>OY293418.1:36761154-37176821 GCA_958502065.1 Chrysolina americana
CATAAAAATAACATGATAACTAACAAAATTCACAGAGTTAGTTCTAACCTATGGAACATTTGGGAGGAAAATTGTTATTCTCCGCTGCAGACTAAACGCTTAATTTACCTGACTGGAGTGTTACTATGGTTTGAATAAGGGATCGTTTAAATACAATGGTGTTAATTAGTGTAGGTATTCCATTGGTACCAACTGTCAAACTACACACAACGTTGAATGGAATTTAAAATATTACAATATATACTACTAAGTTGTCCTGTATCGGTTTTGTAGTTAACTGTGTTAGGATTTTTGTTGATATGGACCATCTCAAGGAATAACCTGTTTTTTTGATTGCTGACTTTGTCTAGAATTTTTGGATTTGAATAATCAAACCGGTGGCCTGTTTTCTGGGTGTGGTCGACTGCTGCACAGGAGTTTTTTCCCAATTGGGCATCACTCTTGTGCAAGGCTAGCCGTTGTTTTAACCACTGTGAGGTCTGTCCGACATAACTACCTTCACAACCTTGGCATGGTAGTTCATAAATTACATTGCTAAGGAGTGGAGTTGGTGTTTTGTCTTTGATTTTGGAGAACAAGTTGGAAAGTTTTGTATTATTACGCTTGGCTATTTTGATTTGTGGAAAGTCTTTGAAAATTTTTATTATGCGGTTGGATACTTTGTCGATGAATGGGATTGATTTATACTTATATTGTATTGTAACGTCATCAGTTGGTCCGTCATAAAAGTTGGAGTTATAGATTAGTTTCTTTAAGATGTGTTTTGGGTAACCGTTGTGTGTAAAAATGTCGAATAACTTTCTCAGATTCGCTTTCAAAAACGTTTCATGGCAGATTTTTCATAGCAATGACGGTGTTGTATTTCTGATTTAAGGGATGGTGAGAGGCAAAGTTGATGAAACGTCCTGATGCTGTTTCTTTTTGGTACCAATCCAACAAAATACTGTTGTCTTCAGTACGTATCAACCTTGTATCTAAGAAGGGGACACTGTTATCTGTTTCTTTTTCGACAGTAAACTGTAAATGTTTATTGAACGAATTGAAAGTATCAAGCGTCATCTGTATAGTGTCTGCCGGTACTGCACAAATGATGTCATCTACATATTTGTAGATGAAGGGCAATTGGAAGGGTAATAATGGAATAACGGAGTCAAGTAAGTGGTCTAATACAATCTCTGCTAAAATTGGACTTATTGGTGAACCCATAGGAGTGCCGAAAATTTGCTTGTAAAATTTTCCATCGAAACTGAAGTAGGTATTGTCGAAAATGAAGTTAATGAGGTTCAAAAAATGATTTTTTGAGATAGAAGTGTGATTTTGCACTAAGTGCCATTTTTGTTCTAGAATAGTGTTGATAAGTTCTACGGGGATATTGGTGAAAAGTGAAACTACATCTAAAGAAATGAGTACATAGCCTTCGGGTATTTTGCCATTGGAGATTAAATTTACAAAGGTGAAAGTGTCTTTTATGTTATAATCAGAATTATCCTCGAAAGAGAGCTTGAGAATGTTTGCTAAATATTTAGAGATATTATATGTAGTGGCACCAATAGAACTAACAATTGGACGTAGTGGGGTATTTGGTTTGTGTATTTTTGGTAAGCAATATAATTTAGGAAAAGCAGAGTTGTAAATTGTGAGCTGTTTTGCATCTTGTTTGGATATTTCATTGCTGTTTAGGAGTTGTTTTATCAGGAGGTTGTGCTTATTTTGCACAGTAATCGTGGGATCTCTTTTAAGTTCTTTGTAAGTTGTGGTGTCTTCTAATAGGGTTATTGTTTTGTCCGTGTATTCCTTTTTGTCCATTGCAACCGTGCAGTTGCCTTTATCAGATTGTAAAATATATAACTCTGGGTGTTCTCTTAGGAAATGTTTAGTTTTGTTGAAAATTCTGTTGATGTATGTCGGATTTTTAGGGCGAGAAACATGGAAAGCGTTAGTGAGAATATTGGCGGCTCTGGACCTTAATATGTCTTTTGATTCTGTTGGTACGTCCTCAATGATGTTCTCTACATCTGCCAAGAAGTGGTCTAGTCGAAGTGATTGTCTAGTGTCTGGAATAGCAAACTTCGGTCCGAGAGAAAGAAAGTCAGATATGTCTTCAGGAATGTCTACCGTGGAAATATTCCTGAACTAACTGTCCTTAGTGGACGGGGAAGTTATACGGTGTTGAAAGTTCCCTGGTTTAGTTAATAGTCTGGTAAGTTTGTCTTGGTTATTTTGTCTTATTCTTTCGTGTAGGTATTCGTATGTTTTCTTTTGTTTTTGTTCAAACTCACTGATTATGTTATTCGGGAGTAATTGTCTTAGACTTCGATTTATCTTTGAAATGTTTTTGTTAATCTTTGAGATGGTATTGCAAGTTATTTTAATTTCTAGAGATAACGTTTTTCTTTTGAGAGTTGTGATAAAATTTTCAATGTTGTGTGTAATGGACCTGTAGTTACCTGTGAGAAATAGGTTGTGTACGTTCTTGATATTGTCCTCTATGTGTCTAGGTGTAATTTCCATTGTTCTGCAGCGAAGTAGGAATATACGTCTATTGCTGTTGTTGGCTAGTTGCCGGTTGAGTCTTGACCATTCCTTCAATAAACTTGTGGCTCGGGTTCCGTATGACATCTTGATGTTTTGATAAAATCCCATCCTGTATGTAATAACAAAGTATTCTCGACCGAACTCTATTAATTAAGTAGGAATTCTCGGGTAGCGGTCTGTTGAACAATGAAACTCATTCGATTTAAATCTTCAATATTTCGTCAACCTTTATTGACTTCTTCAGGAAGAGCTACAATTAAAAAGGAATATGAGTTGTTGAAGGACTACATAAAAATAACATGATAACTTACAAAATTCACAGAGTTAGACAAAGTCAGCAATCAAAAAAACAGGTTATTCCTTGAGATGGTCCATATCAACAAAAATCCTAACACAGTTAACTACAAAACCGATACAGGACAACTTAGTAGTATATATTGTAATATTTTAAATTCCATTCAACGTTGTGTGTAGTTTGACAGTTGGTACCAATGGAATACCTACACTAATTAACACCATTGTATTTAAACGATCCCTTATTCAAACCATAGTAACACTCCAGTCAGGTAAATTAAGCGTTTAGTCTGCAGCGGAGAATAACAATTTTCCTCCCAAATGTTCCATAGGTTAGAACTAACTCTGTGAATTTTGTAAGTTATCATGTTATTTTTATGTAGTCCTTCAACAACTCATATTCCTTTTTAATTGTAGCTCTTCCTGAAGAAGTCAATAAAGGTTGACGAAATATTGAAGATTTAAATCGAATGAATTTCATTGTTCAACAGACCGCTACCCGAGAATTCCTACTTAATTAATAGAGTTCGGTCGAGAATACTTTGTTATTACATGCAGGATGGGATTTTATCAAAACATCAAGATGTCATACGGAACCCGAGCCACAAGTTTATTGAAGGAATGGTCAAGACTCAACCGGCAACTAGCCAACAACAGCAATAGACGTATATTCCTACTTCGCTGCAGAACAATGGAAATTACACCTAGACACATAGAGGACAATATCAAGAACGTTCACAACCTATTTCTCACAGGTAACTACAGGTCCATTACACACAACATTGAAAATTTTATCACAACTCTCAAAAGAAAAACGTTATCTCTAGAAATTAAAATAACTTGCAATACCATCTCAAAGATTAACAAAAACATTTCAAAGATAAATCGAAGTCTAAGACAATTACTCCCGAATAACATAATCAGTGAGTTTGAACAAAAACAAAAGAAAACATACGAATACCTACACGAAAGAATAAGACAAAATAACCAAGACAAACTTACCAGACTATTAACTAAACCAGGGAACTTTCAACACCGTATAACTTCCCCGTCCACTAAGGACAGTTGGTTCAGGAATATTTCCACGGTAGACATTCCTGAAGACATATCTGACTTTCTTTCTCTCGGACCGAAGTTTGCTATTCCAGACACTAGACAATCACTTCGACTAGACCACTTCTTGGCAGATGTAGAGAACATCATTGAGGACGTACCAACAGAATCAAAAGACATATTAAGGTCCAGAGCCGCCAATATTCTCACTAACGCTTTCCATGTTTCTCGCCCTAAAAATCCGACATACATCAACAGAATTTTCAACAAAACTAAACATTTCCTAAGAGAACACCCAGAGCTATATATTTTACAATCTGATAAAGGCAACTGCACGGTTGCAATGGACAAAAAGGAATACACGGACAAAACAATAACCCTATTAGAAGACACCACAACTTACAAAGAACTTAAAAGAGATCCCACGATTACTGTGCAAAATAAGCACAACCTCCTGATAAAACAACTCCTAAACAGCAATGAAATATCCAAACAAGATGCAAAACAGCTCACAATTTACAACTCTGCTTTTCCTAAATTATATTGCTTACCAAAAATACACAAACCAAATACCCCACTACGTCCAATTGTTAGTTCTATTGGTGCCACTACATATAATATCTCTAAATATTTAGCAAACATTCTCAAGCTCTCTTTCGGGGATAATTCTGATTATAACATAAAAGACACTTTCACCTTTGTAAATTTAATCTCCAATGGCAAAATACCCGAAGGCTATGTACTCATTTCTTTAGATGTAGTTTCACTTTTCACCAATATCCCCGTAGAACTTATCAACACTATTCTAGAACAAAAATGGCACTTAGTGCAAAATCACACTTCTATCTCAAAAAATCATTTTTTGAACCTCATTAACTTCATTTTCGACAATACCTACTTCAGTTTCGATGGAAAATTTTACAAGCAAATTTTCGGCACTCCTATGGGTTCACCAATAAGTCGCTTGATACTTTCAATTCGTTCAATAAACATTTACAGTTTACTGTCGAAAAAGAAACAGATAACAGTGTCCCCTTCTTAGATACAAGGTTGATACGTACTGAAGACAACAGTATTTTGTTGGATTGGTACCAAAAAGAAACAGCATCAGGACGTTTCATCAACTTTGCCTCTCACCATCCCTTAAATCAGAAATACAACACCGTCATTGCTATGAAAAATAGAGTCACCCACATCTGCCATGAAACGTTTTTGAAAGCGAATCTGAGAAAGTTATTCGACATTTTTACACACAACGGTTACCCAAAACACATCTTAAAGAAACTAATCTATAACTCCAACTTTTATGACGGACCAACTGATGACGTTACAATACAATATAAGTATAAATCAATCCCATTCATCGACAAAGTATCCAACCGCATAATAAAAATTTTCAAAGACTTTCCACAAATCAAAATAGCCAAGCGTAATAATACAAAACTTTCCAACTTGTTCTCCAAAATCAAAGACAAAACACCAACTCCACTCCTTAGCAATGTAATTTATGAACTACCATGCCAAGGTTGTGAAGGTAGTTATGTCGGACAGACCTCACAGTGGTTAAAACAACGGCTAGCCTTGCACAAGAGTGATGCCCAATTGGGAAAAAACTCCTGTGCAGCAGTCGACCACACCCAGAAAACAGGCCACCGGTTTGATTATTCAAATCCAAAAATTCTAGACAAAGTCAGCAATCAAAAAAACAGGTTATTCCTTGAGATGGTCCATATCAACAAAAATCCTAACACAGTTAACTACAAAACCGATACAGGACAACTTAGTAGTATATATTGTAATATTTTAAATTCCATTCAACGTTGTGTGTAGTTTGACAGTTGGTACCAATGGAATACCTACACTAATTAACACCATTGTATTTAAACGATCCCTTATTCAAACCATAGTAACACTCCAGTCAGGTAAATTAAGCGTTTAGTCTGCAGCGGAGAATAACAATTTTCCTCCCAAATGTTCCATAGGTTAGAACTAACTCTGTGAATTTTGTAAGTTATCATGTTATTTTTATGTAGTCCTTCAACAACTCATATTCCTTTTTAATTGTAGCTCTTCCTGAAGAAGTCAATAAAGGTTGACGAAATATTGAAGATTTAAATCGAATGAGTTTCATTGTTCAACAGACCGCTACCCGAGAATTCCTACTTAATTAATAGAGTTCGGTCGAGAATACTTTGTTATTATATATATATATATAGCACCTACACCATATATATAGGCTAGGGAACTTGTTGGGTAAGCAGCATGCAGGAAAGTATACTCTTATAACACTTTATTCCAATATTTCGACAAGTTTTATTGTCATCATCAGGGAAAGCTACAAATCATGATCAAAATATAGTGAAAACAATTGAACAACATGGATTCTAAACCACTTACGTGTTGTTGAGATTGATTGCAATGGATGAAGTAAAAAGACGTGTACAGTTATTGAACATATTCAGAAACAGTTTGTGAGATATACATAAAGACAATCATCACACATTAAAACATTATTTTGTTATGGATAAAAACTAATTATATTTGAATTTATGTAAAATGGATACCATACCGGTGTCCGTAACGGCCGGCGTGAAGAAGAGAAACAATTATATTATTTAAAATTAAGTTGACATGTGAAGTTGGTTTGGGTACGTTCCTGCATGGAACTGTACTAGAATGTAGATTTAGACAGATTGAACCTACTCAGAACTGGAAAAGTGTAACACGAGCTTGGAACAATAGATTAGACATTGTTTCATGATTATTGTTCAAAGCTCGTGTTACACTTTTCCAGTTCTGAGTAGGTTCAATCTGTCTAAATCTACATTCTAGTACAGTTCCATGCAGGAACGTACCCAAACCAACTTCACATGTCAACATAATTTTAAATAATATAATTGTTTCTCTTCTTCACGCCGGCCGTTACGGACACCGGTATGGTATCCATTTTACATAAATTCAAATATAATTAGTTTTTATCCATAACAAAATAATGTTTTAATGTGTGATGATTGTCTTTATGTATAGCTCACAAACTGTTTCTGAATATGTTCAATAACTGTACACGTCTTTTTACTTCATCCATTGCAATCAATCTCAACAACACGTAAGTGGTTTAGAATCCATGTTGTTCAATTGTTTTCACTATATTTTGATCATGATTTGTAGCTTTCCCTGATGATGACAATAAAACTTGTCGAAATATTGGAATAAAGTGTTATAAGAGTATACTTTCCTGCATGCTGCTTACCCAACAAGTTCCCTAGCCTATATATATGGTGTAGGTGCTACAGACCAAAATTCCATTTTTTAAAATAGAACGCACTGTATATCATTACATATTCAGATTCTACGCTTAATTCTAATATCATTTCATGTTTAGTTTTTGAAATTCGGTTACGGCGTTATTGAGTTATTGCACTTTAAATACGAACTACTTGGGGTATTAATGTATGGTGTGGATTGTTCAATAGCCGCATCATAGGACCTTACTTTTTCAATGAAAACCTCAATGGATTGCGATATTTACATTTTCTAGAAAATGATTCGATCCAGTTGATGAAAGATATTCCCATAGCAGAACGACAAGGAATTTGGTGGCAACAAGATGGTGCTCCTCCTCACAATTCACAGGTTGTTACTAAATATCTGGATAGAACGTACCCAAATAGATGGATTGGTAATAAGGGTCCAATTCGGTGGCCGGCTCGTTCCCCAGATTTATCACCGCTTGATTTTTTCCTATGGGGTTATTAAAAGGTATTATTTTCATTTTATTCGAATGTGAATGATCTGAAAATGAAAATTCGACTAACGTGCAGTGATATTACGCCTGATATTATAAAAGCGACTTGTTCGAGAAGTAATTCGACGTTTCGAAGACAGCATAATATCTAATGGGCGTCACTTTGAACAATTTTCATGACATATCTAGGTACTATTCTTATGAAATGATTCATCAGGTTATATTACATTGTTATTGACGATTTGTTCCTGAATACACCTCTTTCAATTTCGCAATTGTTTCATATTTAAAATGATTCCTGACTGAATTCCACAACTCAAAATTGAAACCATTTTTTCACCCATAATTTTGACTAATTTTCATGTGATCTGATGCAGAGAGAATAGTTATTGTATGAGATATTTTTAAAAATAGTAGTCGTTCTCAAGACTTTACATTTTAAGCAATAACTCAACAACGCCGTAACCGCATTTCAAAAACTAAATATGAAATGATATCAGAATTAAGCGTAGAATCTGAATATGTAATGATATACAGTGCGTTCTATTTTAAAAAATGGCATTTTGGTCTGTAGCACCTACACCAAACACCCTGTATATTTGAAAATTATATCAAAATATAGCTCTCATGAACTCATAAAACTTTTGCATGAAACATTTTTGTATATCTCCTCTGACAAACCAGATATTCTCTGTCACATAAAATGTGGGACACCCGGTATATATATATATATATATATATATATATATATATATATATATATATATATATATATATATATATATATATATATATATATATATATATATATATATATATATATATATATATATATATATATATATATATATATATATATATATATATATATATATATATATATATATATATATATATATATATATATATATATATATATATATATATATATATATATATATATATATATTATTATTAGTTATCCAATCATATAGAACATAACGTTAATTAATTAAATTTCAATTACATGCTCAACTGACTAACATGCTAACGGCATTGTATATTTTTATTCCACTGAGGGGATAAAAAGGTTACAAGTGGCGCTGCCAACGTGAGGGCCTGACTGTATTGTTTTAAAAAAGCAAATATTTTGGAATTTTGTTCAATTTGTTTGAAAATAAATAAAATAAGAAATCTTCTGATAGTTGATTGGATTTAACTTTTGGAGACTGAGGGTGGAAGTGCACAATACACACTCCCTACTTTGAACTTAAAAGGCAGAATAATAATAAATTTTACTTGGATCTCACATACAAGGCGATCCGAAAAATATTTTTTTGAAAATTTTGAATTTAAATGACGGAAACTTCTGAGATCATTGGTGTTTGATTTTTGTGGTACTTACAAAGTGTGACAGTTTTCTGGTGATATAACCTGTTTGATTGTGACAATTTTTTTTTTTTATATTTGCATTTTGGTATTTCTTGATTTTCATCAAAATGGCTGATAGTTTCAAACCTGTTCACTTACTTCTGCAGGAATTGACTTATGAATTAGCAATAAGAGGGGTCCAAACTAGTAAAAATCAGGATGACAGACGAAAAATGTTGAGAAACCTCCTTGAGAAAGAAAAATTCAAACCAGGTTGTCTAATTCAAATGGATGAATACAAAACTGACTTCGATACTGAAAAGACTGCTATTGATAGTTCATTATCTTCAACTAGGTATGCTATAGGTGAGTTTGAAGGTACTGAATCTGACTCAACATTCAAGCGATTAAAGTCTAGGTTGGCTCATGTATCTGGCCGCGCTAAACGTTTGCCTGTTGTACCAGGATCAGAACAGCTAATCACTGCTTATAAAAATGAAGCCATAGCTGAATGTCTACTTGCTGGGACTGATTTACTAGATAAAGTTCAAGTTGATATTAATATACCAAATTCACAGGGCATTTCAAATGTTATGCAACCGGTAATAAATATTCCTCCTCTCGTTGTTACATATAATACGAGACAAATACCTATTTCTGATTGGATTTTAAAATTCAGTGGTAATCCTAAGGAGATTTATACTTTTGTTGATAAAGTAACAGAGTATTCATTAGGTCGCGGGCTTGATAACTCTGAACTTTTTAAATCAGCTGCTGAGTTATTCACAGGGGATGCTTTTTTATGGTTCCTCCATGTAAAATCTAGTTTGACAGATTGGGACAGCCTAATCAATAAATTGAAAACTGACTTTTTACCTCCTCATGAGGAAGATGACCTTTGGGAATCTATCAAATCTAGAAAGCAGGGTAGGAATGAATCTATCGTAGTATATTCCGCAGTAATGGGAAATTTATTTAAAAGACTTCCTCGTCCACCTCATGAAACAACAAAAGTCAAAGTTCTTCGTAAAAATATTCTTCCTGAGTATATTTCTCATCTAGCCTTGGCTGATATTGGAACAGTGTCCGAGTTAGTTCAATTATGTAAAAGACTAGAAGAAGCAAATTATTTGAAAAATAAATCTACTCCAAGAACCAAAGCTACTGAGGTAACTTGTTCTTGTCAGCATACTGAAGTTTCAGTTTCTTCGATAAATTCTAATCAGTCAAGTAGCTCTTCAAGCTCAAATTTGAAAACTTTTGGTAGTAAAAATTTCTCACATCCAAATTCTAGAATCAAGTCAAGTGGTAAAAATGTCAAGCCTCATAGAAACTCCAATAAAAGTTTCAATTCAGATAAAACAGAAATTCCTTCGAATTGAAAAGATCAAATTTTTAGTGAAAATACTGCGTCGAGCTCTAAAACTGTGATTTGTTGGAACTGCAGATTTTCTAACCATACTTTTCATAATTGCTCTATGAAAAGAACTGTTTTTTGTTATAAATGTGGTAGTCAAGGAGTCACAACTAAATCTTGTAAAACTTGTTTGGGAAACTGAACAGGAGTAGATGTTATCAAGGCCGGCATCTTTCTCCAAATTTCAAGGCCGATAGTTTCAAAGCTCCTAGGAGTATAGAACGTTGCTCAACTACCTGGAAGGACTGGTTGAGGACTGTAGGTAATTTTTATTCAAATAGAAAGTGTTCAAAAGACGCTGAAGTTGCTCCACTTTTTGTTGAAGTGAAAGATGACGATAGACCTTTCATTTCAATTAAATTATTTGACCAGGTCATAACTGTTCTTTTTGATTCCGGTTCCACTGTAAGTTTGGTGGGCGGTGCAGGACTTAGTTATGTGAGTCGCTTACGATTGGAAGTTACTTCCAATACTACGACTTTGAAGCATATCACTACAGTTGATGGGACTAAGAATACCATAAATGGATTTGTTGACTTGCCCATTTGTATTGGAAAAATGTGCAAATTAGTCAGAGCTTTAGTTGTACCTTCGGTAAAACAGCCTTTCCTTCTAGGCAGTGATTTTTCTAGACAATTTGAAATCTTCATGGATTTTCGATAAAATTCTTGGGATGTTCAAAGTACTGTAATACTGGATTACAGGTAGAGAAAGTTAATAGTAATTTTGAGTTCAATACTGAACTTTGCACCTTGGACAGTTTGAGTGTAAAAGATAGGCAGGATGCCTATGAAGTCATTCATTCATTTGATATAATAGACGGTGAAAATAAATTGGGTCGGACAAATAAAATTTCAATGATTATTGATACTGGTGATGCTCGTCCAGTTCGCCAAAGACAATATGCTATGTCTCCTTTTATGCATAATATATTATTAAAAGAACTTGATGAAATGTTACGCTTAGGGGTAGTCGAAGAGTCAAATAGTGAAGTATGAACCCAACATTTTTACATATTTGGATGACATTATCATCATTTCCTCTACTTTCAAGGAACATTTAAAATTATTGTCTGAAGTAAAAGATAAACTGGCTGATGCCAATTTGACTGTAAATTTGAAAAAGTGTCAACTTTTCAAACCATCTCTCAAGTATTTGGGTTTCGTCATAGATGAAAGTGGAATCCACACGGATCCAGAAATGGTTTCTACCATGGTAAATTATCCGAGACCAACTACCGCCACGGAGGTTAATAGATTCACAGGACTCTGCTCGTGGTACAGGAGATTTATAAATAATTTTTCGAGTCTTGTTTCTCCTATAAATGCTCTCATTGTAGGACGCAAAAAGTCTCAGACAGTCGTTTGGACTGAAGCTGCAGAACAGTCTTTTGTAAAAATCAAAGAAGCTTTGATTTCAGCACCAATTCTTTGTAGCCCAGATTTTTCAAAACCATTCACAATAAGTTGCGATGCTTGTGACACGGGTGTCGGAGGCGTTTTGACGCAGGAATTGGATGAAGAAGAAAAGGTTATTGCATATGCGAGTCGTTCACTTACAAAAACTGAACGAAATTGGACTGTACTCAGCGTGAGTTAATGGCTGTCATTTTTGCATAGAAAAATTCCGCTCATATGTAGAAGGTTCTCGATTTACGGTTTATTCCGACCACCATGCTCTCTTGTGGTTAAATAGCATGGAAAAATTGCCAGGTGGGCTGTAAACTTAGGCGGTATACTTTCGATTTAAAACATCGAAAGGGCACTGCAAATGTCGTCCCAGATGCTTTATCTAGAATACCCCATGACTCTTTAGAAACTGCTCTTATAAATTTTGATCCTAATAAATCTGATACTTGGTATGATTCTTTGAAAGAAAAGATCCTCAAAGATCCCGAACAATATTCTTTTTGGAGAGTTGAAAATGGAAAAATATTTAAATTTATTTCTTCACGTTTACCTCTCAAGTCCAATATTCCTGAATGGAAACTAGTGATACCAAAACACGAAAGATCAACTCTTATTGCTTCTTCACATGATTTGCCTACCAGTGGTCATTTTGGCTTTTATAAGACGTTAGGACGCCTTCGTGAATTATATTATTGGCCAAGGATGCGTCAAGATATCTTAAAGTATGTAAGATTATGTAAAGTTTGTGGTTCTCAAAAATTACCATCTACAACGAAATTAGGCAAAATGGGCATGGAAAAATCAGTTGATTATCCTTGGCAAGTGATAGCTGCAGATTTAATGGGACCATTTCCACGTTCAGGAAAGGGCAACCAATATCTACTTGTAATAGGAGATTGGTTCAGTAAATATACTGTAATCCATCCATTGAGAAATGCTACGGCTCCAAGCATTGTTAAATTCGTTGAAGATAACATCTTTTTAGTGTTTGGAGTTCCTCAATATTTCATGGTAGATAATGGAAGTCAATTTGCAGGTTCTGTGTTCAAGAAATTGTGTGAAAAGTATGAAGTTCAAAAAATATGGTTCAACGCAAGGTATCATCCACAAGTCAATTTTGTAGAAAGAATAAATAAAACTGTAGGCACTGCCATACGATGATATGTTGAAGAACATAAAGATTGGGATGTTCAGTTACCAAAAATTGCTCATGCAATCAATACAGCTCGACATGAAGTCACAGGTTACACACCTTGTTTTTTGAATTTTGCTAGACACATACCTTTATCTGGAAAATTTTATGGAGAAATACAGACTACGTCTGATTCAGAAGTCCATCCAGGTGATCGCGAATCTTATGCTGCAGACTTGCATTTTCTAAGAGAAGTATTCGAAGAAGTACGACAAAACTTACATAAGTCTTATAACAAAAATTCGAAGAAATATAATTTAAGACGGTGAGATATTTCTTTTGATGTGAATGATGAAGTATATAGACGGAATAAAGTTCAATCCAAAGCTGCAGATCAGTTTTCTGCAAAACTTGCTCCCAAGTACATGCCTGAGCCATGTACCATTGTTAAGAAAATTTCAAAAATTATTTATGAATTGAAAAATGATGATGGTTCGCCTGGTGGTACCTGGCATATAAAAGATTTGAAACCATATTTAGGTTCAAACTCTGATGTTTCTGTTGGACAGAAGTCCTTCAGAGGAACTTTCCTTTTTTAAAAACAAAATTTTTTTTTATCATATGCATATATTAGTCTCTCAATGACATTTTATTCCCTGAATAAATTTGAATCCAGATTTGGACATCCCTAAGTCATTAGACTTCCCCTTTTCTTTTGCCTGGCCGACAAAAGAATATATATTTTTTAGGAAGTTTCTTCAAATGTATATAGCTATTTTATCTACAGTTAAGGTGTATATCTATATGCGAACAGAATCATCTAGTACTAATTTTGACTTGAAATTTTAACATTTGAGTCATCGATGTAATTTTAATTATATGCCTTGCACTCATGAGACCCCACCGATTACGACTATTAACCGATTGTGACTATTACTGATTATGAGTATAACCGATTATGATTTCACAATTTTACATTTCTTCTTCAAGACGTATGGTACGCGAAGATACTATTGTGCAAGGGCATCATTGAAAGTTAAAATTTTAATATTTGGTGAAAAAAAAATTAATGAACTGTGTTCATAATTTTTTTTCTCTTTGGAAGGGGATGGTGTAGCGTTCATTTTGTCGCCATATCGTCA
Source organism: Chrysolina americana (assembly GCA_958502065.1). NCBI lineage: Eukaryota > Metazoa > Arthropoda > Insecta > Coleoptera > Chrysomelidae > Chrysolina > Chrysolina americana. The sequence continues at coordinate 36,775,232 of OY293418.1, forward strand.
CCTCTATTTCATGCAAGATATTTGCGAATATTATCCTCTCTGCTACTACTGCTATTGCCTAGCAGATGGCGCTGTCGTAAAATTGATTTTTAACGAGTTCTATTTTAGTAATCTTTGGGGATATTATTACAGAGAACTGTCTGCGCTGCGTGGGTGTTTCAATGAAATCTGACTCAATGAAGTTAGTTGGCAACAATGATCTCACCAGTGATTCAGTCAGATCTTTAAACAAAACAGTTTACTGTGAATAAATACTTAACATGGGTGTGTTCTCCTCTTTAAATAATGAGATCTGCCGGACTTTTGCTGGTTTTATGGAAATTGTAATATTGGTGAAATTCTCCAACTTATCTATTTGATTGTGATCAAGTTATCACCAACTTTTGACTTAACAATTAGTTTTTGAGTACTCGCTATGTTACACTTCCGATATCCGAAGGAATCCAAAGAAAATATGTTAAAGACATATTTTTGGCCATCCCTAGATGGCGCACCTTTTTCATTTTAGGGCCAAAAAGGCAATAGAAAAATGGCATTGGTAGCACTGATATTTTAGAGTGGAGGAAGGAAGTATTCCATTTCCTGTCCATTCTTCAAAAGTCAGTCTCCAACCAGCACTCAACAACTCAGCCTGTGTGTCTGACACAGTAATTTTTTGAATGATTTGTAGTCCGTTCAATGGGCGATAGTGCGAGAATTTGATATGCTGCATACTGCAGTTGATAACTCCTGTCTGGAGAAACCATTATATTAATTAAACCTTCGGATCGGCTCATAGGATGAAGGCGGATTTCCTTTGCAGGTAATCTGCCATCGGCCATGATGGGTTTGTCTCCAGGATGGAGAAAATTTTGAAAATTAATTAAATTTATTATTGAACAACCCTCCGAGCGAGGTGAGTCTTTAACAATCTCCAATTTGCCAGCAAATGTCACACCATTTCTTTTTTCACAGGGCTGTTAGCACCATTGATTGATGAGTTACTCACGTTCTTTTTGAATGACAGAAGGTAATTAGCTTCTAGTTTGGGAATTTACATTCTTTTTGAATGTTATGGAAGGTAATGCAGCTTCCACGTTGGGACTTTTCATTCTTTTTGAATGTTATGGAAGGTAATGCAGCTTCCACGTTGGGAATTTACTAGAGGGATATTTGGTGTACCCACACTTCGTGCAGAGAGCCAATTCAGTTGTTTTTTTGATGGTTTTCATGGTATGATTAACACCTAGCTGAATTCAGAACATTTATGGATATAACTTGGAACTCTACCATCCAGGAATAGAAGATAGCACTTGGATTGTGATCGAACAAGGATCCTTCGAAAGCAGGCATTGTTTTTCAATATAATACATATTGCAGTCATGAATTGATCATACATATTTCTCATATCTTATACATAATGCTGTACAGCATACGCACAGTACTGAGCGAGCGCTTTCAATAAACTTTTAGATACTATTGAATATTACTTGATTTGGGCCTTTTAACCTTAACTTTCAATCAATTCACAATTTTGTTTCCATAACCTTGGAATGCTAAATACCCGAATCAGTTTTCTTAACATTAATAATTGTTATTGAACATTTCATTGCTGTTTCGACAGACTAAAGTTTCGTACTGTTGGCATTGCCACAGGCTGCCTATCTGACTGCTCTATCAGAATTCAACTGAGATATCTTCAATATATTACAACGAATGTATTCCACTTTTAATATTACTCATTTGCTGAGTTCAATATCCAAGGTGTTCAACTTTTCATAATATATATATATATATATATATACAGGGTTATGATAAAGTAATGCACAAGTTTCATAAAACGTACAACGATCACTTTTGAAAAAAATGCAAAAACACGTCAAACTGGTTTTTTTATTCCGCATCTTTTGACATAAGTTACAAAAATAACACGTCAAAGTTGTCAAAGTTATGACGTCATCAACAAATTTTTTTAATAGGAAGCTAAGAGTTTTATTACATTATGTGATAGAGCTTGTGTTTTAACACAAGGGAAAAATAGTTGCAATAGGGCTCACATAAGAAAAACAACGAGAAAAGGGATAAGAAACGAAATGAAACCAATTATAAAAAGAGGTCAAACTTAAACTTATCTAGTAAGAACAGGTGTTCTTATAAATTTTTTCAATTGTTTTACCAAAACAACCGTTTGTCAGTGTCAGTCGTACAATTAGTGTCACCACAGTTTTATTATTATGGCTCGTTTAACCGAAAGAGAAAGGATAGAAATTCTAATGATGGTAGGTTACGGCGATCGCCTTCGAAGTCATGAAGAAGCATGTGGTTTTAACGCAACACATTTTGAAAGACCTCCAATTGCTAGAAGCACAATAAGCAGAATTGTTGCAAAATTTGATGCAACGGGAAGCGTGAGAGATGCTCCAAAATGTGAAGTTAGATACTTTGCTGTCAGTAGAAGAACACCCTCACGCAACTACAACAGAAATTGCCTTACAAGAAAATGTTAGTCAGTCGTTTGTAGTAAAGATGTTAAAAAAAGAAAAACTACACCCATACAAAGTTCATCTTGTTCACGAACTCTCAGAAGATGATCCGGACAGACGTTTGGAATGTTGTGAAATCTTCATGCGGCATTGTGACGAAAATCCAAATTTTCTTAATAGTGTAGTATTTTACGATGAGGCAACGTTTTGTCTAAGTGGTTCTGTAAATCGACACAATTCTCGCTACTGGGCTCGGGAAAATTCCCACTGGATGCAGACAAAACACACCCAGCGTCCCCAAAAAATTAATGTTTAAGTAGGAATCGTCCGGGGAAGATTTATTGGTCCTTATTACTTTCGCGAGAATTTAACAGCTGAACGATATTTGGAACATCTTCGTATGGCAGTGCTTCCGGACCTACTTGCGGCATTTCCGGATCCAAATAATGGGGACAACTTGGATCCCAGTATTTGGTTCCAACAAGATGGCGCACCACCACATTATGGTCATACTGTTCGAAGGTTTCTGGATAAACAGTTTGAAGGACGGTGGATTGGAAGACGTGGACCAATGGAGTGGCCACCTAGGTCACCTGATTTAACCCCCCTTGATTTTTTTCTGTGGGGACATTTGAAAAGTTGGGTCTACATTAACCGGCCAGACAATTTAGAAGACTTAATGGAAAGAATTAGACACGAAATGACTCGTATAACTCCGCAGATGATCGAAAACTCTATAAATGCGGTCTACCATCGTCTTGGCCTATATCAGTTAGTAAACGGGACACAGTTTGAACAATTCCTATAAGAAATAGTTTTGGTTTAATGGACTGTTTAGTTAATTGAAAAGTTATTATGAAACTTACGTTTATTTCGTTTTTTATTCATTTTCTCGTTTTTTTTCTTGTATGAGCCCTACTGCAACTATTTTTCCCTTGTGTACAAACACAAGCTCTATCACATAATGTGATAAAAATCTTAGCTTCCCATTAAAAAAATTTGTTGATGACGTCATAAGTTTGACAACTTTGACGTGTTATTTTTTTAACTTATGTCAAAAGATGCGGAATAAAAAGAACAGTTTGAGGTGTTTTTGCATTTTTTTCAAAAGTGATCGTTGTACGTTTTATGAATTTTGTGCATTACTTTATCATAACCCTGTATATATATATATATATATATATATATAACCCGAACTTTTAGTTTTCACATATATATATATATATATATATATATATATATATATATATATATATATATATATATATATATATATATATATATGAAGTATTTTTGCATAGTGAACATTTTCATCGACCATAGGCGTGCGGTGTGGGGGGGTAAAAAAGCTGTTTTTTGGGAAAAGGATATTAGGGCTCATTTTAGATAACTTTTTTTATCAGAATTAGAATTAGCATCCCCAAAAACCCCTCCATCCATATTTTCGAAATCTCAAGAGCTGATTTGAGGAGGAAAAAAAAAATAAATTCACTTTTTTCGTCTCGGAATCAGCATCCCCAAAAACCCTTTAATTCATATCTTCAACATCTCAAGAGCTGATTTGAATAAAAAATTATTCAACTCTTATTTCAATAAGTCCTTGTAAGCAAAATTCAAACCGTCTTTCAAAATAACCATTTAACACGGTATGTGGAAATTTTGGTTTAAATGCCCTAATCCTGTTGCGTTTCAAACATCTCTATACTTTGTTTTTCGTTAAATTCATTGTCCTCGCAACTGCCCTTACAGTACCAATTGGGTTGTTTCGAAATTCGAAATGTTCGTCGTCCGGATAGTGTCATTGATTTAAATTGTACCTCCCTGGTCTGGTCTTGAAAACGGCTCTAGTCTTTGCGAACAATCTGTTGATTTTGTCGTGAGAAATTGGTTCTCGATCATGATGCCTTCCATTGAATATTCCAGCAACCTGACGCGTAGATCTTTCATTATTACCAAATAATCGGATAATCTCCACTTCTTCTCCAAGGATATAATGGGCTCATTTTAGACAATTTTTTTTAATCAGATTTGGAATCAGCTACCGCAAAAACCCCTCAATTCATATTTTCGAAATCTCGAGAGCTGATTTGATTAGAGATTTTATTTCAAATGCCCTAATCCTATATTAAATTTCAAACACCTTCGTTTCCTTATATTCTGTATCGTTTGCAACTGCCCTTATATTACAATTTAGGTATTTCCGAAGATACGCACACTTTGTTACCGTTGGCTTGCCAATTTGAGTTTTCATGCAAATTAATGAAAGAGTGCTTTGAAACAAAAGTTTTTGTTTGACATCGGTAATCAGTACGAAATGTCAATAAGTCAAGCAGTGTTACTTAACTGTTAATAAGATGGCACACAACCGAAGAGTAGTTCTTACAATTGGAGAAAAAGTAGAGATTATCCGCTTATTTGGTAATAATGAAAGATCTACGCGTCAAGTTGCTGGAATATTCAATGGAAGGCATCATGATCGAGAACCAATTTCTCACGATACCGTTGCCAAAATCAACAGATTGATCGCAAGGACTGGAGCGGTTTTCAAAATAAGACCAGGGAGGTACAATTTAAATCAAAGACACTATCCAGACGACGAACGTATCTTAGCAGAATTTCGAAACAACCCAAATGGTACTGTAAGGGCAGTTGCGAGGACAATGAATTTAACGAAAAACAAAGTATGGAGATGTTTGAAACGCAACAGGATTAGGGCATTTAAACCAAAATTTCTGCATACTCTATTAAATGGTGATTTTGAACGACGGTTTTAATTTTGCTTATGGTTGCAGGGTAACTATCTTAACGACAGACTTTTTCTGAAGAACATGAAGTTTACTGACGAGGCAACGTTTACAACAAACGGTGTGGTGTCTAGTCAAAATTGTAGGTTTTGGGCAGCTGCAAATCCGAATTGGGTAATTCATTGTAAAAACCAATACAGTGAAAAAGTTAACGTGTGGTGTGACATATTCAACAAACGGATTGTTGGCCCTTATTTCCTGGATAACCTGACCGGACAAAATTTTATAAATTTTTTACAAAATGGTCTCTATGATTTTCTCATGGAATTGCCATTAGCACAAAGACAAAACTTAATCTGTCAATTAGATGGGGCCCCCGCACACAATTCTGGGATAGTTCGGAACTTTTTAAATGCAATTTTCCCTATGTAGTGGATAGGTAGAAATTCTCCTTTGGAACCATGGCCCCCTAGATCGCCAGATATTACCCCTTGTGACTTTTTTCTGTGGGGGCATTTGAAGAATAAAGTATATGCTACTCGGCCGCGTAATAGAGAGGAACTTTGCAATTAGGCAAGCGTGTCAGGAAATAACTCCCCAAACTTTAAGGAAAGTGAATGTACGTTTGAGAAGAATTGTTGAAAAGTGTATTGTTGCAGAAGGTAGTTATGTTGAAAACACAAGAATCTAAAATAAAGTAATTCGTAATTTTGTTACCACTGTTACAAATAAAGAACTTATTAAAAAAATGATTTAAACTTTTTTTTGTTAAATCAGCTCTTGAGATGTTGAAAATATGAATTAAAGGGTTTTTGGGGATGCTGATTCCGAATCTGAAGAAAAGTTGTCTTAAATAAGCATTAATATTCATTTCTCAAAAAATGCCTTTTTTCTCTCCCCAACTTCGCACGCCAATGGTGAATGAATATGATCACTATGCCAAATGCTTCATTTTTCTAACATAAAATCACCACCAAAATCTCAAGAAAATCGCTGATAACAGATATTCGGGTGCATTGACGAAAAAAGTGAATTTATTTTTTTTTTCTCCTCAAATCAGCTCTTGAGATTTCGAAAATATGGATTGGGGGGTTTTTGGGGATGCTGATTCTAATTCTGATGAAAAAAATTATCTAAAATGAGCCCTAATATCCTTTTCCCAAAAAACAGCTTTTTTTAGCCCCCCCACACCGCACGCCTATGGTCGATATTCCGAAACCGGCGAAGTCCTGCTCTTTGTTTTCAGAGAGCTCTTGCAAAGTTGTTCCTTCAAAGTAAGGATCTTTGCACATATGTCTGACAGATATAATTCAATATCTGTCGAGGTATCAGCCAGAGAAGTAGTTGTTTTCTGTTGGATATATATATATATATGAGTTTTTTAATATTTGCAATATGCAGCAGGCCAATAAGGGTACTCTTATACACTTGTTCCAAGCTTTCAATAACTTTTTATTATCATCTTCAGGGAAACTACAAATATGTAAAGACAACTATGAGAATCAAGCCAACGAAAAACGTGGAATAACTTACACTGTTTCGAGGTTACATGGCGTATATGTTAAAAATAATCATGAAATATGGACAGCACTGGGAGTAAAACATCATTGATAACAACCAAGAGTAACGTGGATGCACACTCATTACTGATGATACATTATGACATAGATTTTAAAATTGTTAAAAATTCTATAAAAGCACGTGTTGTCCTTGAAGAGGCAAACAACCGCGGCGAGTAATTTTATTCGACTGACTAGCCAAGACCACTGACAAATGACATGAGCCAATTGATACATGATATATGACAGGTGACATGAGCCACACGGAATCTTAATCATGGGGAGTGACAGATGACACTACAACCTAATGATACAGATCTGTGATGGAGATACATGGAACAATAATTATGAATTGTGAAATTTGGAATATGAGAACAATATATTTTCTATTGATGGTGTAGGTGCCAAATGAGCTGAACCAACAAAGGAAACATATCCTGAAAACATGAACACTCGACCTAATGCTAACAATAATACATTACTGAAAAATATGGAACAAAGATTGTATGACCAGTATTTTGATGGAGGAATTGAATTATATTGAATTAATTTGTGAAGTCAATATTCATTGAAGTAATCCGTTGATTGTCTCCAAACCTTGTATTGTCTGCAAAAATTAAATAAGAGTAAATGTCACTCAAGTGATTTACGTCTGTTTTTTTATTCAGCGCATTATCCGCTTGTGCAATGTGAACCATTTCTAAAAAAAGCCTTTTGGCTGTGAGTTTTTTAATATTTGGGATATGCAGCAGGCCAATAAGGGTACTCTTATACACTTGTTCCAAGCTTTCAATAACTTTTTATTATCATCTTCAGGGAAACTACAAATATGTAAAGACAACTATGAGAATTAAGCCAACGAAAAACGTGGAATAACTTACACTGTTTCGAGGTTACATGGCGTATATGTTAAAAATAATCATGAAATATGGACAGCACTGGGAGTAAACCATCATTGATAACAACCAAGAGTAACGTGGATGCACACTCATTACTGATGATACATTATGACATGGATTTTAAAATTGTTAAAAATTCTATAAAAGCACGTGTTGTCCTTGAAGAGGCAAACAACCGCGGCGAGTAATTTTATTCGACTGACTAGCCAAGACCACTGACAAATGACATGAGACAATTGATACATGATATATGACAGGTGACATGAGCCACACGGAATCTTAATCATGGGGAGTGACAGATGACACTACAACCTAATGATACAGATCTGTGATGGAGCTACATGGAACAATAATTATGAATTGTGAAATTTGGAATATGAGAACAATATATTTTCTATTAATGGTGTAGGTGCCAAATGAGCTGAACCAACAAAGGAAACATATCCTGAAAACATGAACACTCGACCTAATGCTAACAATAATACATTACTGAAAAATATGGAACAAAGATTGTATGACCAGTATTTTGATGGAGGAATTGAATTATATTGAATTAATTTGTGAAGTCAATATTCATTGAAGTAATCCGTTGATTGTCTCCAAACCTTGTATTGTCTGCAAAAATTAAATAAGAGTAAATGTCACTCAAGTGATTTACGTCTGTTTTTTTATTCAGCGCATTATCCGCTTGTGCAATGTGAACCATTTCTTTTTATATATATATATATATATATATATATATATATATATATATATATATATATATATATATATATATATATATATAATATATATATATATATATATATATATATATATATATATATATATATATATATATGTATATATATATACACACACTTGTTCCAAGCTTTCAATAACTTTTTATTATCATCTTCAGGGAAATCCCACAAAATATATTAAAGTTTTTATCTCTAGGTCCAAAGTTTAGCATCGAACCCGTTATAGGGGAAGATATTTCTTTAAAAAGTCTATTGGCTGATGTAGACTATGTCACCTCATCAATTTCAGACAATCATAGCAGAAACATTACAATCTCCAAATCTACGAATCTCATTACGAATGGTTTTCATAATTCTCAACATAACTTTTCCTTCTATCATGGCTTATATAATCAGTCTAAACAATTTTAAAAAAATAATCCAAACTTAATAGTAACAAATTCAGACAAGGGTAATGTAACTGTCGTTATGGACAGAGATCAATACATGACTATGTGTAACGATCTCATATTGGGTAACGACACTTATATTGAACTTCGCTCGGATACAACTTCTATTCAATCAAAAAGCAACAAATTAATAAAGCTAGCCCATATGAACGACTAAATCGATGAGGTACAAAAAAGAAACTAACTTCCTATAAATCTATTTCTCCAAAATTTTACTCACTCCCCAAAATTCATGAACCGACTTTGTCTGGTCGACCAATAGTGGTGGTTACAGGCGTGTTTAAGAGCCACTGAAGAGAAGTGGAGCGTGATCAGTGGTTACTGCAGCTTGACAAAGACACTTTTTTAAATTTAATATCCTTCCTCTTTGAAAATACTTATTTTGCTTTCAATGAAAAATTTTATAAACAGACTTTTGGTACCCCAATGGGTTGCCACGCTCTCAGGGTCGTTTTCTAGGAAAACTGAGGTTTGGCACAAAACAAAGATGGGGGCCAGGCTAGCTCCCAGGAAAGAAGTAAAGCAAGAAAAGAAAGTAGTTGATACCTATTGTAGAAAAATGTTTATTATATTTCGAAATGAGAAAATGAGATCAGGCGATAAACATCTTTAATATAATGAATAAAAGCTGGAATATGTATATAGGATTAATTAATAATTAACGTATCACAGGCATTAAAAAATATATATATATTAGAAAGTTATAATTACGGTATTTTGATAGTTGGCCAGCGTTATAGACGTCTACAACGTGCAAAACCAAAACAAAACATTGGATGTTGGGCAGGTTATGAGGAATTATTTCAAGAATATTACTTGAGTGATGGGATTTATGTCGTCACCAATAACATATTAATTGCATGAATACTCTGAAAATTATTGGGTGAGTTGTACGTTATGATCAAATTTGGGATATTTACATAACCCTTTCAGAACCAAGAGGTAAAATAAAAAAATTGGGTATTAAACTTGGATACAGCATATGTCAAATATTTTGATACTTTACATTTTGGTGTTTTCTGTCACATCGATATGTCCTTTGGGGTCATTGGTGACCTTCACAATTATGTGCCGTGGTATTCAACAATGTCTATTCAAATTGGTGAAAATTCATATGTATGAGGAACGGTATGCTGTGATGATAGGGTACAATTGTATTTAGGGTTTCAGGAGTGAAGTTGGGATGAAATCATAAAATTTAAATATAGTCTTCACAAAAATATCAAAAATAAATTAATTAACAAATGCAGATACGAGAAACTTAATAAATTGAACTATATTCCTCTTGGTCTCCCTTATTGACAAAACTGCCTCTTCTCCAGTGTAGTTTCTGAAAGACTGACAAAGGAACATTGTCTTTCCCGTCCTCCGATCCTTCTGAACTATCATCGGTATTTTCATTCTGAGTTACAAGTTCTGCTGAAACATAAGTTTCATCTATGTCCTCTTCCACCTTAATTTCCAAGTCTGATCCAATTTCATCTGATAAATCGACTATTGAGTTTGGATTTTTCTGCAGATGATCTAGATCAGATTTGTTCCCTAATTATAAGAGGAAAACTCAGAAACTTTTTCCAAGTTCTGTTGGGGTTGAGAACCAACACTAACAATTGTGCAAGACGAATTTAACTATATTCTCTGAATCCGCGAAACTGAAATATAGCATTATTTCTTCTGAAAAACTCTATTATGATCATTAATTAATGGATTGCATGCATCATATGAAATTTTTTTCGCCTTTTAGACTCAAAAACGGTGAACTTAATGTTGGAACCCATTGATGTCACGACTCACACTCACCTATTACTGTACAAAACTCCTTTGATACGAATATTCCGCGTCAATTCGGTTTATATATTTCACAATCGTGTGAAGCAGTATCAGGCTGATACAAAACGTATACTGAACCTTAATGATACTTTGAATAAGGCGTCACAATTGTGTGCCATGGTGCTCTAAGGGATATAATATGCGCTTGATAAAGGGTGCAAGTCCTTTTTCTGCTAGAAAATATATCGGTGGAATGTTTCAATGTGATATCTGGGTATGGAGAATGCCAAAAGACTCGAATTGCCAAATTTCGAATAAATCTATCGAACAATACCTTTTGAATGTTTATAATAAAGTGTACAATAAACATATTCACAAATCTTCGCTTACTTTACAAAACAGGTACTTATTTAAATTGTCTCAAAGTTCAAATGCATTAGTAGGTAGGCAACACATGATACAGCAGGTTGTAAGGAAGTAAGTCTAGTTGGTTCCATCGATACATGATATTTTCAATAAATTCAAAACTGACAAAATGAAACCGTCACAGGGTGCAAAAAAAAGTTGCCCTATATTGGCAGCATATGTTATGGATGATTTGTTAGACATGGTCACTCATGTTCTCCCTTTCAATCCACCTTTTATCAAGAAATATGTAGATGATATTATCATTGCAATACCATCAGATACCATAGATGATACCTTGTTCATTTTTAACAGCTACGATCCTCACATACAGTTCACCATTGAGAGAGAAAACGAACAGAACAGCGTTCCGTTCCTGGATACCATGTTTATCAGAACACCAGATAACACCGTACTTATAGATTGGTATAGGAAACCAATGAGCTCTGGACGATATATAAACTACTGGTCGTATCACAAACAGAGCATGAAAGTCAATCTGATTAAACAAATGAAATCAAGGGTCATCAAGTTATCTGACACTTCCCTTCTTGAAATGAAATTAGACATAATTTACAATCTTTTTCTCCAAAATGCATATCCTGCATCCTTTTTAAAAAAGATTTTGTATAATAGCTCATCCATTGATGACATAAATTTACAGTCAATGCGCAAGCTGCTGAAGTCACTGGGACGCTTTCCTTTTATGCCTCTTTACCGTTTATTAAAGGTATCACCCCTGGACTATCCAGAATTTTCAAATATTTTTCAGAAAATATAAAAATAGCCAATAAAAATGTTTTACCTACCAAGAGAATTTTTTCCAAATTAAATAACAAGACTCCATGCATAAACTGTTCGGATGTAGTTTATTGTATACAGTGTCAAAATTGTGAAAAACAATACATTGGACAAACGTGCAGACCACTAAAGGACCGCATCGTGTCACAGAAGAGCGACAGTAGACTACACCCGGAGAGATGTGCACTGAGTGAACATGTCGCTAAGAGGACATTGTATGGATTATAATTCGGTAAAAATATTATCTACTGAAAAAAACACAGCCAAAAGGCTTTTTTAGAAATGATTCACATTGCACAAGCGAATAATGCGCTGAATAAAAAAACAGACGTAAATCACTTGAGTGAAATTTACTCTTATTTAATTTTTGCAGATGATAGAAGGATTGGAGACAATCAACGGATTACTTCAATGAATATTGACTTCACAAATTGAATCAATATAATCAATTCCTCTGTCAAAATACTGTTCATACAAATATTGTTCCATGTATTCGATTATTGTATTATTGTTAGCATTAGGTCGAGTGTTTATGGTTTCAGGATATGTTTCCTTTGTTGGTTCATCTCATCTGTCACCTACACCATTCAAAATTTTTTCACATTCCACATTTCATTCCACATTTTCATAATATTATTGTTCATTTGTCAATTGTCTTGGCTAGTCAGTCCAGTCCAACATAACTCCTCGGCGCGGTTGTTTGTCTCTTCAAGGACAACACGTGCTTTTATATATTTTTAACAATTTCAAATCCATATCATAATGTATCATCAGTAATGAGTGTGTTCTGTCCATATATCATAATTATTTTTAACATATACGACATGTAACCTCGAAACAGTGTAAGTTATTCCACGTTCTTCGTTGGAGTAATTCTCATAGTTGTCTTTACATATTTGTAGTTTCCCTGAAGATGATAATAAAAAGTTATTGAAAGCTTGGAACAAGTGTGTGTATATATATATACATATATATATATATATGTATATATATATACACACACTTGTTCCAAGCTTTCAATAACTTTTTATTATCATCTTCAGGGAAACTACAAATATGTAAAGACAACTATGAGAATTACTCCAACGAAGAACGTGGAATAACTTACACTGTTTCGAGGTTACATGTCGTATATGTTAAAAATAATTATGATATATGGACAGAACACACTCATTACTGATGATACATTATGATATGGATTTGAAATTGTTAAAAATATATAAAAGCACGTGTTGTCCTTGAAGAGACAAACAACCGCGCCGAGGAGTTATGTTGGACTGGACTGACTAGCCAAGACAATTGACAAATGAACAATAATATTATGAAAATGTGGAATGAAATGTGGAATGTGAAAAAATTTTGAATGGTGTAGGTGACAGATGAGATGAACCAACAAAGGAAACATATCCTGAAACCATAAACACTCGACCTAATGCTAACAATAATACAATAATCGAATACATGGAACAATATTTGTATGAACAGTATTTTGACAGAGGAATTGATTATATTGATTCAATTTGTGAAGTCAATATTCATTGAAGTAATCCGTTGATTGTCTCCAATCCTTCTATCATCTGCAAAAATTAAATAAGAGTAAATTTCACTCAAGTGATTTACGTCTGTTTTTTTATTCAGCGCATTATTCGCTTGTGCAATGTGAATCATTTCTAAAAAAGCCTTTTGGCTGTGTTTTTTTCAGTAGATAATATTTTTACCGAATTATAATCCATACAATGTCCTCTTAGCGACATGTTCACTCAGTGCACATCTCTCCGGGTGTAGTCTACTGTCGCTCTTCTGTGACACGATGCGGTCCTTTAGTGGTCTGCACGTTTGTCCAATGTATTGTTTTTCACAATTTTGACACTGTATACAATAAACTACATCCGAACAGTTTATGCATGGAGTCTTGTTATTTAATTTGGAAAAAATTCTCTTGGTAGGTAAAACATTTTTATTGGCTATTTTTATATTTTCTGAAAAATATTTGAAAATTCTGGATAGTCCAGGGGTGATACCTTTAATAAACGGTAAAGAGGCATAAAAGGAAAGCGTCCCAGTGACTTCAGCAGCTTGCGCATTGACTGTAAATTTATGTCATCAATGGATGAGCTATTATACAAAATCTTTTTTAAAAAGGATGCAGGATATGCATTTTGGAGAAAAAGATTGTAAATTATGTCTAATTTCATTTCAAGAAGGGAAGTGTCAGATAACTTGATGACCCTTGATTTCATTTGTTTAATCAGATTGACTTTCATGCTCTGTTTGTGATACGACCAGTAGTTTATATATCGTCCAGAGCTCATTGGTTTCCTATACCAATCTATAAGTACGGTGTTATCTGGTGTTCTGATAAACATGGTATCCAGGAACGGAACGCTGTTCTGTTCGTTTTCTCTCTCAATGGTGAACTGTATGTGAGGATCGTAGCTGTTAAAAATGAACAAGGTATCATCTATGGTATCTGATGGTATTGCAATGATAATATCATCTACATATTTCTTGATAAAAGGTGGATTGAAAGGGAGAACATGAGTGACCATGTCTAACAAATCATCCATAACATATGCTGCCAATATAGGGCAACTTTTTTTTGCACCCTGTGACGGTTTCATTTTGTCAGTTTTGAATTTATTGAAAATATCATGTATCGATGGAACCAACTAGACTTACTTCCTTACAACCTGCTGTATCATGTGTTGCCTACCTACTAATGCATTTGAACTTTGAGACAATTTAAATAAGTACCTGTTTTGTAAAGTAAGCGAAGATTTGTGAATATGTTTATTGTACACTTTATTATAAACATTCAAAAGGTATTGTTCGATAGATTTATTCGAAATTTGGCAATTCGAGTCTTTTGGCATTCTCCATACCCAGATATCACATTGAAACATTCCACCGATATATTTTCTAGCAGAAAAAGGACTTGCACCCTTTATCAAGCGCATATTATATCCCTTAGAGCACCATGGCACACAATTGTGACGCCTTATTCAAAGTATCATTAAGGTTCAGTATACGTTTTGTATCAGCCTGATACTGCTTCACACGATTGTGAAATATATAAACCGAATTGACGCGGAATATTCGTATCAAAGGAGTTTTGTACAGTAATAGGTGAGTGTGAGTCGTGACATCAATGGGTTCCAACATTAAGTTCACCGTTTTTGAGTCTAAAAGGCGAAAAAAATTTCATATGATGCATGCAATCCATTAATTAATGATCATAATAGAGTTTTTCAGAAGAAATAATGCTATATTTCAGTTTCGCGGATTCAGAGAATATAGTTAAATTCGTCTTGCACAATTGTTAGTGTTGGTTCTCAACCCCAACAGAACTTGGAAAAAGTTTCTGAGTTTTCCTCTTATAATTAGGGAACAAATCTGATCTAGATCATCTGCAGAAAAATCCAAACTCAATAGTCGATTTATCAGATGAAATTGGATCAGACTTGGAAATTAAGGTGGAAGAGGACATAGATGAAACTTATGTTTCAGCAGAACTTGTAACTCAGAATGAAAATACCGATGATAGTTCAGAAGGATCGGAGGACGGGAAAGACAATGTTCCTTTGTCAGTCTTTCAGAAACTACACTGGAGAAGAGGCAGTTTTGTCAATAAGGGAGACCAAGAGGAATATAGTTCAATTTATTAAGTTTCTCGTATCTGCATTTGTTAATTAATTTATTTTTGATATTTTTGTGAAGACTATATTTAAATTTTATGATTTCATCCCAACTTCACTCCTGAAACCCTAAATACAATTGTACCCTATCATCACAGCATACCGTTCCTCATACATATGAATTTTCACCAATTTGAATAGACATTGTTGAATACCACGGCACATAATTGTGACGGTCACCAATGACCCCAAAGGACATATCGATGTGACAGAAAACACCAAAATGTAAAGTATCAAAATATTTGACATATGCTGTATCCAAGTTTAATACCCAATTTTTTTATTTTACCTCTTGGTTCTGAAAGGGTTATGTAAATATCCCAAATTTGATCATAACGTACAACTCACCCAATAATTTTCAGAGTATTCATGCAATTAATATGTTATTGGTGACGACATAAATCCCATCACTCAAGTAATATTCTTGAAATAATTCCTCATAACCTGCCCAACATCCAATGTTTTGTTTTGGTTTTGCACGTTGTAGACGTCTATAACGCTGGCCAACTATCAAAATACCGTAATTATAACTTTCTAATATATATATATTTTTTAATGCCTGTGATACGTTAATTATTAATTAATCCTATATACATATTCCAGCTTTTATTCATTATATTAAAGATGTTTATCGCCTGATCTCATTTTCTCATTTCGAAATATAATAAACATTTTTCTACAATAGGTATCAACTACTTTCTTTTCTTGCTTTACTTCTTTCCTGGGAGCTAGCCTGGCCCCCATCTTTGTTTTGTGCCAAACCTCAGTTTTCCTAGAAAACGACCCTGAGAGCGTGGCAACCCATTGGGGTACCAAAAGTCTGTTTATAAAATTTTTCATTGAAAGCAAAATAAGTATTTTCAAAGAGGAAGGATATTAAATTTAAAAAAGTGTCTTTGTCAAGCTGCAGTAACCACTGATCACGCTCCACTTCTCTTCAGTGGCTCTTAAACACGCCTGTAACCACCACTATTGGTCGACCAGACAAAGTCGGTTCATGAATTTTGGGGAGTGAGTAAAATTTTGGAGAAATAGATTTATAGGAAGTTAGTTTCTTTTTTGTACCTCATCGATTTAGTCGTTCATATGGGCTAGCTTTATTAATTTGTTGCTTTTTGATTGAATAGAAGTTGTATCCGAGCGAAGTTCAATATAAGTGTCGTTACCCAATATGAGATCGTTACACATAGTCATGTATTGATCTCTGTCCATAACGACAGTTACATTACCCTTGTCTGAATTTGTTACTATTAAGTTTGGATTATTTTTTTAAAATTGTTTAGACTGATTATATAAGCCATGATAGAAGGAAAAGTTATGTTGAGAATTATGAAAACCATTCGTAATGAGATTCGTAGATTTGGAGATTGTAATGTTTCTGCTATGATTGTCTGAAATTGATGAGGTGACATAGTCTACATCAGCCAATAGACTTTTTAAAGAAATATCTTCCCCTATAACGGGTTCGATGCTAAACTTTGGACCTAGAGATAAAAACTTTAATATATTTTGTGGGATTTCAGTATTAGAGTGATTCCTGATCCACTTTGTCTGAGTATTTAACTTTTCTTGAAGTTAACTCTCCTGTAATTTTTGCAGTTTAGAGATATTTTTAATCTTTACTCTATGGCAAATAATAATAATAGCCGTCCTCTAACCGCACAGGCTATGCCTTTGGGTACACTCTACGAGTATTTATGAGGGAGTATATCTATTATTATTATTATTACTGTCTAAGAACAGTGGCTTCTGAGTACCTCAAGACCAGAAAGCTTCGTGTTTATATTGGTTCAATAGAACATCCACCATTGCAGAATTGTAACGCCTCGCTCGCTCTGAAATATCAGACCTCTGAAGGAAAAATTGAAGGATTGTAGTGAAAAGATAGAGCACCGATTCACAGCGGATATATATATTCCCTCTAGACATCTGGTGATAGTGAAGATGTGGACATCCTATAGAAAAGAGTCAAAAGGCTTTATTCTGGCTTTAGGGTATTTTTTTCAGCGATGATAAGGAATAGTTATCCACAAAGACCGGCAAAACTGATCAGCAATTCTGCACTGAAGGGATCGCAGCAAAGGCACATCAAATGGGGTTAAAAATACTGTATTTTTCGACCGAAATACTGTTGAAGATGAAAATATATTTTATTGTACAGTCTTGATTGCAGAATAACATCTACTGGTGTTATGTCTCAAATGTCCAGGTCCATTTGGAAGTTAATAGGGCTTTGAAGATATTCGTGATTGGTTATATTCGGACAACTGCTGTCAAGTTGATACAGCGAACAAAGGACCGAGCATCAGAAATAGATGGAGATCACCATTGACATAATAGAGAGCAGGTTCGATCATAGGAAAGATTGTGTAGGGTTGATCATGGCAATTCTATAAAACCACTACGAAGGCAATTACAATATCGAGATCATCATATTCAGAAAGGGGGCCTCATAGCTGTTCCGAACACTTTCTAGAACGAAAATCTAGGCCAGAATAAACAATAACATCATTGAATTGTCAGGAAAATCATCCTTTCCTTTTTCATTACGCGTATGAAGAAGGCAGGCCGAAATAGGAAGCAGATCAGAAGCAAGTCACACTTGAAGTCAAAAAGTTTTAAAAATAGTAGATGCATTCAGAGTAGTGCAGTTCCTATAGTTGTAACCCAGAGTAATCATTATTTGAAAAATCCACGGAAGAAATTCGTAGCAGATCAATTATTCAGTTGAACGTGCAATAAAGTCACCCATCCAATTGATTATGGGAAATGATTGTAATTAGCCTTTCTTCGTGACGTCGCGTCGTCGCCCAGATATAAAGTACTGTACATGATTGCTATCTCGTTTGCTTGCAATTTGGTGTCTCCAAGTTGTCCAAACAATTTCAACGGCAATCCATAATACATGGTGTTTATCAAGTACTTGTACAAACTTCAAAGTATATGACACTGGGGTAAACACGATTAGATTTCCAAAAATTTATTATAATCTCGACATGTTTCGCTACACCGTAGCTTTATCAATCGATAGTACACATGTGTACTGTCGCAACAATGCATCCCTTGGGCACGGGTCATAACACACGTGTTACAACGCCTAATGTGGCTTCCAAGATATCGGTAGAGTTATTTAAACTCCAAAGTGATATTGTGGTTTTGTTAAACCAATTAGGTGTAATCGATTCGCGAACCCTGATCGCGACCAATAATTCATTGCTTATGTAGTGTGAATTGGTGCACGTCGTTGAATGATACTTGTTATGAGTGTTTTTACTTAAAAAGTTGACAAGTAAATTAGTTATTTTATTACGTTTTATCATATAGTTTGACCCAAGTTGAATTTCAGGTGAAATATTACGTTCGAACAAGCAAGATGGCTCAAATTCTACGATCATTTTCAAAATGGAGGGAGTTACCGACTTATTAGTTCATCACTATCACAAACCAAAAATATCTAATCAATGTGCCATCAGCAATGGGGGCTGTTCACATTTGTGTTTAGCATTACCCACAAACATGGAAAATCAAGATGGATATACTTGTGCCTGTCCAAATCATTACACACTGAAAGAAAATGAATGTGAAGGTGAGTTGAGATATTTGTATCTTATATATCAAAATAATCAATACTTGTATGTATCTAGTGAAATTATTTGTTGAGGGCTACGAGGTTGGAAGATGGGTTGTTGAAAGTTGTGTGTTATAAATCAAATTGAAAAAAAATTGTAATTTCCGTCAACCAGCTGCATCCTTACGAGCAACCCTCAAAAGTCCTAAAGATACTTGCGCGAGCTAAGGGAGATATAGCCCTTACCATTTTAAACGTGTGATGCCATGCACGAGACCGGTGACCGCGATGTAGTTCGAGCCCATGCACCTACTACGGGTGATTGAATTAAGAAGCGATCGCTCAAGAGCAAACACTACCTTTGTAAAACGAGAATCGTTACGCCTACAGTTTTTTCTTTAAGAATTTTGTTTCTGCAATTGATTGAATGTTTTTGAGCGAATTCGGGAACTTCAGTGAAAAATTGGAATGCCATGATGAATAAAAAAAATTAGATATTTTCGAACTCTTATGGGACCACCGAACCCATACAAAAAATATGTCTTTCCTGAAATCAATGATGTTTGTGGATCCGATCCTGAAGGAACTAAGAAACGTTCGAAGTTTTCGGAGTCTACCAAAGTTTTCTCTTTTGAATCCGTATAACTTCGAAATAATTTTTGAAAACTTGTGAAAGTGTTAGTGGAAGCATTCCCCAGATCAAACTATAATGTAAGAAGCAGAAATAATACTCTACACTGCATATAAACAGCTAAATAACCAACAAACCGCCTGGGTTGAGGAAATTTATTTATTTATTGAATAATCTCTATACAGGCCTGACGACCTAATTACATGGATAGTATTTCTACATATTATCATATCATATATTCACACATGTGAACTAATCTAAATAACTACTGAATATTACTCATTATATGATTGATGTTTTCATTTGTAGGTTTTGGAGGGGGGTGAATACACAACAATAAAATATATAGAAACATTATGAATATGATCAAAAACTATATTTCGAAATTTATGGAATGATAAATTCTAATCCAATGATATTAGAGAATTGATGTTATTGGCTGCGCGCAACATGTTTACGAGGGGAGCTCTTGTGGTAGTTGAAACTAAAGGAATATGAAATATTGCTTTTGTTCGAGTGCGCCGTGACGGGACGTTGAATGAAATCAAAGACAAAATTTCAGAAGAATTTTTCGGTTATTTATTATTTTGTACAGAAATAGTATCAGAAATAAATTTCTTCAACTTTCCAGAGATGAAGATGAACAAATCCTAAATTCTTGACGAAGATGACTTGATCTGATAGTGGTATAGTCTGCTGCAATGTGGTATTTTTTATAGTACAAATATCTTAGTACAATAGTTACAATAATTTATGACATTATCATGATATTCAAGAATATTTGACAATAGTATTTCAACAAAGTTTCAAGGCAACTTAATTGCTCATAATAATTATGTTTTATCGAATCAAACACATTTTTTCCAACCACATTCATATGACCCTCCAGTATTTTCTGTTCTGTACAAAAACGGCTTCAAAGTTATCATTACAGCAGACATATTTTGATTCACAAAATAAATGCAGCTAGCGGAATGGATTTAAGATGAAAATTATCGTTTTGTACATTAATACCAAATAGCTCAGTGGTGTCAATTGAGTGGCGACATGATGACGGACGTTTTCACACTGACCGATCCGACAACGACACGACACCGGCACCGATGCCGTAGGGCGCAAATTTGTATATAAGTAAATGTAATGCTTTCACACCATCCGGCAAATCGGTATCATGTCGGTGCAGGCACCGACTTGTCGGTAAGAGCAAGCCCGCCACTCATGTCGGCGCCTATTTTTATAAAGTTGTAGTCTGGTGTGGGCCGTAACAAGAGTTCATTCACGTTGTTTCAATATATAATCAAACGTTGATTTACTTATGCAAAAATAATGATAAAAACTTACTTTGGTCATTAGCCAACTTTTAAAAAAGACTATAATATGCGCCCTCTAAATATCTCACTTTAATTATTGGATGTACCCAATAAAAGCGCCTACTTTCTCTTTTTCTACGCCGTAAATATAATACATGAAGTCAATACAATTTGTTAACTAGTGCCATGTTACTGCTTCACTTGCACCCACAAAACAACTATCTACGTCATACTTTTATTATAAAAATCCACCATCCATCCTGTGACCGTGGCTACGTTTGGTGACCAAATGTGTCACCTCGGACTCAAGCCCATCGTCATAAACCTAGGAAAACGTAATTGGCTCAAATCATAAATTATTGTCATACGTTTTATTATTTAAAACTACCGTGATAAAAAATGCCTAGCCGAAAGGTATTCCATAGAAAGTCCCAACTATTATTTCATCTCCGACATATATATATATATATATATATATATATATATATCATTTTTAGCTACCCTGTATAATTTGAGGGCATGAGAATGGATCAAAAATATCACACATCTGTCATGGCTAGCATCTCCTTCTCGATTGTAGATTATTTCATTTATGTTTCGTTCAGGGTCATGGATGCGTAAGCTATTTGTTTGTCATTTCCTATAGGGCCTTGGGACAGAACAGCACCTATGGCAAAGTTACTCGCATCTGTGGTCATGTTGAAGGGTTTTGTGAAATCCGGGTATTGAATAGTGGTTCATTGCTAAGGAGGTTCTTGCAGGTTTGGACACATTTAATGAACTCAGGTGTATGTTCTATATGGACACCCTTCTAGTGGCAGGAGGTTAAAGGTTCGGTTGTCTTAGCGAAGTCTTTGATAAACTTTCTGTAGTACCCTAGGAGACCAAGAAATCCTCTGATTTCTTCAACAGTTCGTGGTATTGGTTAGTCCATGATTGCTTTAACTTTAGCTGGGTTTGGTTTTATCCCATTAGGAGTGACGATGTGTCCTAGGAAGCTGAGTTCTTTCTTCAGGAATTCGCACTTGTCAACTTGTATTTTGAAACCATTCGCTCGTAAGCGTTGGAATACTTTTGTAAGAATAATTATATCGACGATATACTAAGCAGATAATTCCTTGTAGGCCCTTCAGGGCGTTGTCCATAACCCTCTGGAATGTTGCTGGAGAGTTCTACAATCCAAACGGCATTCTCAGGTACCCACAGTCGGTAGTTTTCGACATTAAATGCGGTCTTAGGGACGTCTGTCTCTGCCATTTCTGTTTGGTGCAATCCGCTTGCCAAATCCAGGGTGGTGAAATATTGACATTTTTCAAATTTATCAAGGATGTTAGAAATTTTAGGAATTGGGCATCTATTGTCATCTCATTGACCTTTCGAAAATCCACAACGATATGCCACTTTGTTTTTCCAGAGGCATCCAGTTTCTTGGGAATGACCCAAATTGGTGAGGACCAGGGGAATTGACTAGGTCTGATAATCCCTTGATCTAATAGTGGAGATATTGTCAAGAATGGCGCTAATCCAAAACCTTATGTATTTATTTTGTATGGAACAAAATCCACTGTCATGATTCATATTTCATAATTTGTTGAACTATTGAATTACTTGAAGTTCAAACATCGGTCATGGTCGAGCTTGTCCTGGATCGATTGATAATAAAAGCAAATCATGTGTTATTGGCACGGATATGAAAATTTCAACAAACTTCTTCATTGAATGAAAATGCACGTAATCAGATCAGGGATGAAGAAATGCGCATTTTCCATAACATATCTCGAGTATAAACGTGTACAAAGCTATTTGTGCGTTCTATACATTTTGTATATTTTTCCCAGTGTACATTTGTGGATGTGGATAACTTCACTCCCGTTGTATTTGAGGAACTCACCGAGTACTGGATCTGCAATACTTTCTGTTTCTTTTCCAATTCTGTGGGATTAATATCTGTAAATGTCTACTCGGTTTTACCAACTGAATCGGTATCTTAAGGTAACGAACACAATTTTGAAATTGCCTGTTTTACAACGCCATTTTTTGTCAGGCCCCATAAACTTTTCATGAATACACCCAACTTATTGTCTCGTAATATCACCATTTGTTTAGGCTTCATGTTGACTTGACTTTTGTGAGCAAAGTACCTAACTGAAAAGTCATGAATTTCTAGCCGGTTGAAAGTTGAACCAATCCAATAAATTTTTTTGGAATCTGAAAATCATTCAGTGAACTGAATTGAGTCCTTAGTTTTTACCACTTTGTAAAAAATCTGGATGGCAAAGTTTTATCCCAATTGAGTTCAACTATCTATAAACTTTGAAGTAATAAGTATATCTTATGATGAAACTGTGGGGTGCGAAACGTCGGCGTTCATATTTTCGAATATAGCCTGCTTCTCTGAACCCATTTACGATGGCAATGATCTCGTTGTCGGTAGAGATGGAATTTTCGGAGTTTTAAAGTGTGATAATAATAATGATGTTTTGGAAAATAGGAAAAGAAAAAAGCATGGTGGTTCTTAGCATATACAGGGTATATCATTAACGTGTTGGAGGAGAAAACACAAGATGGCGTGTCTCAAAATACAGCGGGAGAAAAAAAAGAACAAGGTATCTCAAAACATATTATATAAGAGGAGAAAAAAACATGGCTGCTGCATGTATGTGTCAAATGTCAGGTGAAAAACGGGTCATTGGGGTAATGGGGATAGCGAAGTATTCAGCAATAATATACAGGGTGTTCCAAATTAAGTCAGCACCATTGCCAACTTCGTTATTATTGATGCTACGAATTCGGTTAAATGGGCAAACCAGTAGCATTTTTAATGGTCTTATCGATGCTGGAAAAAAAATTGACAGTCGCGTTGTCAGAATATTTCATAAAATGATATTTCTTTCAATGGTATACCCTATATTTTTTCATGCATTTCGATTCTTAACAACAAAGCTCATATCACCTTTCTTCCTAAAGTGGAAAAGAGCGACTTATGTGGAAATATTTATTTCTTTCACTAGTACAACAAATGTCTTTGTTTTGGCGAATTAAACCTCATGATTGTCCAAACACCCAATTTTAGTATTTATACGAATGACAATATTTTGTTACTAATAGCAAAATAAGACAGTAAAAAAAAAAATTGCGCTGGGATGTGAACTCGTGAAACTCGTGATCATCATGTCGCACCACTCAATTGACAGCACTGGGCTATTTGGTATTAATGTACAAAACAATAATTTCCATCTTAAAGCCACTCCGCTAGCCGCATTTATTTTGTGAATCAAAATATGTCTGCTGCAATGATAACTTTGAAGCCGTTTTTGTAAAGAACAGAAAATACTGGAGGGTAATATGAATGTGGTTGGAAAAAATGTGTTTGATTCGATAAAACATAATTATTATGAGCAATTAAGTTGCCTTGAAACTTTGTTGAAATACTATTGTCAAATATTCTCGAATATCATGATAATGTCATAAATTATTGTAACTATTGTACTAAGATATTTGTACTATAAAAAATACCACATTGCAGCAGACTATACCACTATCAGATCAAGTCATCTTCGTCAAGAATTTAGGATTTGTTCATCTTCATCTCTGGAAAGTTGAAGAAATTTATTAATGTATAATAGAAAGAATTTTCATTATTAGAGTAGACATAATCAATCCATTTTTAGTCCATCCACAATCAGCGAAGACGATTTATTATTAATGTTTGGTGTGGTCTATTCAGAGGCAGAATTATCGGTCCATTTTTCTACCATGGTTCTCTGAACGGACCCCGTTACATTTATTTATTAACAAGAGTGTTGAGAATTTCAATCGTATGAATTCCGGTTCACCCTGTTTTTCAAGTTTCGATTTTTTTTTATATTTGAATGAATGACATGTAAATAGTTACGACTGACAGAAAAAAATATACAATTTTGAGAAAGGTTTTTTGATACTTTGGAGAGATTCTCCCATAAGTTATTTGGCATTCCTGAGTATAAAAGTTCTCCAGACGTTCTTAGGCTATTCCTTCACCGGGTAGGTGATTGCATAGTATTCACTTCTAATATTTGGCGACCGTGACAGGACATTGATATGGAGAAGATAAAGAAAGCCCGTGCAGTTCAAAGAACCGCATTTACAAGAATTTATAATTTAGTAACCGAACTGCTATCCAAAACAAAACCCGATATAGTTGAAATTGAAGCGAATCTTCAGTTGTTAGATCAAAAATTCGAGAAACTCAAAGATTTGGATAAACAGATGCTTGAAAGTCCGATTGTGATGAGGAAGAATTCACACGACTAAATATAATAAATTGAAAATAAGTCTGACCAGCAGTTCCAACAAAGAAGCCGGCGATGGGGATAACAACTCACATGAAACTGTTCATTGGAGAAAGAAACTGAAACTACCTGTTATAGAATTCACCAGATTTGGGGGAGATATAAAAGAATGGCTGTCTTTCTGGAGTCAATTTCGAAGAATACATGAAGACACTGAAATAGAAACTGAAGACAAATTTCAGTATCTACTCCAGGCAACTGTACCACTATCAAGAGCAAGACAACTCGTGGAAAGTTACCCACCTACAGCCGATAATTATAAAAAGGTGATTGACAGTTTGAAATCACGATCTGGACGTGAAGATCTTTTGATTAAAGTGTATGTAAGAGAATTGTTATCATTGGTATTGAATAACTTGAGCAATAAAGTAGATCTCAGTTGCCTATTCGATAAAGTAGAGTCTCGTTTGCGAGCTTAAGAAACACTTGGAGTAACGTCAGAGACATACACAGCAATGCTTCATCCCCTTGTTGAATCTTGCCTTCCTGAAGAACTGTTGAGAGTATGGCAAAGGAGTTCCTTATATGATAGTGAATTGTCATTTAAAGACCGTCTAAACAATCTTGTGAGTTTTCTTGGAAGCAGAGTTAATATTCAAAAACAACATTCAGTTCCTACAGCCTCAGATCTTGTGAATCAAAAGAACCCTGTGAAGTGTGCTTTTTGTGATGACACCCATTCAGCCGAAAACTGTAGTGATGCGCAAAGATGGACTCTTGCAGAAAATCACGTGTCCTGAGTAAGAAAGGATGCTGCTTTGCTTGCCTCAAATATGGACATGTGTCCCAAAAATGTAGAGTTAGACTGAGCTGTTCAAAGTGTAATGGTAAACATGTTGACATGATGTGTCCTGGAAAGGGTAATCCAGCTAAATCGTTGCGTGAAAATAAAGAAATTATTCATTCACCTATACCCAGTGATTCACTATCGAATCATACTTATGCAGAAGTATTTTTACAAACTCTGGTTGTGAAAGTGATTGGTGGGGGACAAGTTAAACACGTTCGTGCTCTGATTGATACAGGTTCACAACGATCTTACATTTGTAAAAGAACAGTTGTTGAAATGCAATATGTTCCGATTCGAGAAGAGAAGATGATCCATGCACTTTTTGGTGGAACCCAATCATACCTATTATCATGTAACATTGAACAGTGTAAGTGATAAGTATTCCTGTAATTTTGAAGCATTGGATCAAAATGTTATCTGTTCTAACGTAACTTCAATCAAAGATGGTCCATGGATAGAAAAACTCAAGAATCCGGGAATCGAAATAACAGATCGGAGCAATGGGCCGATAGAAATTCTGATTACTAGCAGACGCTTTGATCTCACCAGTGGTTTGCTTGCATTCTTGGATGGACATTGATGGGCAAAGTTCCTTATGAAAATCGTATTCATTCTTCCATGTTAGTGACCTCGATGTTTTCCTTACAAATGTCTGTAGTAACTGACTTGTGGGATTTGGATATTTTGGGTATAACAGAACCAAATGAACAAAAATCCAAGAGGGCCATGTAGATTTTCTTATGCAGCAGTTTTTACAAACGATTACTACTAATGAAAATGGAAGATACGAAGTAAAAATGCCATGTGTTGAAGGACATCCACCTCTACCTGATAGATAATATTTGTATTGCAAAGAGAAGGCTCGATTCATTAGTAGAAAAACTTAAAAAAGATGGATATTTTGAAGCATATCAATAAGTTTTCGATGAATGGTTCCCGATGAAGATTCAACTAGTGTTGTGCATTACCTGCCTCACCGAAATGTTGTTGAGTAGTGCCACAACAAAAATTCGTCCGGTATTTGATGCATCTTGCAAAGGAAAAAATAACCCATCGTTGAGCCTATACCATCCATTATTTTACGATTTAGAATCCATCAAATTGGAGTTATTTTGGACATCAGAAAGGCTTTCTTACAAATATGCTTAGCACCTACCGACAGAGGCTTCCTGAAATTCTTCTGGTATGATGATGGTGGAAAATTACAAATTTTCAGACATACTAGAGTCGTTTTTGTCGTGACATGTAGTCCTTTTATACTAGCAGCTGTAATGGAATATCATCTTCAGCAAGAAATAAAAAACACTGAAAACGGAGCCTCCGTATATCCAGTATGGGTCATTTCGAAGCTAATGAAAAGTTTTTATGTTGACAATTGTGTTGTCAGTGTTGACAATGAGAAACAGCTAGATGCATTCATCAAAGTATCTAGTGATCTCATGATGGATGCGAAATTCGATCTTAGAGGATGGGAACACACTTCAACGAGTGACACAACTGATCATGTCAAGTTGACACCAGTATTAGGATTTGGGATACACAGGGTGATATGCTTGCACTCAGCCCTGAATGTTTTGGAAACATTCAATCAGCTATTGTTACAAAACGTACGTTACTCTCTGCAACACATAGATTGTTTGATCCGATTGGTATTATATGCCCAGCAACTCTGGTTCCCAAACTCTTGATCCAGAAAACTTGGAAGTCCAAACAAGGATGGGATGAGGAAGTTGAGCATGATATAAAAACTTTGTTTTTGCAGTGGGTTGATGAATTACATTTTTTATTTAAACTGAGGATACCCACCGAATTCCATAAATCACAGCTTGCATGTTTTTTGTGATTCGAGCTAAGATGCATATTCGACAGCTATATTTTCGCGTTCAGAAACCGATCAGCAAGTTCATGTGAATCTTATTCAAGCCAAAACGAGAGTTTCACCAGTTAAGAAAATGACTATTCCAAGACTTGAATTGATGGCTGCTGTGATTGGAGTTAGACTAGCCAATGTTGTTAGATCGAATTTTGAAATTGAGGGCATCTCACCAACAATTTTTTATTGGACTGATTATACCACAGTTTTGTCCTGGATAAAACGCGAAGGCTTTCGTGTGGAATAGAGTACAGGAAATTAAAATTTTTTCGCATACAAATTGTTGGTACTACGTGTATAGTACTGTTAATCCAGCCGATTTGCCATCTCAAGGTTGTTCTCCTAGAAAGCTATTTGAATCCCGTTGGTGGGAGGGTCCATCTTGTCTGAAAAAAATCTGTGGATGAGTGGCCAAATCAACAATATATTGACTTCGATGACAAATTAGTCAATGAAGAGAAAAGACAAGGAACAGCTTCATTGATGAGTGGACCATTGTTCAAGTCTGATGATTGGTATCACAAATATTTTTCGAAATTCAATGATATCGTGAAACTGATGGGATAGATCAATAGATTTAGATTCAACTGTCGTAATGAAAATGAAAGAAGAAGTGGCGAATTAGTTTTGCAAGAAATTATGAACGCTGAAACTCTTTTGATGAAACTTGTTCAACGAGAAAGTTTCAATGGTATTAAAGATGAGAAGTTATCTTCTTTATGATCGTTTGAAGATAGGGATGGAGTTATCAGGCTTACTACAAAAATTTCACATCGTTCAGACTTTCAAGAAATCAGATATCCGATAGTGTTACCGAACAAACACCCTGTAGTTACTCGACTGATTTTTGTTGAAGCCTGCCATTCTGAGTACAAGGTCTCTTGAGTATAATGAGGGAGAAATTTTGGATTCTGAGTCGACGACGTGCGATAACATCTGTAATCCATCGATGTGTAATATGCAGGAGATATGATGCGAAAAATTTTAATACAGCCCCTACCCCTTTACCTGAAAATAGAGTCAATGA
This sequence comes from Chrysolina americana, assembly GCA_958502065.1. Taxonomy (NCBI): domain Eukaryota; kingdom Metazoa; phylum Arthropoda; class Insecta; order Coleoptera; family Chrysomelidae; genus Chrysolina; species Chrysolina americana. The sequence continues at coordinate 36,804,289 of OY293418.1, forward strand.
AGCTTCAACTTTTGAAATCTCTGGTATAAATTTCGCTGGACCACTTTTCCTATGAAATGATAGACAATTGTGGATATGTATATTCACATGTGCTGTGTATGGGGCAATACATCTAGAACTCGTTTCATCATTATCTACAGCATTGTTTTTGGAAGCATTCAGAAGATTCGTCGCTAGAAGAGGAAGGCCAGCTGTTATTTAAAGTGATAATGGGACTACTTTCGTTGGAGCAGAAAATGCCTTCAGAAAACTTGATTGGACAGTAATCTCAGAATATAGTTTGGCTAAGAGGATCGTTTGGAAATTCAATCCAGTATCAGCTCCGTGGTGGGGAGGATGATGGGAGCGGCTTATCAGGATTGTCAAATAAATTGTGCGTAAGTTTTGGGAAGAGCTTCTCTTACGTTTCAGCAGTTGTCTACGTTCCTATGTGACTGTGAGTCTGTGATAAATTCAAGACCAATTACATATGTTGCTGAGAGTGATAAAGATTTGATTCCGTTGACTCCAAACATGTTTTTACATAGTCCGAAGATAAATGTTGAAGTTCCCGATGTTGACCGCATAGTAACAATTGCTTTGAATAAATCCATGAAATATAGACAAAAATTGAGGAGTGATTTGAATAGAAGATTCCGAAACGAATATTTAGGGGAACTTATGCTTCATTCCAGGAGAAACACTGATCGTAAAATTGAAGAAGGAGACATTGTTCTCATAGGAAATGAAAACTCGAAGCGTTTGGACTGGCCATTAGGAATTGTTGAAGAAGTCATTCCAGGAAAAGATGGAAATATGCGATTAGTAAGATTGAAAACTTCTGTTGGTCAACTAATGAGACCGTTGCAGAGGATATATCCTTTGGAAATCAGAACATCAGATTGAAATCTTATTGGTTTTGAGTCATCGACATTTCTTTTTGAATGTGGAGTGGTCGGTGGATCAGCGGTCTAATGCACAGGCCGTTCGAAACTCCAGCATACCGATGTAGGTACGAGAATTTTTCTCAACTACTTTATATCGGATCGATAGGCGGCCGCATGCCTTGTTGAAGAGCAAGTGTATTGTGAGTTGTCTAGATACCAATCTCGTCTAGTGCTAGCTTGGAGTGCACACCGACCACCCAAGGTGGTGCTGTAGGTTTTCTGGGATTTCCTGCAGCTGAAAAGTGAACACATCACCTAAAACATCAGTAAGTCGCCCCGGAGCGCCACGACAAATAATAATAATAATAGCCGTCCTCTACCCGCACAGGCTATGCCTTTGGGTACACTCAACGAGTGTTTATGAGGGAGTATTATTATTATTATTATTAGTATTATTATTAATGTCTCAAGGTGAGAGGATGTTGAGAATTTCAATCGTATGAATTCCGGTTCACCCTGTTTTTCAAGTTTCGATTTTTTTTTATATTTGAATGAATGACATGTAAATAGTTACAACTGACAGAAAAAAATATACAATTTTGAGAAAGGTTTTTTGATACTTTGGAGAGATTCTCCCATAAGTTATTTGGCATTCCTGAGTATAAAAGTTCTCTAGACGTTCTTGGGCTATTCCTTCATCGGGTAGGTGATTGCATAGTATTCACTTCTAATAAAGAGTGTTGGAAGAGTTTTTTGATGATCTTGATCTGGAGGCTCGTCAGATGATCTATCTTCAGCAGGATGGATCACCAGCACATAATGTCAGTGGCGTTAAAAGAATGCTGCGGTCTGTTTTGGAAACAGATGGATTGCTACAAGTGACCCCCTCGTTCACCAGACATGACACCTCTTGATTTTTGATGAAACATAATAATGTAGATGAACTGAAAAATAATATTGAAACTATAATTAATTGAATTGATGGCCGAACTATGTTGAATGCCACACGTACTGTCAATAGAAGGGCCTAAATATGTGTTCAACAAGAAGGCGGTGTTTTTGAACATTTACTCGATATTTTATAGTGCTTTATCAAATCCGTTTGTTATAAATGTTTCCTATTGATAAAACTGTCTTATTTTCACCTTTACAAAAAAAAAGTCAAATGAGATTTGTTGTTGAGAATGTTATTACGAATCGAAATGCATGAAAAAGTATATGGTGTTCCATTGAAAGAAATTAGATTTTTATGAAATATTAAAGGACTTATGAGGATGATTGAAGTGACTTTACTTCTTGAATATGCGTGTTGTGTTACCTGAAGTAGAAGCACAAGTTAATCTACCTGTACCTGATCAGCTTCAATTGTGGCACGAACGCCTAGGTCATCAAAACAAGAAACATGTTCAAAAGTTCCTACAAACACGTGGAATCAATGTGGAAGTCGATACTGAATTTGGTGAAGCATGTATGTACGGCAAACAGCATAAAGCCAGCTTTGAAAAACGTAACCAGAAACCTCAAAATGTAGGTGAAATGATTCATGCCGATGTTTGTGGTCCAATGCCAACAGCTTCTCTTGGAGGTGCCCGCTATTATGTCTTGTTCAAGGACGATTTCTCCAAATACAGAGCAGTCTACTTCTTGAATGAAAAGTCTGAAGTGAAGTTCAAGATGGAAATATTTCTGGCAGAAGCTAGAACTATGGGACACTGTATAAAGGAACTTATCACTGATGGTGGACTGGAGTTCCATAATCAAGAGGTGAAGAAGATAGTTGGCAGAGCTGGCATCAGTCATAGAATAACTATGCCTTACACTCCAGAGCAAAACGGTGGTGCAGAACGCGAAAATCGTACAATTGTAGAATCTGCCAGGACAATGTTACATGCCAAAAACCTTTCTGAGAAGCTTTGGGCAGAAGCTGTCAACACAGCTGTATATATATTGAACCGGAGTGGCCCCACTTCGATTGAGCTGTGGACAGGAAAAGAAACCCATGTGGAACATTTCAAAGTTTTTGGAACTGAATGTTATGTACATATACCTAAGCAAAAAAGGAGAAAATTTGACAAGAAAAGCACAAAAGGAACTTTCGTAGGATATGTTGGTACAAAGGATGGATATCGAATCTACGTTCCAGAAAAGAATGATGTGATTATTAGCAGAGATGTAGTTTTCAAAAATGAGGAAATTGAAAACTGTCAATCGAAAAATCTGTCAGATGATGAAAACGTCAAAGAGCAATCACATATCTATTTCAAAATTAAAGAAAATGAAACTGATGCGTTTAAACAAAGTCACTTGGATGAACAGCCCCAGTCTAATAGTGAATAAGGTATTGAGGAAGAACTTTTTTGTCAGCAAGGCGGTTCTAGTCGACAGGGACTAAGAGACAGGTCGAAACTTTCGAAACCACATCATTTTGATGCGTTTACTATGCTATCCGAAATTCACGATGTTCCAGACACATACATTGATGCTCTAAGGTCAGAATCTGCATCTTCGTGAAAAGTTGCTATGGATGAAGAGATCAAATCTTTGGAAGAAAATGGAACCTGGCAAAAGGTTGATCTACCTTCATCAAGGAAAGCTATTTACAATCGATGGGTTTATCGTATTAAAGAGTCTCCGCAAGGTACAGTGACAAAATTCAAAGCCAGGTTAGTTGTAAAAGGATATTCACAGAAGGTGAGACAAGATTACGATGAAAATTTTGCGCCTGTAGCAATATTCGACACAATCAGAACGGTACTTGTAGTGATAGCTACTGAAAGACTGTATTTGTCACAATTCGATGTTAAAACAGCATTTCGGAATGGTTTGATGAAGAAATCTATATGAAACAACCAGAAGGCTACAGTGATGGTAGTGGTCAAGTGTGTAAACTGTTGAAGAGTTTATATGGCCTTAAACAGGCTCCACGATGCTGGAACCATCGAATATCTGATTTCTTTCTGCGATTTGGTCTGAAACAAAGCACTGCAGATCCTTGCCTGTTCATATGAGGTGGTGAAAACAAGCTGTTAGTTGTTTTGTATGTTGATGATGGATTGATAGCTGGAAAACATGAATATGCTATCGAAGAATTTCTAAATTGTTTGAAATTAGAATTTCAAATCACTATTGAACCAGGAGGCAGTTATTTGGGAATTCAAATTGTTCAGCAGAATGAAGGAATATTCATTCATCAGCAGCCTTATAACAAAAGAGTTTTGCAAAAATGTAATATGATGGAATCCTATCCAGTAGCTGTTCCAGCTGAGAGAGGTCAGTTTTCAGGGGAAGACTCTGAAGAGCTGGATGAAAATATACCTTTCCGATCTGCTGTTGGGCATTTGATGTATCTGTCTGTAGTTTCGAGGCCAGATATTACATTTGCTGTGAACTCAGTTTCTCAAGTACTTGCAGATAGTCTAGTCTACAAGTGCCATTTAGACCAACTTTTTTCAGCAGTCTCCGAAAATTATGATTGAGGTGTCATTCGATTCGGAATGACATCCAGATGATTTTTGAAAAAAAATGAAGTTCCGCATGAAAAAATTCTAAAAGTTATTAACAATTAACTAAAAAAAAAGATGGCTTTAGTATTTTGTAAATATCTCAAAAACTAATTAAAATTTTTTAAATCTAAAAAAAGATTCAAAAAGAGGAGGAAATTTCCTAAAAAAAAGCTCAATTCCCGGAATTGTAGCATCAATATTTATAATTTTCCCAGAGGGATGAAAATACGGCCGAAAACGGGTACTCTGGCTCGGGCAAGCCACACCCACTTTGGACACTTTAACAATAAAAATTATTTTAAAATACTAAATATGAAAATAAAAAATTGGAAAAATTCGGGCACTAACTGAATAGATTAATGAACAATAATCCGCTTGAAAAAAATTTTTATCACAATTTTTCAATTAGTTAATCAATAGTTAATTAATAATTTTTTTCTGCTTGAACATGAACATTGCAAGTGTGATAATTGTTAAACTATAAATTTAAGATTTTTTTCCTCTTTTGGAGCAATTCTTGAAAGGCTTCAGAATAGAACCCCGTTGGAAAAATTAAAAAGTTTTAATTTTTCAGTTTTTTATTAACAATTTTCGTTGTTGCAAAATTAAATACTTAAATTAATCATTGAAAAAATTTTTTTTTTAAATATTATCGATAATCCGTTTTTATGTTATCAGGAACTACATAGAAATAATTTTTTTAAATTTTTATCTCTAATCGTTTAAAAAATTGTTATAAACAAATGCGTTGTTTATAAGATAATTGAAATTTTTTTTATGGAATTTCAATCTTTGATAAAAATAATGATTTTTAAAAGAAAAATTGTTCCTTAAAAAAAATTTTTTATTGCATTTGTTAATTAACAATTATTTTCTCCCGCTTCTAATTAATATTAAGGAACCATTTTTTTTTTTAAATCATTATTTGTCTTTCTTTCTGATATAAAAAAAAAAAATCCATTTTATTTAATTTTTCATTGTTTATGCAATAAACAATTTGTTATAAACAAATAAATTTTTACCTTATATTTTTTTTTCTATTCTAATTTCTGTCACAAAAACAGACATGATTTTTTTTCTTTTTTAAAATTTTTTTTATTATTTTTTATTTAATTTTTAAATATAAGTTCTCTCTAACTTCGTCATTCTTACCTGGTCTTCATCCTTAAAATTATTATAATTTACAAACTAATGGAGATACGATGAAAATACTTAAGACTTATTTATTCTCCATTACATAAAAAACAAATTTAGCAGAAAAGTTTAGTTGTTACTTATTTATTTATTGAATTTATAGCAATTGTTGTTGAAAAATACTTAGGGAAAAAATTTTTTTTTTGTTTTAATGCTTAAAAATCTTATCAACTATTAAAAATATGACTACTTCATTCAAGTATCTTATCAATTATTGTTCATTACTCAACATTTTTACCTTTTATATATTAATATTAATATCTAGATTTTTATTTTCAGGTTCGGTTTCTTTAATGTTTGTAAAAGTTTATGAATGACAATCTTTATTTTTTTCTTTTGAAATATTATTGAGACAATAGAGTCTAATAAATTTAATTATTTATCAACGAACAGAATATTCTATGCACGTTCATATATATTATCATTCTTCTTCTAAACAACTAGATGCAATCTATGAAAGCACGAAAAATCAACATCTAAAAGATATTATACTCTTCGTTCATGCTTTTACGGGTTGTGATACAGTGAGCTCAATTTTTGGCAAAGGGAAGAAGAAATTATTGGATTTGATTCTAAAAAATGATGGAATGAAGCAGCATGTGGAAAAATTTTATGATCCTGGTGCATCTACTGAAGAAATTAAGGAAGCTGGAGAAAGATTGATGCTGTCTTTGTATGGAGAATTTAAAACCAACGTAACTGCGAGTCAATGCCGTGTTTCCAAGTTTATGGAACTTTTGAAAAAGTCTAAAAAAGCCATCAATTTAGCGACTCTACCACCTACGTCAACAGCATTGAGTTATCATTCATACCGAGTGTATTACCAAGTTCAATATTGGCTCGGTAACAACGATCTCAATCCGGAAAATTGGGGCTGGATAAAGACAGAAACAATTTTTTTGCCAGTTCGAACAACCGATAAATTAGCTCCTGATGAACTCTTAAAATTAGTTCACTGTAATTGCCTCAAAAATTGTTCAAAAAGATGCGGATACAGGAAGGCTGGTCTTCCATGTTCGTCTCTCTGCAAGAATTGCAAAGGAGAGAGTTGCGATAATTGCAAAAAGATAGCGATGGAAGATGATAATGACGAACTCGGCGATGTTGATGAAGAAAACGCATTACAAAATGATAATGAAGACGATAGTGCCTGTGCTGATTATGACATCTCTATTGGACAATATGTGGAAACTTTGCTGGAGAACGAAGAGAACGATGAAAACATGAGACAAGAAGAAACTGTAGACTATGAGCCACCATCAAAGAAACGTTTCAAAAAATAAACAGAATGTACAATAAAATGAAAAAAAAAAAAATATTGTAAATGTTAATAACTACTTATTAATAAATTTTGTTAAATGAAAATCAATTTAAAGATCATTCTTCCTTTCAAAAACACTTAGGCTAATGAACTCAGCAAAAATTTTTTGTTTACATGGTAATATTCAGAATTTGAAGTATAATAAAGTGATATTAATATATAAAAGGTAAAAATGTTGAGTAATGAACAATAATTGATAAGATACTTGAATGAAGTAGTCATATTTTTAATAGTTGATAAGATTTTTAAGCATTAAAACAAAAAAAAATTTTTTCCCTAAGTATTTTTCAACAACAATTGCTATTAATTCAATAAATAAATAAGTAACAACTAAACTTTGCTGCTAAATTTGTTTTTTATGTAATGGAGAATAAATAAGTCTTAAGTATTTTCATCGTATCTCCATTAGTTTGTAAATTATAATAATTTTAAGGATGAAGACCAGGTAAGAATGACGAAGTTAGAGAGAACTTATATTTAAAAATTAAATAAAAAATAATAAAAAAAATTAAAAAAAAAAAAAAAATCATGTCTGTTTTTGTGACAGAAATTAGAATAGAAAAAAAAATATAAGGTAAAAATTTATTTGTTTATAACAAATTGTTTATTGCATAAACAATGAAAAATTAAATAAAATGGAATTTTTTTTTTATATCAGAAAGAAAGACAAATAATGATTTAAAAAAAAAAATGGTTCCTTAATATTAATTAGAAGCGGGAGAAAATAATTGTTAATTAACAAATGCGTTTTCAAGCAATAAAAAAATTTTTTTAAGGAACAATTTTTCTTTTAAAAATCATTATTTGTATCAAAGATTGAAATTCCATAAAAAAAATTTCAATTATCTTATAAACAACGCATTTGTTTATAACAATTTTTTAAACAATTAGAGATAAAAATTTAAAAAAATTATTTCTATGTAGTTCCTGATAACATAAAAACGGATTATTGATAATATTTAAAAAAAAAATTTTTTTTCAATGATTAATTTAAGTATTTAATTTTGCAACAACGAAAATTGTTAATAAAAAACTGAAAAATAAAAACTTTTTAATTTTTCCAACGGGGTTCTATTCTGAAGCCTTTCAAGAATTGCTCCAAAAGAGGAAAAAAATCTTAAATTTATAGTTTAACAATTATCACACTTGCAATGTTCATGTTCAAGCAGAAAAAAATTATTAATTAACTATTGATTAACTAATTGAAAAATTGTGATAAAATTTTTTTTCAAGCGGATTATTGTTCATTAATCTATTCAGTTAGTGCCTGAATTTTTCCAATTTTTTATTTTCATATTTAGTATTTTAAAATAATTTTTATTGTTAAAGTGTCCAAAGTGGGTGTGGCTTGCCCGAGCCAGAGTACCCGTTTTCGGCCGTATTTTCATCCCTCTGGGAAAATTATAAATATTGATGCTACAATTCCGGGAATTGAGCTTTTTTTTAGGAAATTTCCTCCTCTTTTTGAATCTTTTTTTAGATTTAAAAAATTTTAATTAGTTTTTGAGATATTTACAAAATACTAAAGCCATCTTTTTTTTTAGTTAATTGTTAATAACTTTTACAATTTTTTCATGCGGAACTTCATTTTTTTCAAAAATCATCTGGATGTCATTCCGAATCGAATGACACCTCAATCATAATTTTCGGAGACTGCTGAAAAAAGTTGGTCTAAATGGCACTTGTAGACTAGACTACAGAACCTAAAAAACATCACTGTCTACAAGTCAAACGAATATTCAGATATTTACGTGGCACTTCAGATTATGGACTTCACTTTCAAAGTTGTAATGTCAAGTTGGAAGGTTTTAGTGATACTGATTATGCAGGAGATGTAAAAACTCGTGAATCTACTTCTGGTGTTGTTTGCAAGTTTGGAAATGGTGCAGTCAGTTGGTTAAGCCAAAAGCAACGGTCAGTTTCCTTATCAACAACTGAATCAGAGTACATAGTCAGCAGTGAAGCTGTAAAAGAGTTGATATGGTTGCTGAGACTCATGAAGGAGGTACTAAATGAAAAGTTGTTTATACCCACATTGAACATAGACAATGTGAGTGCAGTTAGGCTGATAAAGAACCCTGAATTTCACAAGCGCACGAAGCGTATAGACGTGCGCTATCACTTTATCAGAGAAAACTATATAAATGGACTTTTCCTTGTTGAAAATATCCCGAGTCGGTTGCAGATTGCAGATATTATGACGAAACCCTTACCAAAACGTCAATTTGAATTTTTGAGAGGCATGTTGGGTGTTGCAGATGCAGAATTCAGTTCAAGGGGAAGTGTTGAAGAATGAACATTAATTCAATCTACATCACCATGTTTTAGATTTTGTTTTCTAAAAAATAAAATATTGTTGATTGTATTGTCAGTGTCATACATATTTTTCTAAGATCTGTATTTTACGATCATTAAAGTTTTTTACTCTTCAATTGCCTGTGTTCAGCAAAACTCAACAGAATTTAATTTTTCCATACAAACATTCTGCCATCAACTTCCGTTATTCGTTTCATATCAGTTGGCATTGGAGCGTGGTCTCCGAGCTAGCATTCTAACGTGCGATCACAATACAGTGTTCCAAAATACAGCATATGAGAAAAAAAGAGTATGGCTGTTTAACGGGTGTCTAGCGTTTCAACGTGCGATCTCAATGAGGAACGTATACAGTGTGCCTCAAAATACAGCATATGAGAAAATAACACGATGGTTTAACAGGGATCTCTCGTTTCAACGTATGATCTGAATGAAAAAAGAACATGGTGGTTTAACGGGGGTCTCGAGTTTCAAGTTGTGATCTAAATGAGAAACGTATACAGGGTGCCCCAAAATACAGCATATAAGAAAAAAATCATGACGGTTCAACGGGAGTCAAGCGTTTTAATGTGTGATCCCAATACAGTGTCTCAAAATATATCGTATCAGGACAAAAAAACTTGATAGTTCAACGGAGGTCTAGCGTTTCAACGTGTGATCCCAATTAGGAACGTAAACAGGGTGCTTCAAATCATTTAAGAGAAAAAGCATGACGCGGCTGTTTGTAAAGTTATGTATGCCTTCCGTGATCGAAAAACATAAAGGTCAAATAGCATACCGGGTGTACGAACATATTATTTAAGAGAAAAAACAACAGGGTGTCTCAAAATGAATCATTTAAGAGAAAAAAATATGGTGGCTGCTTGTCAAATGCTATAACGGGTGTACCAACACATCATTTAAGAGAAAAGCCCAGTATCTTCCGTAATTTTCAATAAAAAATCATAACATTTTCAGGATAGATAGATTCACTAGAAATGAATTAACTGCACCAAAGTGATCATAGTACCTGAGATATACGGGGACGTTTCCATGAGAATTGAAAGAAATTTGAATTTTTCAGGACTGACAATTTTTCAAGAGATAGGTGTATTAATAGTAACTTTGGGATCCTAAACACGAATCCAGGGAATTTCAAACTAATTTCATCCCCTAATAAAAATTTTGGGGAAAATGGGTGGTTTCATCGCTGCTAGCGTGCAGTGTCACATAAGATGACCCTTTTAGTGCAGAGAGTTCATCTCTAGAGTATCTATCGATCCTGAAAATTTTATGATTTCTCGTCAAAAATTACGGAAGATACGAGGGTGTTTCCATAAGAAGTGAAACACTGTATGCAAGCAAGAATGCTCTTCTATAATTTATGCTAATTTCGAATCGCAATTAGAAAAATGTAATGAAAGCATAGCCCACCAAGTTTGTAACATCAATTTTCGTAAATTATTCGTGGTACCCATCACTTCATATTCATTCAGGATACGACAGTCACTTTATTATAAGGAGTATCACAAAAAAGGATGTGTGAGCAAACTTCCTTCAAATAAAGAAAAATACATTTAATTTACACAGTATGATGTTAAAACTAAAATTAAATTTTACTTTATAGATTCTTTTCGATAAATGGAAACGTTTTTGGATGAATTAGCATGTACATTGACATTAAATAATTTAGAAATTAAAGAAAAATAATTCATTCATTCAGACGACGAAAAATTTGTTCTTCTCACCATATAATCATGCAGATAAAATAGAAAAATTGAACGAAACCAAGTTGCCATCACAAGAAGAATTCTATTATAAATTTAAACGAAAAAACATAACTGATTAGAAATACGCTTATGCTCGAAATGTTTGTGAGTCATTCAAAATTATCAACTCGAGAACGGTTAAAGATAGGCCAATTATGCGAACGCCAATCTTCAGAATGATGAAATAAGGGAATTTCAAGTAGGTCGTGAACGAAACAAAAGAATCCCGCACAGACCTTATGGGAATCTGGCTCTCTGTCGAATTGGCTGAAAATGAAGTTCTCGGCATCCCGAACAAAAGTCCCCACGGTCACAAAAAGATCCTATGAGTAGTTTCGGAGGTATGGAACCTACAAGTCCAGGACGTGAACTTTAGCTGAGGCTGTTGAAAAATAGTATTTTTGAATCCTACCGTTTAAGAGTAAATGATGGAAATGTCGAAAAATCTGGGAAAACCTGAAAAATCATGGAAAACTCGCTTAAATCTACTTTTTTCGCTGTCGAGAAGATGTAATGTAAGATGCAAACTGGGTGTAGAGATTATTTTTCAGTCGGTATTGGTACTGGCATTTAAATAGAGGTCGTATCTTTTCAACTGACCAGATTTAGGAGGCGCAAACCGAGCAACCTGTACCCGAGTCCGGCAAAACGTGCATAAAGGCATTTTGTTCCTCCCGTGTAAAAAAATCAAATGAGTTTTCCAAGCTATTCCCACACTTTGGTTTTAAGCGATAGCTTTCAAGTTCTGAAAAAGAATAATATTTTTGAAAAAATCTAGACTGTTTTTATCTCGACAGCGAGAAATGTAGATTTCAAACGAGTTTTTCACGATTTTTCAGGTTTTCCCGTATTTTCGGACCATCACTTACTTTCAAACGATAGGGTCAAAAATACAATTTTTTCAACAGCCTTAGCTTAAGTTCACGTTTAATTTTACTCCCAGCTCAGTCTACTTACAGGCGCAACATCATTCAATGTCTGGGACTTGTAGGTCCCATATATCCGAAACAACTCATAGGATCTTTTTGTGTCCGTGGTGACTTTTTTTGGGATGCCGAGAACTTCATTTTCCCAAAATTACTACTAATTCGACAGAGGGCCAGATACCCAAAAGGTCTGTGCGGGGTTTTTTCCTCTGAAAATTATGAAAAATACAAAATCATCAGATTTGCTTGGAATTCACAGTATATACGCAAAATTGCTTGCTGATTCCGAAAATATATGATTTGTTTATGCCCAAATATAAGGTTTAGCATCAAAAGAATAAACGTCAAAAATTCCTTGTACGATTGAATTTTCGAAAATTAAATGTCCTTCGAAATCGAGTATTGCAACTTGATTTTGATCGACTGTGAATCTTTCTAAAATTCGAAATTCACGCCACCTGACATTTATCACAAACAGCCACCATGTTTTTTCTCATATAATTAATTTTTTTGAGACACTGTTGTTTTTTCTTTCAAATTATGTGCTGGTAGACCCGGTATGTTATTTGACAAGCAGTCGTAACATGTTTTTTCTCTTAAATGATTCATTTTGAGACATTATGTTGTTTTTTCTCTTAAATGACATGTTGGTACACCCGGTATAGCATTTGACAAGCAGCCATCATATTTTTTTCTCTTAAATGATTAATTTTGAGACAACCAGTTGTTTTTTCTTTTAAATAATATCGTACACCCGGTATTTGACAACTAGCTGCGCCATACTATTTCTCTTGAATGATTCATTTTGAGGCACGTTCCCCATTGGGATCACACGTTGAAACGCTAGACCTCCGTTGAACTATCAAGTTTTTTTGTCCTAACACGATATATTTTGAGACACTGTATTGGGCTCGCACATTGAAACGCTAGACTTTCGTTGAACCTTCATGATTTTCTTCTTTTATGTTGTATTTTTAGGTACCCTGTATATTTCCTCATTAGGATCGCACGTTGAAATGTTAGACTCTTGTCAAACTACTAATTTTTTTCACAAACCATGTATTTTAAGACACTGGATTGGGCTCGCACATTGAAACGCTAGACCCCTGTTGAACCATCATGATTTTTTCTTTTATGTTGTATTTTGAGGCACCCTGTATACTTTCTCATTGGGATCGCACGTTGAAACGCTAGAGCTCCGTTGCAAAAAATCATTTGAAGGACTATGATAATACGTCATGGATGGTTCCAACATTAAGAAACATAATTGATATAATATAAAATCTCACTCATTTCATTTCAATTTTAGTATTAATTTTTGCGTTTTTGTCCATTGAAAATGAATATTTTGTCATTGCCATGCGTACATGGGAACTGTTTTTTATTTTGCAATTTTATATCAAATATTCTCGAAAGCGTTTCAACGTGCGATTCCAATAAGGAAATAGAGAGCGTATCAAAATAATTCATTTAGGAAGAAACAGTGGTTCAACGTTTCAACGTGCAAACCCCTTCCGCAATGAGGATCGTATAAAGGATGTTTCAAAATACAGCGTATAAGAAAAAACGAAATCGCAGTGTTTTAAAAAAAAAACTTTTCTCTTTTTTTTGAAAACGCAGCTTTTTGAAAGTCTGATGTACCTTCTCTGTGTATAGGCAAGTAGTTCCACAATCATTATTATCAATATATTATTGAAAAAGCACGCTCTGGTGGCTGGAGAAATATATACCCCACATTTGTACATCAACTTGTATGAAGTCCTCGTGGGGCCAAGGCTAGCAAGTCCGATGTAATTCCTTCTATCTGTGTAGGCAAGTAGCTGTTTCGAAGAATCTCTACCTCATACCCGTTAGGATCATACGTTGAAACGCTAGACTCCCATTGAACCAACAAGTTTTTATATGATATATTTTGAGGCACCCTGTATTGGGATCTCACGTTGAAACGCTAGACCACCATTGAACTGTCAAGTTTTTTTGCCCTGAAGCGATGTATTTTGAGACACTGTATTGGGATCGCACATTGAAACGCTTGACCCCTGTTGAACCATCATATTTTTTTTTCTTATATGCCGTATTTTGAGGCACCCTGTATACGTTTCTCATTTAGATCACTCGTTGAAACGTGAGACCCCTGTTAAACCACCTTGTTTTTTTTCTCATTTAGATCACACGTTGAAACGAGATACCCCCGTTAAACCACTGTGTTTATTTCTTCATATGCTGTATTTTGAAGAACCCTGTATACGTTCTCCATTGAGATCGCACGTTGAAACGCTAGGCCGTTAAACAGCTGTTTTTTTCTCATATGCTGTATTTTGAGACACTCTGTATGGTGATCGCACGTCAGTTTGGTTGGTAATAATAAAAAATTAAATTCAATTCGCGACAAGTTTTATTTTAAACAAATATTCCATCTTCTATTAGCCTCTACAATTATTTCCAGTACAACTCTCATCAATATACATGGTGATATTGTGGACACTATAACAAGAATTCTATAAAGATCAAATTCAGCTTGTGACTTCTTTTTCTCTCGCCCTGCTGGAACAAATTCCCCAGTTCTTGGATCTACTTCTCGAAGATCTTGAAATATCAGCTTCAGCTTATACTTGAATACTGTATTTTCTGGAACATCACTAACAAATACTGCTAACTGCTCCTCATTGAACCGAGTTAAACGCATTGTTTTCCATTGTGTTCTATTACAACCATGATCGAAATCATTTACCTCCACGCATATTGCCATGAATTTCACTCTTTTCGGCACATTGACGTAAAACATTATTCAATATTGCAGTCAAAAGTATAAAATTTGTTTTCAATTGCGGAGACATATTCTACAATGCTTGAGATTCAATTCTTCTTAACGGATATATCGTTTGCGGTAATTTTCGATTGAACAATTTGTCCTGAATACTTAAATTATTCAGCAGCTTCAAAACATTTTTTTTTCTTCATAAAATTCAATGTCTTTTTTTTAAATCTTGAACACGCTCCTCAAACTCCTCTACTTCACCAAATCTATATCTAACATCATCGTCCCAACCGCCTGACATTTGACACATGCAGCAGCAGCCATTTTTTTTGTACGAATAAATGCACAACAAAAAGCGTTTTCCTTAACTCAATTTCTGCCTGACATTTAACACATGTAGCTGTCATATTTTTTTTCTCTTAAATGATAAGTTTTGAGACACCTGGTATACTAAATTTGACCAACAGTTGCCATGTTTTTTCTCTTGAATAATGTGTGAGACGCCCTGTATATACTATTGCTGAATACTTCACTATTACCCCAATGACCCATTTTCCACCTGACATTTGACACATACATGCAGCAGCCATGTTTTTTTCTCTTATATAATGTTTTGAGACACCTTGTTCTTTTTTCCCGCTGTATTTTGAGACACGCCCTCTTGTGTTTTCTCCTAATGACATTAATGATACACCATGTATGCGTAAAGAACCACCATGCTTTTTTTCTTTCCCTATTTTTCAAAACATCATTATTATTATCACACTTTAAAACACTGAATATTCCACCTACAATCATTATTATTCGCATATTATTCAAATCACTCTCGGGACTGGAGAATTGTTATCAATCTAAGGGATCTATCGCGACTCGATGCAGCGACCAGCACAGAGAAGTCGCTATTGTGCATGCGGTCATAGAAAATACGTATAACAACTACTAACAAGTAACTTATATCTATCAATTAGCTCGTTGACGTCATCCCAGTATATGTATTCTACAGGTTTCGTGTTAAATGTAAATTGATCCGGGATACCATTGCCACCGACACGACCTCGACCACCACCACCTATTTTTGATTGGGGGTCTCAATTGATTAAATTATTGTATTTGACGGTCTGATACGGATTCATTCTTTCTCGCGCATTTACATGAGCACCTGTAGCTGTCAAAATTTGCTTGTTTGCCATCAAATCGGTTAGCTCAAATTTAAAATTTTTGTAGATAATTAAACTAGCTAGTCCCAGAGTGCCCTCGTAAGTTACACCATCGATGTGAATGGTGCCCATATCTTTGTCGAAGTCCTTCACTTCAGTACCAAGGAGCCATTGAGCTCTTGGTCTATCGCAAATGGGTGCGTAATTCACATCGATTTTGCCTGAACTCGCACGATGTTCATATACGAACTGAGATGCTACCTCAGGGTACACTTCGGAGTACTCATCTTCATCATTGTCATCATTATCATCATATTCACCATCATCTGTGTGTGAGATTTCTTCATCTTTCCCCTTCTTCATGTTTGGAATCGATGGCGGTTCCTGTTTCTCTTCCTTTTTGACTGCCAGCCGAGGTTGCTTGGTGAGTGGTGGCACTTCCGCACTCAGTCTTTTCAGCTGCACCGTGATGGGTTTGATGGATTTTCCTAAATTCCATATATTGTAGTGAAACTGCACTAACTAATTTTTCTAATTTATTTAAAACAATACTTAAAACAATTATTCACTAAAACATTTACTTCACTATTTTATTTCTACGGTGTCAGTCTCTATCCGCAAACTCTTGAACTATATTGGTTACTCTCTGTGACTGTCTATGACTACCTCACCATCTAATACCCAGTGGTTTATATACTTCTATTTACAATTCTCGACCATTCGAGCCTTTCGGGCGACTTTTAGATGCTCCCAGAATCTTCGTTAGAAGGTTCGCGATTTCTCCACGTGATGTATGTGTTTGTCAGCGGAGAACAATGTTTACATTTCGAGTTATTTGGATGATCAGGGCCAGTCTGTAGGCCGGTCTCGAAATCGTTACATTGCTCCCTTCTTAAAGACGTTTCGTCCCGAAATGTCATTTTTGGAGTGTGGAGTTATCTGCAAAATTCTCCATATCTGCACCTGGACGTTCGATGGAAGTAACACTCCACAGTCTTCGAGATGGATCGAGGAAGATGGTTGCAGCACACCAGAATCTTGACGCCGCTGGATCCGAATATTGTCTCCAACATACTCCTTATAACTCTCCAGTCCAGCCTATCAATTCCACAGGCCAATTTTGGGATTGCCAGGTCCACAAGATTCTGGTCCAGCATCGTGCCTCTTAATCTGGTGAGACTCTTCCAGACATCTTCATAAGACGGTTTATCTCGGTAATGCTTCTTGGTAACCAGATAGTAGATGTTTCTCTGTCCATTTCTCAGCTGTAGCACCCCTCCAACTTCCAGGTTCTGTTCTCCCAGTTCCTGGAGTCTACCAAACTTCTTGAAGAAAACTACGGCAATGTCTCTGGACATTTGGAGATCTTCTGCCACACAGTGAGGTAACGCGTAGTTGGCAGGTACCTTGAAAAGGTCTCGTGGCTCCTCTCGGGTTACTCCATGTTGAATTTTCTGTCCGTTTGAGTACAGGGACATGAACTTCTGAAACGTCATTTCATCCTCCGGTGGTCTGACGGTGCGGACTTGGTCGTGTTTTCCGGCATAAGGGGACAACCTATTGAAGTGGACCACCCTATGTTTTCCTCGTGGTGGCTTATGTATGCGGTAGACGAGGTCGTTAATCCTTTTCAATGATCTGTTATGGACCTCCCCACGAGTTCCGAAGCTTTGGGATATTGATGAGAAGTGCCGAATCTATCAGTCAGAAGACTTCCTCTCGCGAAAAAGGAAGAGGCTGACAACATAGTCTGTGATATAGAGAAAGACGGAGTCATCGAGCCATCAGACAGTCCTTGGTCCTCTCCAGTAGTACTGGTAAAGAAAGATGGTTCAACTTGGTATTGCGTTGATTATCGTCAACTTAACAACGTGACGAAAAAGGACAGTTACCCTCTACCAAGAATAGACGACACGCTAGACACGCTGGATGGATCTACGATTTTCTCGAACTTAGATTTGAAGAGCGGATACTGGCAGGTAGAACTGGCCCAGGAAGATCGAGAAAAGACAGCCTTCACCGTCGGTTCAGGTTTGTGGCAGTTCACAATTATGCCATTCGGGCTCTGCAACGCTCCAGCCACATTTGAAAGATTGATGGAGACGGTTCCGAAGGGACTCTCATGGAAGACGTGTCTGGTGTACTTGACGACATTATTGTGGTCGGCAGATCGTTCAACGACCATGTGAAAAACTTGGAGGAGGTATTCCAGCGATTGAGAAGCTCCGGACTGAAATTGAGCCCCAAGAAATGTCATCTGTTCCAGAAAGAAGTACGATATCTCGCTAACGTTGTCTCTGGGAAAGGAGTGGCAGTAGATGAGCAGAAAATCAAAGCTGTTAAGGAATGGCCCGTTCCGAAAGACATTCACCAGCTTCGAAATTTTCTTGGCTTGTGCACTTACTATCGCCGATACTTGCTGGGATTTGCTAACATCGCAAAACCACTGACCAGGCTCACGGAAGGACAATCAGAGTTCCAGTGGTCAGATGAATGCCAAGATTCGTTCAGGAAGTTGAAAGGAGCTTTGATAAACGCACCAATTCTGAGCTATCCTCTTCCGGACGGAAAATTCATTTTGGACACGGACGCAACCAATGAGGGACTTGGAGCTGTCCTGTCACAGATCCAGGAAGAACAGAAAAAAGTCATAGGTTATTTCAGCAAGCCCCTCAGTAAACCAGAGCGGAATTACTGTGTCACCAGGCGGGAGCTGTTGGCTGTTGTCAAAGGAGTAGAACAAGTACGTGTATGGGAGAACTGACCATGCAGCTCTCAAATGGCTCCTACAGTTCAAAAATCCCGAGTGCCAAGTGGCACGTTGGATCGAGAGGCTTCAAGAATTTGACTTTGAGATCGAACATCGAGCGGGGACCAGCCATAAGAATGCAGATGCCCTGTCACGAAGACCATGCCCAGATGACTGTTCTCATTGCCGACGAGCAGAGGAGAAGGATTCGACACTCTGCAGAACTACGGAGGTGGATGATAACTGGAATTACCACAGGATTCAGAAAGACCAAGAGAAAGATCCAGATCTTGGTTTAGTCATCGGCTGGAAGAAGAGTGATCGAAGACCGTCGTGGCAGGAAATAGCCAGTTGTTCTCCAGTCGTCAAATCTTATTGGTCCCAATGGAGCTCCCTTACCCTTGACAATGTAGTCCTGAAACGTGTGTTGGAGACTGAGGATGGTGGAGAAGACAGACGACAGATAGTAGTTCCCAGGAGCAGGAGACAGGAAGTTCTCCGAGAAATGCATGATGGAGTCAGCGGAGGACATCTGGGAGTGACGAAGACCCTCCAGAAACTGAGGCAATGGTTTTACTAGGTTAATTGCCAAACTGACGTCAAAGACTGGTGCAGAAAATGTGTTGTATGCCCTGCCAGCAATGGGCCTCGAACAAGACCTAAGGCACCGGCGCCAGTACAATGTGGGCAGCCCATTTGAAAGGATTGCCATTGACATCGCTGGCCCGTTTCCCCAATCGGATCACGGGACTAAGTACATCCTTGTGGTGATGGACTACTTCAGCAAGTGGGCCGAAGCCTATGCCCTGCCCAACCAAGAAGCCATCACCGTTGCCGACGTCTTGGTGAAGGAGTGGATTTGTCGATTCAGAGTTCCGTTGGAGCTGCATTCGCATCAAGGCAGAAATTTCGAGTCGAACCTGTTCCAGGAAATGTGCCAGATGCTAAATATCCGAAAGACGAGGACCACAGCTCTACATCCACAGTCCGATGGAATGGTGGAGCGGATGAATAAGACGATAAACCGCCACCTGTCCAAGGTAGTCTCTGACCACCAGAAGAATTGCGACCAGTACCTTCATCTGTTCCTGATGGCATATCGTTCGGCAGTTCATGAGTCAACCGACCAAACCCCTGCTAGTGTTATTGTGGGCCGAGAGCTGCGACTTCCTTGTGACCTGAAGTTTGGGACGCCACCAGGGCAAGACACCGCGGGAGATGACTACGTCAGTAAACTACGACAGAGAATGGACGAACATCCAGAGTGCCAGCGACAGAATGAAAGAGACCTACGACATCAAGGCGGATGCTGACAGGTGACCTTGTCTGGCTATACAACCCTATCCAATAGATTCGGCATTCTATTCGGCAATCTATTGGAACTATTCATTCGCCACCTTCAGGCAAATACAAGCCAATAAGCCTGATGTTGTCCTCCTCAACCAAAGTAACGGACTAAATATCGATATCTACCCTTCGGACTCCGCAGGCTTTTCCAAATCAAATAAAATTAAATATACTCTAATGAGTATAAACAATTTGCTTTAACAATTTATTTTCTGGGTCCAAAAATTTACAAATTTTATCAAACGTTTTCCGATTGCCATCAAAATGAACCTTATTTAGAATCACCCATCATTGGAATATTTGTAAAGGCTTCAGCCAATTTATATTTTCCACTCTGGAAATGAAAGTGAAGATGCTTCCTGAAACAAACCGATTATGTATTTTATGCATTGATGAGATGGCTATAAAATCTAATCTGTTTTACAACATCACAAAAGATGAAATCATTTCATGATGTGGGTCATAAGAAATATAAGCCTGCAAGTAAGGCCCTTGTTTTAATGGCAAGAGGGATCAATGAAAAGTGGAAACAGCCGTTAGCATACTTTTTGGTAAATTCTTCTTGTCCGGTTTCAGATCTTAAGAATATAATTATTGAGGCAATTCGTCGCATGAATACGATTGGTTTGAATGTTGTTTCGGTCACTTCAGATGATGGAGCCAACTTTCACAAGTTAATGAGAATTGTAGGAGTTACAGTGGAACAACCATATTTTATAGTTAATGGTTTCAAAATACTTTACATGGTTGATGTTCCTCATTTAATAAAATCAACTAGAAATAACTTTTTCAAACATCATTTGAAAGTTAAAGAAGGAATTACATCAAAAAAATATCTTGAAGATTTTTATTCAGAAGATAAATAAAGCAAATTCAGATTAGCTCCTAAGTTGACAGATGATCATTTATTCCAAAATAATTTCAAGAAAATGAAAGTAAAATTACCAACACAGGTTTTCAGCGCCACAGTTGCAGCAGGAATTAATGCTCATGTTTCCTTCGGTATCATAAGTACTGTAGCTGTCCACACTGTAACTTATATATAGAGAATATGGATAAATTATTCGATTTGTTGAATTCATCCAGATTTGGCCACGCAAAGAATTTCAATAGACCCTTCATGGGTACCGAGAAACAAACTAAATTTAAAGAAAATATGAGAATAATGTTTAGAGAGATGAGAGTTTTGAATGAAAAGAATGAAGATGTTACTAATACGATAAAGTTTAAAAGGGATGGCAAATAACGATTTCGGCATTCCTCAGTTTGTGGCCAATTTTAAAAGAAAGGGGATCGAATAAGTTGTTTACCAGGCGCTTCAATCAGGATTGTTTGGAAAATTTCTTTCGTAAGATCAGGTAACAGAGTGGTAATTGCAAAAATCCAACTCCGATTCAGTTTCACAGGAGTTTCAAAAAGCTATTTGCATTGGGCTACTTTGAGCAAACTGAAGGAACCAACTGCTTAGAGGAATTTGATGAAATTCTGACCCATGTAACACCTGAAGTGATCAAGCAATATGAGTTGTTAGTACCTCAAACTTGTACAAATCAAACATTGTGCATAGACACTACGGATTATACACGATTGGATATGACACAGAAAAATGCATTTACATATATCTGTGGTTATTTCATAAAACAATGTTTAGATAAACACAAGTGTAACGTATGTTTAGAATTTGTAAAGGAAAACAATTCCCTCAATATGGAAAATATATATTTCCACTACAGAGTATATCCAAATTCTAAACAGGATATATTTGGAAATTTACAGTGCCCAAATACATCTTTTGTAGGGTTTATTAACTCGTTAGAGAATAATTTCAGCCTTCTTTTCCCACAACTTTCGGTGATGCAAAACGTTGGAAAAATTATTAAAGAGCAATGTTCAACCATAACAATTCAACATCCTTGCAAGGATTTTCCAATTGATTATTTATTATCGTTATTTGTAAGAGTTCGGATATATTTTTTCATCAAGTTTATAAACCGACAGTTGAAATGCTGGAAGACAAATAAAAAAGAAAAAAATAAAAAATTACTAAATTTGCAACATTTATAAATATAATTTTCTTCCATGTATGTTATCTTATTATGTATTAATCTGCTAGTTTAAGGATTGTAATTGTTTCTGGGTTCGTCCTGTTTGTATTCCTGTTTGTTATTATAAGGATTCATTCTAATCTTAATTATTAGTTACCATGTTATTTTCTGTACGCATTCTTATGCCACATACTGTACAGGTGTTGCATCACCTAAGCATATTGAATACGGCAAAGGTGAATTTTTTTAATTTTTAGAAAATATATTCAGAAGTGTATTTGTAGCAGGTGTAAATTGTATATTTTCATTCAAGTTTCTTCTGCTTTATAGACAAGATTGTTGAAAACACCTTCTTGGCAGGCCATTATGAATCCCTTGGTTTCCGACTTCAGCCCACTTGACCTGAGAAAAGCGAAGGTCAGGTTTCTGGATAAGCGAAGGTCTTCAATGTTCTTGAAGAAGACCTTATGCATTGGCTTATCCCTATGTAGCTGTTGGAGCCTGTCACACTCCGCAGCTTTCACGTGGGCTTTTTGCCGAACGTGTTCAAACTTGGTGATAGAGTTTGAGTTCGTCCGTTCAGTGTCGAATAGGAGACCGAGTTATTATTATTATACTTACCCTTATTGATATTATTCTTTATAAAACAAATTTTCTCGATTTTTTTTTTGTTGGAATAAATGGCCGAGGGAAAGAGCCAGAGAGACTCACACACAGAATGTGAGTCTATTTTTCAGACTCATTGTTATTTTAAGAAAAACGCCCAACAGTAGTAAGTCTATATGTTCTATGGCGACTTCTCTGTGCTGGTCGCTGCTTCGCGTTCATCGAGTCGCGATAGATCGCTTACATTGATAACAATTCTCCAGTCCCGAGCGTGATTTGGATAATATGCGAATAATAATGATTGTAGATGGAGTATTCGGAGTTTCAAAGTGTGATAATAATAGTGATGTTTTGAAAAATATGGAAAGAAAGAAAAGCCTAGTGGTTCTTAACGTATACCATATGTACCATAAACGTGTTGGAAAAGAATAATCAAGAGGGCGCGTCTCAAAATACAGCGTTTAAGAAAAAACATAGCGGCTGCTCGTTCGATTTAGTATACCAGGTTTACCGACAGGATGTCTCAAAACACATATTATGAGAAAAAATCATAGCGGGTGCTTGTCAAATTTAGTATACCAGGTCAATCAACATATCATTTAAGAGAAAAAAACATGGCGGCTGCTCGTTAGATTTAGTATACCAGGTGTACCAACATATCATTTAATAGAAAAAACATGGCGGGTGCTTGTCAAATTTAGTATACCAATTGTACCAACTAAACATGGCTGCTTGGGGCAAAGTAAAACGTATCATTGGGGATATTGGGATTTAAAAAGTTTTAGTTTTGTGTGTTGAGCCATCAGAGAAGAAAACAAGGCGGTGATGCAATGGTGTACGGACGATGACCCCCTTACAAAACAACTACATACCAATACAGAGATTGAATTATATGTGACATCTATTTGTGCAATGTTTGCTTCAAAACAACTACTTATCCATACAGAGATTGAATTACATCTGACATCTATTTGTGTAATTACTTGAAAAAAAGACTTCCGGTTTGAAAAAATTGAGGTGGAAGAGAAATAATAGTGAATTCGGATACCCACATCGAAGAGAGTTCAAATTTGCAATAAAATGGTCACTTCCGGTTGTCCGATTTCGATGATTTTGACATCAATGGATTCGTTTCGATGTCAAGCAACATTTTTAAACATTTTCTGAGGCCAAAAGGGCATAGAAGGCTATCTTCATTATTAGTGAAGGTACAGAAATGTGCGGGTACTCAATAAGACAAGTTTTAGGGGAGATCAAGAAAATAATAGAATTTACTTACGTCAACTGGAAGGAATTACATCAGACTTTCAAAACGCTGCGTTTTCGTAGAAAGCGAACCGTGCCGTTTTTTCAAAATGCTGCGTTTTTCACGACATAAGACTTGTTTAAATGAAACCGATGTGTTGAATTCCCGCCCATTGCAAGTATGTGGCAAGTGATTTCTCTATCAAGTATATGACAGCGGTACGTACGTTTCAGAGCGCTACGTGTCATGGAATTGACGTCTGAGGGTGAGCAGAGTGGGATGGGTTGTAAAATTAAACATTGGGTTTGAAGACAGGGTGTTGTCGGTTGTAAAATTAAGCTTTGAGGTAAGAGATGTATCATTTAAGAGAAAATACAACGTGGTGTCTCAAAATGCATCATTCAAAAAAAAAAAACATGGCGGCTGCTTGTCAAATGCTATACCTGGTGTACCAACATATCATTTGAGAAAAAATCTACAAGGTGTCTCAAAAGGCATCATTTAAGAGGAAACAACATGGCATCTGTCAAATGACATGCCGAGTGCACCAACATGTCATTTAAGAGAAAAACATCACTGCTGCTTGTCAAATGTTGGGTGGGAAAAAGTTTTCGTTTTGCGTAAAAAGGTTGTCATGATGGGGGCCGACATTCTGAACGTGCGATACATATGCGTAAATGCGCAGCGTTTTCGTGTTGAAGCGCAACGTTTCCGCTTGAAAGCGCAGCGTTTTCACTTGAGACTGCAAGTGAATACGCCACCAAAATTCGGAGCGCCACGGCAAATAATAATAATCGCCGTTCTCTACTTGCACAGGCCACGCCTTTGGGCACACTCTATGGGCGTTTATGAAGTATTATTATATTATGATCATTATAATAGATAACTTGTCATTAATGCATCACTTTTCAAAATCAACCATTAATGACAGCTATTAATGTTCCCAGCCGTGTACAGATGGCCTTTTTCTGTACCTTCTTTCAGTTTCTCTAATTCTACCATTGCAAATGTCAATGAGTGTATTCAAATGATTAAATGATCATTGATGGTTGTAATGATTGAGTGTTTCATTTTATGCTAAGGTTTACTTTTCACGATTCAAATGCCCGGCAACAACTATTTTTCAAACGAACACCTGAAGAAGTTTGAGTTTACGTGTTAAATTTTCATTTGAGCTAGAAAGAAAAATTGCCTAATGTAATGGATCTTTGGGGCATACCACAGACTTGAAATAACGTTTTTAGAAATGTGCGGCGTATTTCCTGTTGCAACGTCTTATGACACGTCCTGTTGATTGTGGGGCCCAAAATAAGTTTATCCAAAGTATCGCCAATGCCAAGGTACCAAGCAACATTAGTGTGTAGTTTTGTGATTCAATAGAATATATTCTATAATTAAGAAGTTCAGCGGATTTTGAGATAAGTGAGTTTTATTTAAGCATTGCAAGTCGTGTCGACAATTGTGATAATTTGTTAAATCATACTTCCCACGCCAACACTCGGGATGAATTTTAAATTGCAAGTAAAAAATCATATTTTCTTTTGTATTCAAAGTTATAAAGTGTATGAGAAAGCAAAATGAAAATCATGTGTTATGGATGCAAATCGAAAATGCAGGAACAATTTCAAAATCCAAATAAGAAATCGTGAGTATTTAAAATAGGCGTCAAGTAAATATATGTGTTATGAAAAATTAAATTTTCGTTAGTATTGAAAGTTGGTGGTGGCAAGTTTATTAATGAAAAATGTTTTAAATGTTATTTTTTATTGTATAAGTAAAAATAACGAAAATTAGGTGTTGCATGCAAAAAAAAATAATACAGCAATATTTTCTTAAGAATATTAATAAGTAGATAAAATATTCGGAGCATAAAAGTGAGATAATAATAATAATCATTGAAAAAATACGTTTAGAAAAAAACGACGGTTGTCAGTTTCGAGAAAAAAATATGATGGCAGCCTCCAGCAAAAAAATCATGTTGGTAAACATAAAAAAAAATATTTATAGTGTTTTTAAAAACGTCAATGAAGAAAAAAAACGTGGCGGTTCAACGGGGTCATAGCGTTTCAATGTTTGATCCTAATGAGAAACGTATACAGGGTGTCTCAAAATATATCATTTGAGAAAAAAACGTGTCAGTTCAACGGAGTCTAGCGTTTCCACGTGCGATTTCAATGAGGAACTTGTACTAGATATCTCAAAATACATCATTTGAGAAAAGACATGGCAATTTAACAGAGGTCTAGCGTTTCATCATACGATTCCATACATTCCATCAACGGTCAAAAAAGACGTAGCCCTCACATTTTAACGTTTTAACGATGTGAAAAATCATGGGATATGGATGCGAAAAATTTCTAGGAAAATATTCAAAGCCTGAAAGTAATTGGTAACAGTGCCCTAGCGTTTCAACGTGCAAAAGTTTCAAATCCATAAATGAGGAAATATAATGAGAAGTATTTGTTATGGATTCGAAAAATTTCAAGAAAAAAGTCCGAATTTTCAGTGTCAACTTAACATAGGAAATATTTTTCAAAATGTTATGGTATATGAGGAAGCATTGGTTATGGATGCGAAAAATATGGAAATTTTGGGTAATTATTTACTTAGCCTGATCGTTGGGTGTGCTTTTGAGGGTGTGTCGTCTTTCTTGCAAATCCCGATTAGAAATCAAATTCAGGTGGGTTATAATAAAAGTGAGACATATTTTCATTATTTTTATATTCAGCATGTTTCGTGTTATTCTAAAGTAAAGGTGCGTCCGCATATTTTATCAAATTATTCATAAAAAGATGTTAGTTTCATCAATAAATTTCTAAGATCATTCAAAAGCTTATTGTTGGGGCATGCAATATTAAACTTGTTTGTTATGAATAATTCGATAAAATATGCAGACGCTGTAACACCTTTACTTTAGAATAACACGAAACATGCTGAATAAATAATGAAAATATGTCTCCCTTTTATTATAACCCACCTTGATTTGATTTCCAATCGGGATTTGCAAGAAAGACGACACACCCTCAAAAGCACACCCAACGGTCAGCTAAGTGATATTATTACCTAAAATTTACATATTTTTCGCATCCAATGCAATGCTTTCTCATATACCGTAAAATTTCTGAAACATATGTCCTATGCTAACTTGACACCAAAAATTCGGACTTTTTTCTTGAAATTTTTTACATCCATAAAACATATTTCTCATGTTTCCTTATAGACTGTACCATTCAATTATTTCCCATTTATAAACTTGACACTTTTTCAGGTTGAAACGCTAGGCCCTGTTACCCAGCAATCACTTTCAGGCTTTGAATATTTTCCTGGAAAATTTTCGCATCCATAACCGATGATTTTTCACAATGCTTTCCCATGTAGGTACCGTAAGATATTTCCTATATTAACTTATATATTGGATGCTGACACTTGGACTTGGAAAACTTTCCTGTAATTTTTTTTTTGCATGTATAACACCTAATTTTCATAATTGTTCCTCATAGACTATCATTTAAAACATTTTTCATTGATAAACTTGCTATCAACTTTTAATATTAACAAAAATATGATTTTTCATTCAAACTTTGAAATTTTTCCTGGACATTTTTCGCATCCATAACCCATGATTTTTCACAATGCTTTCTCATATACCGTAACATTTGAAAGATATTTCCTATGTTAACTTGACACCTAAAATTCAAACTTTGAATTTTTTTTTCATTATACCTATTATTTCAATCATCATTATTACTATCTCACTTTCATGCTCGAAATATTTTATCTACTTATTAATATTTTCAAGAATATTCCTGTATTATTTTTATCATTTATAAAATCTAATTTTTATAATTTTATCTCATAGACTATATCATTTAAAACATTTTTCATCAATAAATTTGCCACCACCAACTTTCAATACTAACGAAAATATAGTTTTTTCATTCGAGCTTTGAATTTTTTCTGTATATTTTTCGCTTCCATAATTTATGATTTTTCACAACACTTTCTCATATTCCATATATTTACTTGACGCCTATTTCAAATACTCACGATTTCTTATTTGGATTTTGAAGTTTTTCCTGCATTTTTGATTTGTTGGCATAGAAGTATATTTAACAAATCATCACAATTTTCGTCACGACTTGCAATGCTTAAATAAAACTCACTTATCTCAAAATCCTCTGAACTTTCCAATTATAGAATATATTTTATTGAATCACAAAACTACACACAACACTAATGTTGCTTGGTACCTCGGCATTGGCTATATTTTGGATATACTTATTTTGGGCCCCACAATCAACACGACGTGTCATAAGACGTTGCAACAGGAAATACGCCGCACATTTCTAAAAATGTAATTTCAAGTCTGTGGTATGCTCTAAAGATCCATTACATAGGCAACTTTTTTTTCTTGCTTGAATGAAAATTTAACACGTAAACTCAAACTTCTTCTGGTGTGAGTTTGATAAAAATAGTTGTTACTGGGCATATGAAACATGAAAAGTAAACCTTAGCATAAAATGAAAAACTCAATCATTACAACCATTAATGATCATATAATTATATGATACACTTATTGACATTTGTGATGGTAGAATTAGTGAAACTGAAAGAAGGTACAGAAAAGGGCCATCTGTACACGGCTGGGAACATTAATAGCTATCATTAATGGTTGATTTTGATCAATTTCCCACCCAACATTTGACAAGCAGCAGTGATGTTTTTTCTCTTGAATGATATGTTGGTGCACTCGGTATGTTATTTGATGAGCAGCCGCCATGTTTTTATCTTTTTTCTCTTAAAGGATGCCTTTTGAGACACCCTGTTGTTTTTTTCCCAAATGATGTGTTGTATACCCGGTATAGCATTTGACAAACAGCCGCTATGTTTTTTTCTCTCAAATGATGCGTTTTGAGCACCACGTTGTTTGTTCTCTTAAATGATACCTACTCTCAAAGCTTAATATTACAACCGGCACCACCCCATCTCAAACTTTATTTAATGAGCAGCCGCCATGTTTTTTTCTTTTTTCTCTTAAAGGATGTCTTTTGAGACACCCTGTTGTTTTTTTCCCAAATGATTTGTTGTACACCCGGTATAGCATTTGACAAACAGCCGCCATGTTTTTTCTCTCAAATGATGCGTTTTGAGCACCACGTTGTTTGTTCTCTTAAATGATACCTACTCTCAAAGCTGAATATTACAACCGGCACCACCCCACCTCAAACTGCTCACTCTCAAACGTCAATTCCATTAGTCTAAGAGCCGAACCTGAATCGACCTTCACCTAGCTGATAATAGAATAATACTTATTGTATAATACATTTTGTATATTAGAAAATATATCCAAAATGGGTTGCCAAAAAAAATCCTGGACAGAATATTTATAATAATTTCTTTGAAAAAAACGATTTTTCATTAAATGTTGCAACATCAAGATAATAAGAAAAATTCATACTGGGCTCAAAGTATAAAGCATATAGAATGTAGGGTAGTCTATTATATACCTGGACGAACTACTGGGTTGCCAGGTATAAACAGGTCTAGTTCGTCCAGGTAAATAATAGACAACCCTACGTCTGCACATTCTATATGTTTTATACTTTGGAGTCCAGTATGAATTTTTCTTATCATCTTGATGTGTTGCAACATTTAATGAAAAACCTTTTTTTATTATTAAAAATATTCTGTGGAGAATTTTTTTTTGGCAACCCATTTTAGATATATTTTCTAATATACAAAATTTATTATAAAATAAGTATTATTCTATTATCAGCTAGGTGATAGTAGATCAGAAACGTACGCACCGCTGTCATATACTTGATGGAGAAATCACTGACCGCATACTTGCAATAGGCGGAATTTCATCAGATCGGTTCAATAAAATAAGTTTTATGTCGTGAAAAACGCTGCGTTTTCAAAAAACGAAAAGTTTCGCTTTTTTTGAAAACGCAGCGTTTTGAAAAAACCAAAGAGTGTGCTTTTTTTTGAAAACGCAGCGTTTTGAAAAAAACGAAACGATGCGCTTTTTTTGATAATGCAGTGTTTTGAAAAATCGAAAAGTTGCGCTTTTTTTGAAAACGCAGCATTTTGACAGTCTGAAATTCCTTCCAGTTGACGGAAGTAAATTCTATTATTTTTTTGATCTCCCCTAAAAGTTATCTTTACCCGCACGTTTCTGTACCTTCACTAATAACGAAGATAGCCTCCTATATGCCCTTTTGGCATCAGAAAATGTTTAAAAATCAAAATCATCGAAATCGAACAACCGGAAGTGACCATTTTATTGCGAATTTGAACTCTCCTCGATGTGGGCAATCCGAATTCTCTATTACTTTTCTTCTACCTCAATTTTTTCAAACCGGAAGTTTTAGTTTTTTGCAAGTAATTACACATATGTCGGATGTAATTCAATCTCTGTATGGATGAGTAGTTGTTTTGTAGCGAAAATTGCACAAATGGATGTCAAATGTAATTCAATCTCTGTATGGATAAGTAGTTGTTCTGTAGCGAACATTTCACAAATAGATGTCACATGTAACTCAAACTCTGTATCGGTAAGTAGTTGTTTTGTAAGGGTGCAATCGTCCGTACACCTTTGCATCACCGCCTTGTTTTTTCTCACACACAAAACGAAAACTTTTTAGTTACCCAAATCCCCAATGATACGTTTTTTTCTGCCCCAAGCAGCCATGTTCTTTCTCTCAAATGATATATTGATACACCTGGTATACTAAATTTGACAAGCACCCACCATAATTTTTTCTCTTAAATGATTTGTTGGTACACCTGGTAAACTAAATCTAACGAGCAGCCGCCATGTTTTTTTTTAAACGCTTTATTTTGAGACACACCCTCTTGTTTTTTCTCTTTCAACACGTTAATGATACACCCTGTATACGTAGAACCACCATGATTTTTTTCTTTACCTATTTTTCAAAACATCATTATTATTATCACACTTTAAAACTCCGACTATTCCATCTACAATCATTATTATTTGCATATCATTCAAATCACGCTCGGTAATGGAGAATTGTTATCAATCTAAGGGATCTATCGCGACTCGATGAACGCGAAGCAGCGACCAGCACAGAGAAGTTGCTACTGCGCATGCGTCCATAGAATATAATAATATGTAGACTTACTACTCGCAACACTTTCCTTCAAAGAGTTCAAAGGAAAATAAGTTTGCGAAATAGACTCGAGTGCGAAACTCCAACGTCATTTCGTGTTTGACAATGATTTGCGTGCAATTCGTTCCCAAACATAAAAAAAGCATTAACACCACCAGTTAGACAAGAATGGTTCAAGCCCTGGTCAACGATGGATATTTGCCTGTGCTGAGAGCCGAAATTCCACCGAATGCAACTGCATACAAATTAAAACAAGTTTTTCCCAACAGCACTTTCGAAGAAACCGGCTGGATTCTGCTACAAGCATTTCCTGCGGCTCCAGTAACGGAACGGCAGTTCATATCTCGATGCTGCAATCTTCGAGCTCCTCCTACTGCCCCGAAGATGTCTATGACTGATTTATGTTTTTTGTATATATGGCACCCATATATCAGTGGTGAATCTTTGTACTAGTTATTGAAATCGTTTCGGCGAAAATACCTAATGGATGATAATAATGATGTTGATTACTATTATGGCGCTGAAGCGTAATTCGAATTGAAAAATATGATTTTTTCTCCATTTGCATTTTTTAACATTATTAATTTTGTTTAAACATTCGACAATAAAGACAAACACAAAAATCAATACATTCAAGTGAAATATAGTGCACATCTAAATAATAATAATATTATAATAATATAATAATAATAATATTACTCCCTCATAAACACTTGTTGAGTGTTGCACCCAAAGACATAGCCTGTGCGGGTAGAAGACGGCTATTATTATTGCTATTATTATTATTTGCCGTGGCGCTCCGGGACGACTTACTGATTTTTGATGGCGTATTCACTTTCCAGCTGTAGGAAAACCCGAAAAACTTACAGCACCACCTCGGGTGGTCGGTGTGCACTCCAGGCTAGCACCTGACGAGATTGGCATCTAGACAACTCACAATACACTTGCTTTTCAACAAGGCATGCGGTCGCCTATCGATCCGATATAAAGTAGTTGAGGAAAATTCTCTTGTACATACATCGGGCTCGAACCGACTATCGCTATGCTGAAGTTTCGAACGGCCTATGGCATTAGACCGCTAATCCACCGACGAAATACAGGCATTGCCTCTGAATAACAACCTCGCCTTGTTGATACAGGTATTTGTTATTCTCCATAATTAGCTCGAAGGGCGAGATCAACAACGCGTCATCATTATTCTCACAGCGCAATTACTAAGAACTGGCTATCTCATAAAAACAATATAAGCTGAATATCGAAAACAGACCTATAAACCAAAAAACAATTCTAGGGAATGTTATATCTTTGGATTTCCCAAAGACTTTTTAAAAACAAACTTTATTTTTCAATACATTTATTATAATTGGTAACACATAAAGAACTGTCAGATCTATTAATATGCACCGGACTTTAATTGGAACAGTTATTCGATCATGAGCGTGAATCTGAACTGAACGGTAATCTGGACACGAGTGCATCTGGGTCCTCTTCTTTTATAGGTTTCCACTTGTTTACTGGAAAGATGCTGAATCCAAGGTTTTGGAGGTGACACTGATATTACTGCTGACTCCAAGGTTAAATAGGACATGCGATCCAAATACGCAATATCTACGACGTAATACTGGATAAAAGGGCTATTGTCTATTTTTATATAACAACTCCCTTTTTTTATGCAACTTTTTATTCAACTTCTAGACAAAAGTTTTCGAAGAATTTGGGTTAAGTTCAATTTCTTTATTTTCTTCATCTTCTTCGACGGGCTCTCCTATTTGGTAGCTTGGTCGTCTTTTTGGGAAGAACTTGGCATGGCTTGAAATTTGTTTCTTTTTCTTGGCGGTGGTGGTGGTCCATCGTTTCTTGAGGTCATGATACCAATTTTGACATTTTTTCGATTTTTACATTTACAACAACAATACAGAATGTTTAGAGAAATCACAAGTACAGTGGTGAAATAAGTGAACCATGAAATATGTTTAGTAACCAAGGGTTCATTTATCAGTTTGTCTAATTAATCAGAATATTCGTTTAATTTGTATTGAGCTGTATTTAAATCGTCAACATTTATTTTATTCAACTTTAAAGGTTTCAATTTTGGTAAATTTTGTTTTTCAGGAAGTCCCACAAAACAGTTATATTTTTCTCAATATATATTTGTTTTTTTGCATGAATTCTAGTACTGATGTAATCGAGTCCTGTTATCCAATATGGGAATAGGGTAAGGTCGATACATGTTATAAACTTCGGGTTCAACAAGAGGTATTTTCAAAATATAGACAATTTTTGTGTCTGTTTGAAATGCTGCGAGTTCAATTAACTCGAGATATTTTGCTACTGATACAATTTTTGGTTGCAATGGCTAGTAGTTATTTTGTGAAGATTGTGCTATTTCCTGGAGGGAATTCATCAAGTCATTTGGTTTGATTATAGAAGTGTGAATTATTTTCAATCTAGCGAAAGTAATTGATGTCAAAATATCGTCAAGATATTCTTCTAACAACAGAAAGTTTTCCATAAGGGATTCACAAATATCCATAGTTTTATATTTTGCTTCAACAAGGTGAAAGTTATCAGAAATATCATAAATTGATTTTTCTATATTTTTTAAATCTTCATTGAAAGTTGCTTCATCAATTTGTAATTTTTGAATTGTTTCATTGAAATTTCGAATAACTGAGGTGGTCACTAAAATTTGATCCTTAAATAAATTCTCGTGGTGTACATCTTTGTATAATTGGTTTATCGAATTGGTAAAATATTCTCCACCTGAAGAATCAAGATTTCCAGATATATCCTTCCATATATGCTATCAACTCCGTTAATTAATCCACGTTCAGTTCTTTTCGAATAATCTTCGGTGTCAATTTTAATTTGATAATATTTTGTTTCAAGTGAATTCGATATTTGATACAAGAGGGTAATATGTGTTTTTACATCAGCTTGGAAATAGTCCATTCTTGGGTTTGGGGTATCAAATATCAAAATCATGTTACTTCAAATATTTTGATTATGATCTAAAACTGTTCTTACTGCAGTTAGGTCTTTGTATACCAGTAATGTCCATTTATCATTAGAAATTTTTGCGTATCCTTCATCATGGTACTAAATGCCAATCGTGTTGTTCACGGGTTCAAGAATATATTGTGCTGCGCACAGGGGTAAAAAGATGAGTAGGAGCATCTGAAATAAAAAATTCGGATTTACTCATGGTATGGTTTCAATTTATCAAAGTTAAATTTACTCAGTTGATTTGTCTCAAGATTTTTCAAAAGGGCTGAGTTTTGATATATTTCAATTATTTCAAAAGGTCCGTTAAATTTATTCTGTAGTTTCGAACCTATTTGGCTTTCTTTTACATTTACTTTTTCTCCAATTTTATATTCTGGGGATTCTTGTTTTATTATTTCATCAAAGCGTGTTTTAGATTTTTCTTTCCTCTTAATAATCTTTTCTCTTGCTACTTTATAAAAATATGAAATTCTATTATTCATATCTCTAATATATTTACATATGCTCTGATCATTTCAGTCAGGGTTGCATGAAATCTTTCTAAGGAGTCGTTTGATTGGGGATGATCAATACTTGAAAATATTAATTTCATGTCATATAGTTGACAAAGGTCTTTCATCATGATATTGTTAAATTCTTTTCCTGAATCACAATGGATTCTAAGGGGTGTTCCATAATGTTGGAAGTATAACATCAAAGTGTGAATTACTGACTTTGCTGTATTATTTTCCATGGGGTAGGCTTGAGTGAATTTAGTTAGTTCATTTCTTATGGTGAGAATATAGACGTTAGATACTTGTAGGATGTCAACGTTTATTCCTTCAAAGGGTGTTTTCGGTGTTTCGGTAATTACAAATGGATTTTTGAGATTTCTTCTGCAGATTTTAGTTTTCTGACAGATTTCGCATTTGTTAATGAAATTTCCTACGTCTTTTGTAATTCCTTGCCAGTCACATTTTTCTTTAATTCTTGTGAAGGTTTCATTTATTTTTCTGTGAAGATTTGATTTTCCATTATGGTATTGGTCAAGAATAATAGGTATAGTGTCACGATCAGGTATTGTTATTATACTTTGACATATTATTAGTTTTATGTCTTCTACGTCAGAGATTATATAAGAAAGTAATTCCTGTAGGGGTAAATCGGGGTTGTTTTCCATATAGTATGTCTCAGATGTTTTAAACAAATGTTGGTCAGTGTAAAGTGATGTAAACATTTCCTCAAGAGCTTCTTGTGGTTCAAAAGATGTAATAATGATAAAATAACTTCTGTTTTTAACAGTTTTACTTAAGAAAATGTTGATTTTGTTTTTTGAACATGTAGGGATATCTTCAAAAATGTCTTCTAATATTTTGTCACGGAATTTATTGTCTTTATTTTGCTGCATTACTATAAGAATATTTTTAGTTCTATCTAAGTAATAATTGAAAATGTCAGAATAGAATTTTCGAGTAATCAATTATTGATTTTTTTCTACATATGTCAACAAAGATATCAAATTCTTGTTCCATAGTTTCGGGTAATATTTCAGTTTTTTCAGAAGTTTCAGATTTAGAAACATCTTTAAAATGATTAATTTTGATACGACTTAAAGCGTCTGCGTTTTTGTTATATTTTCCTGGTTTATAAATTATTTCATAGTCATATTCTTCAAGTTTTAGTCTCCATCTTGCGAGTCTACTACCTGGGTCACGTATACTAAAGATCCATGTTAAAGGTCTGTGGTCACAATATAATTTAAATTTTCTACCGTATAGATATGGTCTGGCCCATACGATTGCGAGGAGATCTCGTTCTATCGTCGAGAATTTTGTTTCTGCAGGATGAAGAGTTCTTGATGCGTATGCTATCGGGAAATCTTGACCTACGCGTCCTTGCGATAATATTGCACCGATCGCAAATGATGATGCATCAGTTGTTAATATAAACGTCTCATTGAAGTTGGGATATATTAGTACAGGAGATTGAGAAAGAATTTCTTTCAATTGACTAAAAGCTTTTTTACATTCTTCATCGAAAATAAATGAAATGTCTTTTTGTAAAAGTCTTGTCATTGGTTTGGAGATTTTTGCAAAATTTGGAATAAATCGGCGATAATAACCTGCAAGTCCTAAAAATGATTCGATGTCTTTAGGGTCAGTTCGTTCAGGGAAATTTATTACACAATTATTTTTTTCAGGATTTGGTTTAACTTCTTTTTCTGAAATGATGTGTCCAAGATATGCTACTTCTTTCTGTAAGAATTCACATTTATCGGGTTGAATTTTAAGATTTGCTTTTCTTAATCTTTGAAATACTTCTGTCAGTCGGAAACATGATCATATAGAGTTGCTGAATAAATTATGATGTCATCCATATAAGCATCGTTCATTTTGTATACCTAGGAGTATGTTATCCATAACTCTTTGAAATGTACTAGGACTATTTTTTAATCCAAAAGGCATTCTAATCTAAGGTATTCATAATGACCATTCTCAATAGAGAATGCTGTTTTTTAAATGTCTTTTTCATCTACTTCAATTTGATGAAAACCTAAAGCTGAATCCAAAGTTGTAAAATATGTACATTGTTCTAATTGTTCAAGTAAGTCTGTTATATTCGGTAGGGGGTATTTATCGTCAACTGTGATTTGATTTAGTTTTCTGTAGTCAATGACTACTCTCCATTTTTGTTTACCAGAGGCATCTAGTTTTTTTGGTACTACCCAAACTGGAGAAGACCAGGGTGATATTGAAGGTCTTATTATATTTTGTTCTAGCATTTTTGATACTCGAGACTTTACTTCCTCCTTATGTACTTGGGGATATCGATAAGACTCGGTAAAAATGGGCTTAGCGTCTTTTGTATCGATTTTATGTTTAATCTCGACAGTGAATGTTAATTTATCTCCTTCAAGGTAAAATATTTCAGAAAATTTTAGACATAAATTTTCAATTTGTTCTTTCTCTTCTTCATTAAGATGATCTAGTCTTAAATTATTTTTAATATCATTTCTTCTATCAGTAACTGAATTATAATATTCGAAGTTATTTTAATTCAAATTCAAAATAGTTTCGTCAACATCTGGAACATTTGGAATTGGTTCCAAAATTAGGTCTGAAAAATCGACTGGTTTTGAAATGGTGTTTACGTTAATTATTGTTGTAAAGAATTCTCCTTTTTCATTTGTTTTTATGATTGCATTGGGCAGTCTAACTTTTTCTTTTTCTGAAGCAAACAGTATTGCTTCTGAATTTTTCAAATTTGAGTTTAACTTGAAATTCTTTTCTATACGAGGTTCAATTTCAATAACGTTTATTATTTGACTAGGTTTTTGAATATCTATCTATCTATCTATCTATCTATCTATAGGATTTGGAATTTCGTCTTGTAAATATGGTTTATATTCACTTTGATTTTGGAAGAAATAATTTTCCGGATCATATTGAAAAATATTGTTGCGTTTTTCAGGTTCAATAAGTGGTACACTTACTTATAAACTCGCCTTTATTGTCACAGAACAAATAATACAACTGACAGCACTGTTTGACACTTTGCAGTTCAAATAAATTCTTCAAACTTCACTTGGTAACGTTACAACAGTCAAATGTTAAAAAGTAAACAAAACTCAAAATCTTCCCAAACTTGGCAAATCTGATCGTATTTATAGGATAACATTATTCTAGAAGCTATAGAACTTTCAACAGAACATTCCATACTAAGTTCCCGAATAAACTTTAATGATTCTAGTACATTCTAATGGGTTTCTAGAAGGCAAACAGAAGGATTCATGATTTTTCTATCTACTACCAGGTTCGTAACAATATCATCAGAAATATAATCGAGTTGTTATTTTGATATTTCTTGTGTATTATTATTTTCAGAAGAAACTTCAGAATTTTTTTGATTTAGTTGCCAAGTTAAAGGTGAAAATTTGGGTGGAAAACATTTTTCTGTTTCGAAACTGCATTCGTTTGATTGATTTTCGGTTTTTTATATCTACGATGCCTTCGTAGTGTTCTAAAAAGTCACATCCTAAAATTACATCAAACTCTAAATCATAAACATAAACTTTGTGGGGGTCATTTAATTGGAAGGGTACTAAAGTTGATTCGTTAATGAATATTTTTCGATCAGTTATATCTAAAATTGTTAACATTTCGGGAATTCGATTTGGTAATTTTTCACAAGTTTTCTTTTTAAAAATGGAAATACCAGCACCTGTGTCAACTGATAGCTTAAAAGTATTTGTTGCGTCGAAAATATAGAAGAGATTATTTGAGCTGACTGTGTTTAAACGAACGTTTGTAAGTTCAGGGTTTCTAGTTTCTTGGTCAAGGTATTCGTATTGTGTATTGTTTAAATCGTTTCTTCCTTGATAGGTGATTTGATAGAAAGATGATCTGTTTGAAAATCCACCGCACTTGGATTGTTTCCGAGATAAAGTTGATCATCTTCAGTTTGATTCGTCATAATCGAGTTCATAATATGAATTTTCAGAGTTGATATAATTTGTTCTCTGATTGTTGGGTCTTTGATAGTTCGGATTTGGTTGAATCACTGTAAGTATTTTTTTGTTGGGAAAAATTTGTATTGGGTCTCATTTGAGGTCTTTGCTGTTGAGACATATTATTTGGATTTGGATTCATTTGAGGACGATTTTAATTTTGAAAGCTTGATGGTCTGGGTTGATTTTGAAAATTGGGACTATTTTGATTTTGAGAATTTGGGAAATTTTGAAAATTTCTTTGGGGGTAATTTTGAAAATGTTTTTGTCTTTGAAAATTGTTTTGACTTGGGTTTGGCCTGAAGTTTTGGTTTGGTCTTGGTTTGTTCTGAACAATATTCATTCTTTGTGATTTTTGGGATTTGAAATAAGAAAGTTGAATTTCTCTTTTAATGCGGTGAGCTGCTTCAAACATAGTTTGTGGATTGCTTGCTCGTATGATTTGTGCTATTCGTGGTTCTGTTAATAAGGTATTAAGAGACATGTCATAGATAAGCGTAATCTGTGCGTCTTTTTGCTCAGGTGTTAATGCTGATTTATTAATACAATCGGCCATTTTTGCATTTTGTGTTTGTATTCGGGAATGGAAAGCGATACCTGATTCTCCATTCATTTGTTTCATTCGTTGAAGGTCTTTAATTAAAAAATTGACATCTCGAGAATCACCAAAATGAGTATTTAGTAAATTTTTTATTGCAGTGTATGTTATTGGATTTTGAGAATTGACCAAAATTGCTGCTTTTTCTTTCAATTAATTTTTGTAGTGAGTTATCAAAAAGAATTTTTGTTCATTTGTCGCGATTTGGAATGCTTGATCACATGCGTTCAAAAAGGTATTCAGTAATATGCTATCACCATCATATTTTGGGATTAGTGAAAATAATTCTGATAACTTGTAGGGCTCTATTTCTGTTTAGTTTTCATTTACGTTAACCATGTTTTTATATTGATTTTCAGGCGGTATGAAAATCTACTTTGAAAAACACAGAAGATGATAAATCAAAGTCACTTACATTTGTTGAAATTCTCTGCCAGGGTCTTCACTAGGTGTCCCTATCCACAGGGGTTCCAACGGTGAGGGTTTGTTGATGCGGGGTGTCTTGAAATTCGCTGCCAGGGGCTTCACTAAATGTTCCTATCCACAGGAGTTCCAATTACGGGGTGTGTTGCTTCTTATTCTAATGTTGCTGATTTCTTGGCGTTCCCTTTTGTGGTAGATGAAATCCTACTTCATTCGCTTTGCTACAACGGGGATGAGTAGCGGTTCACGACTTACACGTGTTTCCTCCGATGTTGAAGAGACCGTCTGCCACTGGGTTTGCTTGTTGGTTCTTTCTTCTTAAAGGACTGGAGATCACCGTAGTTTTCTACATTGTTGAAATACGTACGACTGCGCCACTGTTATATCTTTGGATTTCCCAAAGACTTTTTAAAAACAAACTTTATTTTTCAATACATTTATTATAATTGGTAACATATAAAGAACTGTCAGATGTATCAATATGCACCGGACTTTAATTGGAACAGTTACTCGATCATGAGCGTGACTCTGAGCTGAACGGTAATCTGAACACGAGTGCATCTGGTCCTCTTCTTTTATAGGTTTCCACTTGTTTACTGGAAAGATGCTGAATCCAAGGTTTTGCAGGTGACACTGATATTACTGCTGACTACAAGGTAAAATAGGACATGCGATCCAAATACGCAATGTCTACGAAGTAAAGTTAAAGAAAACTATGTACTCATTCCCAACCAACACAATAGAAGTTACAGAAATTGTGAAAAGTCTGAATTCAGGGAAGGCTCCAGGTGATGATGGAATAACTTCGAAAATACTAAAAATGAACTTTAACACTCTGTGCGGTCCTCTGAGCCACCTCGTTAATAAAGTCTTCGAAAACGGTCAATTACCAAATATATTTAAATTGGACGTAATTAAACTACTATATAAAAATGGCGATAAAACGATGGTCATAAATTATAGACCGACTTCTCTGATTTCAAGCATAGCAAAAGTACCAGAAAAACTCATTGAAATAAGAATAGACTGCTTTCTGATTAAACATAAAATCATTTCTGCGAAAGGCAATTCGGATTTCAAGAAGGCAAGAATACCGAAGATGCTATATCTCAAGTCACAAATATAATCTATGAAAACTCAGATCACAGTAAAAAATCCTTAGCGATTTTTGTTGACCTGGAAAAGGCTTTCGATACTGTTGACCATTCAAGGCTGTTGATGAAATTAGAGAATATTGGTTTCCGAGGAATTTAATGGAAGACTATCTCAGGAATCGACAACAATACGTAAAAATTGATAACATCAAAAGTGAACTACGGACGATTGCACACGGTGTACCTCAAGGCACAGTACTTGGTCCAATCCTATTCAACATATACCTTAATGACCTACTCAACACAAGCAAAAGAGGGAAAATACTCAGCTTTGCAGATGACACAGTGATCATTTACAATGCAGATACCTGGGAACAATTGAAAGATATAGTTGAAGATGATTTTTTTAAATAAAAAATTGGTTTGATGTTAATATTTTAACAGTGAACCCTGAAAAGACTATACCGGGTGGCTACGGAAGTATTGCCTACGGAATATCTCAGATATTGTATGAAGTAGGTTTGTGAAATTTGGAGCGTCGATATAATGACATAAGAGCTAGAATTTGAGCATATTGACATGTCGAAGTTAACTTCCGGTCTGACCGGAAGTAACATCAACTTTCTTATTTTAAATGGAAACCCTATTTTTTTTTCTTTTCGCTTTATTCCGCATTCAATTCCTTTTCTAATGACATATCACAAGTTGGTATCTAACCAGAAACTAGATCAGAAAAAAATTATTATTGAAATTCACCGAGTAGGCCGTGGAAGCAAAATGAAATCCAAAAATTGAAAAGTTGGCTATGGAAACCATACGTCACTTGATAACAGTTGCTACTACTGTGATATTTTATTTTCATTCGTCGGCGTT
This sequence comes from Chrysolina americana, assembly GCA_958502065.1. NCBI lineage: Eukaryota > Metazoa > Arthropoda > Insecta > Coleoptera > Chrysomelidae > Chrysolina > Chrysolina americana. The sequence continues at coordinate 36,845,684 of OY293418.1, forward strand.
ATAAAAATCCGCAAAAAAAATATTGGAAAAATTGGGAAAAAACAATACTCTGTAGGCCCATAACTTAAATAGGAACATACAACTTTTTCTTGCCTGTACTATTCAGCATAACTATTCCTTTCTAATGATATAATAGAAACTAATTTAAAAAAAAAAAAAATCCAATTATTATTCAAATAACAAAAAAACAGATTTATCGAAATAAAAAAAAATTCAAATTGATAGGATTAGAGATAAAATAAATTCAAAACAAATGTTCGAAATGCATTCCCTCAGCGTCAATACATTTATTGACTCTGGTGATATTTTCATGTAAAACGTTTCTCAACATTTGGGGCGTGATATCTTGGAAAGCTCTACGAATTTTTACTTCTAGCTCATGTAGAGTTGTAGGCTGTGTGGAATACATCCTATTTTTAAGATGCCCCCATAGAAAAAAGTCGCACGGAGTAAGATCAGGTGACCTTGGTGGCCACCTGACTGGACCATGGGTTGTTATAAGTCTCTCTTGAAAGCGATTTTGAAGATAATTTCTCGCTTTTTTCGAATTATGCGGAGGGGCGCCATCTTACTGGAAGTACATTCTCTCAGTTATTTCCGCTAGTAGGTTGTTGATGAATTCCGAAATTTCATTCGTTAAAAAATTAAAGTATCTCTCTCCGGTTAGTTGGCCTTGAAAAAGAATGGGGCCAACAATATGAGTTCCTGCCCAAACATTCACACCAAATCTCTCCTGGAAGCCACCTTGTCGAAACCGGTGCTCGATTTCTATCGCCCAGAACAGATGGTCTTCGTGAACATCAGGTTCAGTTCTTAATTTTTCTTCAAGCCACTGGAAACACCTTCTTGACGGTTGCTGCCTCCCTGGATATCGCTCTAAATACAATCGTTCAGCGGCATAAGAATTTTTTAAACATTCACCATAAATGAGAAGCATGTCAATTTGTTCGGTTCGTGAATAACGGGGCATTTTTTGAATATTCCACTAACTGATTTCGATTTCCAAACCCTTTTAAAATGGCAGAATCAAAAACACTACTTCGAACGTCAAAATAATATGGATAGTAGCGTTCGTGAGAGCTCTCGTTTCTTTTTTGTTTCATTCCAAAATACATCTTAATCAGCCTACTTGTTAATATTTTGGTTCGAATGATTATTGCAATGGAATGATTATTCTGAATAGCACAAACATCGTCCATAGGTAGATATTAGAATATCTATGGACGATGGCACAGACCAAGTACGTTTATGTTCCTATTTAACCTAGAACCTACAGGATATAATTTATCATTCCACATTATTTTTAATGTTATTTTTGCGTATGGCGATAATCTGTTTTGTTATTTGAAGAATAATAATTGGATTTTTTGGTATTTCATTTCAAAAAATTACTTTCTATTATATCATTGGAAAGGAATGGTTATGATGAATAGTACAGGCAAGAAAAAATTGTATGTTCCTATTTAAGTTATGGACCTTCAGAGTATTGTTTTTTTCCCAATTTTTCCAATATTTTTTTTGGCGGCTTTTTATAACGCCGACGAATGAAAATAAAATATCACAGTAGTAGCAACTGTTATCAAGTGACGTATGGTTTCCATAGCCAACTTTTCAATTTTTTGCTTTCATTTTGCTTCCACGGCCTACTCGGTGAATTTCAATAATAATTTTTTTCTGATCTAGTTTCTAGTTAGATACCAACTTGTGATATGTCATTAGAAAGGGAATTGAGAGCTGAATAAAGCGAAAAGAAAAAAAAATAGGGTTTCCATTTAAAATAAGAAAGTTGATGTTACTTCCGGTCAGACCGGAAGTTAACTTCGACATGTCAATATGCTCAAATTCTAGCTCTTATGTCATTATATCGACGCTCCAAATTTCACAAACCTACTTCATACAATAACTGAGATATTCCGTAGGCAATACTTCCATAGCCACCCGGTATATATTCCCTTTACCACCTACCAGACACACTTACCGAATTATCACTCTTTGATTATCCGTAATCATTCTGGAGAAACCATCATTGTAATTGAGGAAGCAAGAGGCATAAAATATCTTGGTATCATGATAGGTAGACACTTCAGATGGGATTTGCATGTAAATTGTCTTGTGAATAAATTTCGAATGTTACTTCCTAAATTCAAGTTACTCAAACAATTCTTGTCACTACCCCAATTAAAAATTTTGTATTACTCTCTTGTACAACCACAACTATCATATGGCATAATAGGATGGAGAAGTGCCACCGTCACATATATAAAACACATTGAAGTAGTACAAAAATGGCTTCTGAAAATAATTTTCAATAAGAAATGTACATACCCTACAAATGAGCTATATCGAGAATCAGGAATGTTCGACTTGAGACAAATATACGCACAAACACTGTTGATGAACACTTTTAAAAACAACTACAAACAACAAGTACTAGAAACAAAAATCTCGTAACAGAAAAACAAAATGTTAAAAAAAATTGGTCTGAGAAATCATGAAACTATTTGATATTCTCCCACTCGAAATAAAAAACCAGAATGTTAAATTCAAATTCATAAAAACAATTAAAAAATGGCTACATGAAACACCTAGATTTTCATCCATAAAACTTTGAATGCTACCAATTAAAATTCGAAATTCAACAACATTGATTATCTTGTGTTCATAATATTGAATTATATATATTCTTTGTACAATTCATGTCTTCATATGTGTATAAATAATATTATATGTATTACCTTGTTATAAATAGTTTGCATTTAGTATTACATACATCAATCATTACCTCACTTCAGTTGGAAGTACTAACTTTTTATTATGATTATTTTGGCATTTATTAACTATTATAAAGGTGTCCGATCACACATTCTCATTTTCAAGAACGTTGTTCTTCAGAGATGAATGATCACCGGCATAATATGTGTATAATTAAAAAAATACTGGATAAAAGGGCTATTGTCTATTTTTATATAACAGAAATGTCAAAGGCGCCGACCGGACGAGTTTGTTTACTCTGAGATTGTTTGCATAAACAAAAATAACGACTTCACTAATGGTCGAAGAAAACGTAAACAACCAGCAACGGCTTAGCCCATCGTGCCACCTCCACCAACCACCGAGGCGACAGAGGCGCCACCAGGAATGGTCTCGTCGCACCGATCGCCGATGCCAAAAGGGCCGATGGCGTGTGGCCCCTTTGTATACCTATTGGAATGCAGTGAGCCAAGAGGATCAAAGATTTCAGAAATAAACAAAATCAACCCTTTTTTAAATTCTTTTCAAATCGTTAGGAAAATCAAAGCGGTGTAATAGAAACAATAATAATCATTCACCAAATATATGAAATGTATGAAAAAAGTAGAATCTTGAAAGATAAACCATTAAAATTACAAATATAAGAATACGAATAAACAAATAATCGATGAGTATAACGCACTTGTTTCAAAAATATATCAGAACATCTGGTTTGAATGAAAAGTTTAAAACAATGGTTTTGTTTTGATTCTTTCCACCCAAGTGAACTTTATCTGAATTTGCAGAACTACCATCGATCCTTTGTAAGACTTGTGGATCATTACTGATCCATTTCCTTACAGGAAATCTATTTGACTTCAAAATGATGAAGTCTCAGAACATAATTGAACAGCATTTTCAACAAATAGTGCTCCAGATAAAAAAATTATCCAAATAAAAATTGTGTATACAATATTTTTTTGTTTTTCAACCAGTTACAAATATATAGAATAGCTTGTACTGCCTTTTGGAATTATTCCAAATATTTTATCCCAACTTCCTCAATCATTTCATAGCCAAGTATGCAGCTGATTTTGTCCTATTCAGAATATAATAATAATAATAATAATAAAGATATTTATTCACGAGAGAAAAAGAAACAAGAAAAACAATTCAGCAATGTACACTAATGTGAAATAAATACCAAAGGTCTCAATAAGTGTAAAACACTTTTTTTGAGATGAAAAGTATGAGTACCTATGAAAAATAATGAAAATATATATCTGCAGTACAGTTAATATTAGAGCAATCATTTTCACTTATACTAACTATGTAAGGATAAGAAACTTGATGTATAAATATAAATATAAAATATAAGATAGGATGGGTCTAACTATAAAAACATGTAAAATCAATAGGTATAGAATGAAGTAAAGATAAAAAGTGAAATAAGTAAAATATAAATATAACAATATTAAAAGGTAAGATGCAATAGTATATTTTTAACTATAAAAACATATTGACACAAGATGAAATGAAACACAGTGGAATCAAACATTAAACATTCAAATAGAAATACTATTAAGGCTCACAATTGGTAATATAACCAGAGTGTCACATATGAAACATCAGATATATAGAAGTGATTGGAAACAAAGCATCACAAATAAAAATTACCATAGCAAAGAAAATTCATTTCAACTAAATTGGCAATAGTTTGTCGTGGTTGCGTGAAGATGAATGCTTTCAATTCTTTTTTGAATACTAGTAAGTTACTGATTTTCTGTAGTGGTTGAGGAACAGTGTTGTACATTTTTGGAGCTATATAGTGATATGATCGCTGACCTATAGCTCTATACTATGCATTTGCGGAACTAAGTGGTTATGCCTCTGTCGAGTTAGCTGAGAATGACTGGGCAAATCGAATTTTTTTTACTACAATATTTTATAATTATATTGTAGTAAAACATTTGACGAATGCTTCAGAAAATAATCTATTTGATGGATATTTAAACTCCTCAAACATAATCAGTTTGAGGAATCTTCTTTGTAAGATCTCTAGTGGGCGAAGATGTGTCTTTAGGGTTCCTCCTCAGCTTATTATACCATACCGAAGGTGACTCTCCACCAAAGCGTGGTACAGCACTTTCAATTGGGGAAAAGGTAATATGTTTCTCAGATATTTGAATTTATATATTATCGTTCGTAATTTATTACAGACATAATTGATGTGTGCATCCCATCTGAGGTTAGTGTCTATAATTACTCCAAGATATTTAACGTTCTTCTCGGGAAGAATGATTTGTTGCTGTCCCATTGCTTCAATTGTATGACTATTGAATAACGGAGTATTGGAACGATTGCAACTGAACGGTAGGTAGTGAGTTTTTCCTAGATTGACAGTTAGTAGTTTGTGCTCTAGCCAATTTTTTATTGAAGGGAAATCAGATTCTACAGTAACCTTCAAGTCCTGCCAGGTTTTCGCCTTATAAAAGATCGCAGTATCATCAGCAAATCCTAGAATTTCTCCCTGACTCCTTATTAAAAACATGCCATTAATATATAGATTGAAGAAAATCGGGCCTAGAATGGTTCCTTGTGGAACTCCATACTCGATTCTCTTTTTATCACTGAGTACGTTATCTACTCTCACAGACTGAAATCTATTGGTTAGGTAGCTTTCGAAGAGTTTTAGACAGTTATTTCTGATACCAATGTCTTCCAGAGTCTGCAGGAGTAGCGTGTGACTCACCGTATCAAATGCTTTTGACAAATCAATGAATACACAGAGGCTTGGCATATTTTTGTCTAGAGCAGAGGAGATCTTCGTCGTAAGTGCTAATAGGGCATCTTGCGTGGAGATTTTTTCCCTGAAACCGAACTGTTTTTCAGATATTACGTTTTATTTTGATATGAAGGCAGTTAGCCTCTTATTAAGGATCATTTCAAAAATTTTTGTTAAATGTATAATCAGAGAAATTGGCCTGTAGTTCGAGATCTCGGTCTCTTCGCCCTTTTTGAAGATGGGTACAACAACAGCTTCTTTGAATACTCTAGGCCAAATTCCTCTTTCCAGACACATATTTATTATGAAAGTTAGAGGTTCCTCATATCCTCCTATATTAAAATGTTCTGGGTTATGAACAATTCACGTTTCCGTCAACACAATACACAATAGTCGAGTTAATATTATTCAAAAAGATTTTAAATTCATCAAAGTTTTTGTTGATACTTCGTATATTATTATGTAAAATGTTAAAATTTCTCTGATATTGGTTAACTGATAAAATTTGATTTAGTTCATTACAGTCTTGTAGGGTGAAAGTTTGTATTGCATCTATCTCAAAGTCACGAATGTATTGTTTCATATCAAAATCTGACTGTTTTAAATGAAAAGATAAAAACAATATAAGATTCTAATATTTAAGAAGGGCTGACGGATGTACTAATTGGGCTTACCCAAGTTTTTTGTCCCCATGTAGCACTTTTCGTGTTGATCTTTCTTGTATATTATGAAATCACAGCAAAATAATAAAACATTTCTTCTGTAGCTCTATCTATTCTGGGTAGATCCTGAACGGGTTCTAACTTTTGTTTTGTCGTTGGTTTCTTTCACTAAAGGTCTTTCTTCTTTTTCTCTGGAACTGGTTTGGACGAGCTGGTTGTGGGCGTTGAAAGATGTTTTGTATTCCTTCCAGTTGTTGTTTCGATTTTTTCCGCTACTGGTCTATTTTGCGTAGGAGTATTAGGTTCACTAATTGATTTTACGTTGTTATCTGTACCTTCCAAGTCTGCTATTGTGTAGATTTTTCCGTCTACAAATAGTTTGTTTCTTTTTATGTAACAGTTTGCGCTATCATTCGCTTTCGCCAGACTCAGGTGTTTTTTCAAAGTTTCCTCACGTTGGGTTATTGTTAAATCATTGGCAATGGTTATGTTAGTCCCTCTTAGGTTTTTTATATTCTTGAATATTGAGGATTTCTTCAAGTATGACAAAAACTCCACTTTTATTGGAGAGATATCTTTTTTTCCTAATGGATAGATATTGTTCAGATCGGTTTCGTTTATAGTAGCATTCACTAGTCTCTTTAGTTCGTTGCAGATGAATCCCGGCGTTAAATTCTCAGGTTTGTAGTGGAGTCCAAAAATTATAATATTATTCTCCTTCGTTTTTCTTTCGATAACTTCAATCTTGTTCAGAATAAATGAATTTTCTGACTCGACTCGATTCAATTTTCTCTGTATTTCTTCAATTTTTAGACATAATCTTACTTTGACGGCTTCGATCAGTGATTTTAATTCCTTCCTACACGATTTAATCTCTTCTGATATAATGTAGTAAAACTGCACTAACTAATTTTCCTAATTTATTTGAAACACTATTTACAACAATTATTCACTAAAACATTACTTCACTATTTTATTTCTACTGTGGCTATCTATTCGCGAACTCTGGAACTGTAACTGTTCTCCATTCTGCCTGTCCCGCTTATATACTCCCAAGCAGTTTCCATTCACGGCTCTCGAATATTCAGGAGTATAGAACATTTCATCTAGATGGCTCTTCGAATAGTATCGAACAATCGATTATTCCAGCTTGTTCTCGGCGATGCGTACGTCAGCAGATATGCAGTTGTAGTTGAACGAGGGTGCATAATTAATTAGATCAGGGCCGGTCTCGAAATCGTTACAATAATTTCTCCAGTTATCGTCATTATCAGTACAGCTGCTGGTGTGAGATATGCTTTAGGAGGTTTGTTTCGTTTACACTGATTATATTCCGAAGATCGGCTTAGTTTCCAAGGTTTTCGTAGTGTTTTGACTTCAATCCTTTTGGTTTTATGGCTAATACATTGAAAACAATTTTAATAGTTTTCACCAATTGTTGTTCTGGAATTATAAGGGCTTTTTTGACTGCAGAATTTGACTTTCAAGGTAGAGCACAATCACCGACGTATTCATTGATAAAGGCACGAACACACAGTGACAACAATACTTTGTTCGGGATTTTGGGATTCTGGAATCTCCTGGATAATCCTCTGCTCAAGATCTTCTGAAGACTCCTTTGCTTTTTACTTGCCTGTATATTTTTTCTACATCTACGCATATAAAAATATTGAGTTGACAAAATTTCAACAAAACAATTCAATTCTTCTTAATTATTCGATTAATTATCCTGGGCGTCATTGATAGAAACACCATTACTTATGGAACGCTGTTCTCTCAAGATACTAATATATGGCAAATAGTACGGAACTTGTTCATGACAAAATTAAAGCATACTCAATACCATATGTCTCATTCTGATCTATTGTTCCATATAATTTACATTTCTTCAGTTTCTAGTCTTTTGATAATCCTTTCTTCAAAGACAGAAACATATCAATTCATAGCTTAGGCTTCAGAATCTCCCAGTCTACTTGGAGAATCTGAGAGCCGTACAAGAAGATCTTTTTTAGTATTGACAAAAATCTCCTCAAACTTATGATCATCTTCAGATACGTAATCGCACAGCAACGGAGGTTCCTCCAACGCCCAATTGTCCAATTCTTCATGTATCTCATAATTCACATTGAGATTACATTTAGAAGCAGAGTAATTTCCAATAAGATTTGCAACCCAGCAAACATCACTTAAATAACGCTGTAAAAGGCGAGATGCTTTTCTTTCGGCAATCAATGAAATGAGAAGCGTCTACAGTGCTGAAATGCAACGTTGCCACATCATATACAGAACCTTTTGCGGGTAATTTTAAGGTGGAAGGGCATAGACAATGTCTTACGTAACATCAACAATTGCGTGGAGGACATTTGGAAAATGGTACCTATGAAAGTGTTCGAGGCAGATTTCATTCTGGGTGACATATTTACACATCCTCACATACGACGGCACCACGAAGCTGAAAACTGAAAGTTGAGTCTTTGTGAACAATAATTACACTACAAAAGCTCAGTGATTTCGGCACCTACGTCGTTTGACTTTCAAGTTTTCAAATCAGATCTGGCCTAGGTATGATTATTCTATCTACGTTAGGTTTGTCAGGTCAGGTCAAATTGGCTAATCACCTATGCATTCCCATTCAGTTTGCATGCAGCTACCTTTGTGCTAATTGATTTAAACACTGGTGTCGAAATACAGTAGCACATGTAAATATGCGGGTCGCTTAGGTGCTGAAATCAGTAAGCTTTTGTAGCATAACTATTGTTCACAATGGCTCACAGTTTTCATCTTCCTGGTGCCGTCGTATGTGAGGATGTGTGAATATGCTTCCGGGTGATACGACTGATACGAGTTACTATATAATAAGATACCAAGAAGAATAACACATATCTGACAAATCTTCTTGATAAGAAACCACGATTGCAAATATAGAATAATTGAGCTGATTACCTGCCAAAAGTTCTGTATTTGATGTGGCAACGTTGGATTTCAGGACTACAATTAGATGTTCAACAACTCACTGAGCCAGCTTGCCTGCGTCCCACCTGCCGGCTGCCGGCCTCCAAAAGAGCCGCAAGAATAGCCAATAACTATGTAAGTGGAGCACACCAGGGCTTCTGCTAGCATTTTCTGGTCATTGCGAGCCTATTTGTGATGGTGAATAATCGACAAGGTATTGGTCGCTATATGCAAAAATTGAAAAAACTTCAATGGTTCCATTATGTTCACCCAGGCACTTTCTAGGTGGCGTTGTTTTTTTGGGACACTTCTCAACACAATACTGACCTATTTGTTACCCACTATACAGGGTGGGGCACCGAAAACGAAACAGTTCGATTATCTTCAAAACACATTTTTTGTGAAGAAAATGCAAAAACACGTCGATTTTCAATCCAAGGGGAGCATCTCTTCCTGTCAAAACCTCAACTGTCATACCTCTCCCCCCCACCTATTAGTCACTATCACCCAAACAATTTGAATAAGGAAAGTAGTAAATGTGGTACATCGGACCATAATTTTAAATCTTGTCCGCCATTTTGGTGCTGTCATTTTGTTTTTTCCCTTAGAAAAATTGCGTAATGCATTGGCACCGAATTTTTGTCAAATTAGTTTGCAAATTATGTATCATAATTTTGAATACGGAACAGTTGTTATTCCTGCAAGAGGGCGCCAAAATAGAAAGTTAGGTAGCAAAAATTGACATGGCTGAATTTTTTATAAAATTACCTTTTTAATGATGTATCACATTTACTACTTTCCCTATTCAAATTGTTTGGGTGCTAGTGGCCAAGGGGTGGTGGGAGAGGTATGACAGTTGAGGTTATAATAGGAAGATGTCCCCCTTGGATTAAATATCGACGTGTTTTTGCATTTTCTTCACAACACATGTGTTTTGAAGATATTCGATCTGTTTCGTTTTCGGTGCCCCACCCTGTGTAACCGCGGTTCATAAATAAATATATATTTCGTTCAGCAACAAAACATTATTCTTTCATATAGTGTAAAATGTACTTAGAAGAATTTGTGGAGGAAATTCTTTGTTTTTTCAGTAAACTTAATAAGGTATTCTTTTTTCAGCACCAAACAAGTTCATGATATATACATCAACAGTTGACGGAAAAAACAATTCAAGAAGTCTAGTAGTGAGATTAGTTCCTGATACTTCAGATTGTCCAGAGGCTGTTCTTCCAATTCAGGGTTTGAAGGCCCTAAAAGCTATTGATTACGATCCAAAATCTGATTTCATTTATTGGGTAACTAAAAATTATATCTAAATATACCTACATCCACGTGTAAAACGCATGTGATGAACCTCTTTTTCATTATACCTATCTGAAAACACTATATTTCACATGCTTATTTAGCGCACCAAAAATGGGCTTTTTCTGTGTACGCACACGGAAAATTTTACGGTGCGCTAGTGTCATTAGCTGCCTACTTGCATATGAAAATATAATAATATGTTATTGACAGTTCTCTAGAAATCAACTTCATCAACTACAGTTATCGAAAATGAAGTAGCTGCAAAAGGATTAGCTATTTACAACAACACAAGTTGTATCATAAATATTTCATTTATTAAAAAAAAAAAAAATGTTTTTATTCGTTCGTCTTCAAGAAAAAATTTTTCTTAACGATATGTGGTTTTCAGGTAGATATAATAAAAATCTGTCATTCTACTTCAACGTGCTGTCATCATGATAAACATAAACGTTCAAACCCCTTACATATTTAGCAGATATTCTGTGAGATTGGCCATACGTTTTAAACAGCTACATATTTTATATTATTTTGTATTAATGTTAGCAGTCAGAGTTGAACAAACAATGCCTTCCCGAGAATAACTCCATTATCAAAACTGATCCGCTATGTTCTAAACCGTCTACCTGCATAGAGCAAACTGTCTGTGCTATGACCACACCTCGTGATAACATACGCGCTCATGGCTACTATGATTTTGATTTTTATAATGCAACTGTGGTTACATAAGCGTCAGTCAAAATTTAATTCTGACAATTACAGAACTGAAAGATTTAAAATGAGTAATATTAATGGAAAACTAGATGATGGTGATGAAACCGAAAGTAATAATTATTTATTTAAATTGCGTATTTCATTTTCCTTCACCTAGTGCCGCACCTAAATAAATAATTTTTTGCTTTTTGCATGAACGTAGAAAAAATTTTGTATGCAACTCGTGCAAAAAATGTTTATTGCACTCGACGTGTTGTCCAACTCGGCCTAACGGCCTCGTCGGACAATTTCACGTCGAGTGCAATAAACACTTACTTTTTGCACTTGTTGCATAAATAACTATTCCGTACTTGCACGACTTCCTATTTTCTCGACTCCTAATGAAATATACTGTAAATGACTATACCAATCCATTTCAAAATGTTTACATTGATTCTATCATTTAATATATTCATAATATACACATGTGTATACATAGTCATGTTAAATATTTCGTATGAAATATGACAGCAGCAATATGTTTTTATTAAATATTTCATTAGATATTCGAAACGTATTGGTACATTACAGTTAACAGTCCGTACGTTGACTGAATTATATATTTTTATGAAGAGTAAGTTTTTCCTATCCTATCATCCTATTCAAGATGGCAGGCGACACGAGTTTGCCGATGCCTCAGTTCATATTGAGCAGTGATTATACTTGTGGCAGTAAATGATGCCTTGTTTTGGTGAACACAGTGAAGAGCATCATATGTGGAACGGTATATCCCAGCAGACTTAAAAAAGTAAGCGGATATAAAAAAACAGAAAATTATCTTTAGAATTGAAATTGAAACATATAAGAAATCAAAATACAACATCTGGGTTGACAAATTCCACAAATTTATAAACTATGGGTGTTCGACGTGGTCTTTAGTTCAACCCAACTCCATCCAAGCAAACAACCATCCTTTCGTCGCAACGCCGAGGGATTCGTTATATTTTATGGTAGCATGCCAAATTTCACTGCCACCAAGTCTGAGAACATAGTTTTCAATTCTATTTCACCAGCTGTAGATTTCAGAGGGTTATTGTGCACTCGGTATTGCTTCACAAATCCATCGACTGGTGATTGTATAGTAAATGAAACAAGTAAACTATCTAAAAAAGCAGCTTAAACCTATTTGAAGTGCAAACTGTAACTTGAATCACCTTGTTTTAAATTTTTCTTTATACATCAAGTATGTATTTTATTGGAATAGTCAAAAAATTAATATAAATATACAAATATAAATATACAAATGTTAACATAAAAATGTAACTATCAAGATAAAATTTAAAAATCCTGTTCGTAGAAAAGGACATATGCCGCACTGCCAACAAGTAATAGGTACCTTCTAACATCTACAGCATAATGTGGAGGTGCACCATCCTGTTGAAACCATAAACTTTCATCAAAACCTCCAGGATTACGTCTGCTGGGAAACAAATTACGTAAAGTAGGTACGAGATACCCCTTTAAAAACTCAAGGTACGTTGCCCCGTTTAAATTACCTTCGATAAAGTAGGGTCCGATGATTCGATTTCGTACAATTCCAGCCCATACATTTACCTTTTGAGGGTATTGGGTATGATGCTCACGCATCCAGTGGGTGTTTTCTTTTGCCCAGTATCTACAATTCTGACGGTTAACCTCACAATTTAACGTGAAAGTGGCCTCATCAGAAAAAATTATGTTTTGTATCAAGAGAGGGTCTCGGTGACATTTATCCATAATTTCTTCGCAAAATTGGAGTCTTCTATCGGGATCATCTTCGTTTAATTTTTGCACAAGTTTGATTTTATAAGGATGTTTGTGTACCGTAATTTTGCTAACACCGATATCGCGACTAACTTTACAAACAGAAGTGTGCGCATCTTCTTCAAAACTCAGGAAAACATCTAATGCTGTATCAGCATTTGCAGGGGGACTACCTGATTTGCGTACATTTTCAACCGTACCAGTTTGTCGAAATTTTGTTTCAATCTTACTGACTGTTGAACGCGTTATAGGTCTTTCTGGATATTTATCATTAAACAAATTGCACACTTCTGAGTTCGCGATCTGTCTCCATACCCAATCGTCATAAGTATTTCAATTCTTTGTTTTACACTTAACTCCATTTCTACTTCCAATTAAATCTAAGCAATCATTCGAATATTCACGAATACCAAAACTATTGTAGTACTAAACTGTCACTGAACATCAATAAATTACTAAACAAATAATGACATTTCACAAAAAACTAGACGACTATGTTTTTTATAAATAGATAAGAAATCATTTCTTTCATATTCTGTCTGCTAGACCACAAGTACCAAACATGTTTGGAAACAGCTCATTTTAATTACTCTAAACATGTAGCAAACTACGGGGTGTTACATTTAAACCAATTGCCGCTAGACAATAAGTATTTTTGATAACATTGTTAATTTACCTAATAAAGAATGTTACGCGTTACTTTATGAGTCCACACAAAACTGTTGTATTTTTGTCCACCCTGTACCAATTGGAATCAACATGTGATACATTTTTGGAATCAGCTCAGCTAGAGTAATCCGAAAATTGAGACAAAATGGGGGTGTTCCATTTAAAATAAATGACGGTGACGTCATTACTCGAACGTAATTCACCCTGTATATTAGATTATTATTTTCAAATACGGTAAATTAAAATAAAAAATCGACGTGTTTCAGGATTATTTCTTAAAATGACCAGTTTAGCTAAAAATGAATTTGTTCCATACTTTACGGACACAGTGTATGTAACTTTTTTACATGGAATTTGTGTAAAAAATTTATGTAAGCAATATGTTCCTTCGAATACTTACTGTTTATGTAACATGCAAGTTAAATTTATATGAGAATGTGATGTGAAAATCCCTGTATACATTGTAAGTTTTTGAATGGATATAATATACCCCCGTCTCGTATGATTTCCATACAATGGATATAAACAATTCTAGGCCCCAGGTTGGTTAAAATCCTTCTATGCGTACGTCTGCGATTTGCTGACGACCCGCATGGAAAGTTCTATAATGAAACTCATTGACGATGGGCCTAAAATTGATAAGAACTCACACATCGACCATTCGGTCCCTCCTGAGAGAATCCGGAATATCAATGGACAATAAAAAGGAAACAATTCGAGCGGTTAAATTGTTACCCTAGTGTGGATCCAAAAACGAGTGTCTAATGTTTGAGAGATTTGGGGAAGGAAAGAAAACGAAAACCTTCAAATAAACATGTATATTAAATCATCGCTACAAATTATATATGACTTGTACTAACGATAACCTTACGGCGACAAGAGTTTCCAATCGGAATCTTAGCTGAACCATATGTCATAAACCCACAGGTTTGTTAAATAAGATTAATTTAAATGTATGACGAGCACGGCGTAATATAATATAAAATCGTCATATGTCAATCAGATTCATTGCTCAAATACTTTTTAACTTCAAATGAAATATCAACATTCTGGTACAAATATGAAAAAGACTTAAAAACAACCACTACCTTTGATATTCAAATACATCCATGGGCGAAAGTATCAAAAATAATACGTATCCTATTTTTATCCTATGAAAGTTAAACCCCAGATGTCTGATTCTGTTCCACTAGATTTATGCGTTTCTCGAAATTACGGTACAAATCACATCAGAGATTAACACAGCAGCAAATAATAGGGCAAATACTCTATTGATCCTGTCTGACATGTATATGTACGACAATAAAAACATTACACACCAACTAAATATAATCCAATCCTTGTTTACTAAAAGCAAGTTGCAAATGATGCATTCGTTAGACATAATTTAAAAAAAACGAAGGAACCTTAAATACATAGCGAGATTCTTCGGGGTCGTAATATGACGCCATAAATCACTCCTAACTAGGTTACTTGGAGAATACGGTTTAATAACCTCCACGAGAATTATTGAGAACATCTGTTCGAACCCCGTATACACTTACTCGGTAGGTAGGCCATGATTTGCGTTTTAACCCGTAGTTTTTTTTGTGATACTTGGGTCGGGGGAATCAAGTGTCCCACCGCAGGGAAGCGAATTTTGATTTGACAATAGCAATTTATTGTCAGACACTGACTTTAAAAACAATTCACTTGTCGTATAGCGACGATTACTTTAACTCATTCTTAGATTATTTTGCACGCAGACATCGTTTAAATCACAGCTCCATTTATTTACGAACCGGTTTAATTACGAGTTTCTTAAACGATCACACTATTTCCGCATTGTAACTCGCGTCGGACCATGGTTTTTATTAATCAACTTCCGGAACTCTATTTATTTCCGACATCACTACATACCGGACTTCTACCGGAACTTTCGTATAAACACTATTACTCGAGGACTGACCACTGACGAACGAATTGAATGACTGAATCAATCTCAAGTTATTCCGATTTCCTTTAAATAGTTTATTGTTCCCCACATGAGGTACTTCGGGACCACCTGCATACATTACGTGGATCGCGACATCCCGTTAAAAAGCCATTAAATTGCGATTTATTACGCTAATTTAGGTCGATTTTGACAGTTATGCGACGATTATGTCTGAATAATGGGCAATAAATCACGCGGATAGTTTTTCGGCACAATTAGTTTCCTTTTATCTTCGAGAAATATTTAATTAATTAACAAGGCGTTTGACTTGTGGTATTACCGCGTTAATTAACTCGCGCGGACTTGTGAATCTTTGAATATCTCTTATTGCATTTATAGCGAGTATATGCTGATTATTTAACATGATAATTAGATTAGGGTACCGTGAACAGAGACTGTATGGACAACCTCTTCATCTTTTGCAATTACATCGATCGTTAGCGTATTAATGCATAATATTATTATACTAGGGAACTTTATTAAATAGAGCTCGTCTAGACGAACTCTACATGGAACAAAGAACCAAAATAATAATTTAAAATTATGAAGAGTGGGATTTCTATGTTGAATGTTTAATACAATGTGATTTCACACGTTACTCAATAAAAATTTGTTAGTAGCAAAGATTGAATTCATTGTTGATTATGAATAGTGGAAGAATCCTGGTGAATGACTAGATATTGAAAATAATTAAACATGCACAATATTGTAACGAAATATTTATTGCAAAAACATTCTCATCATTTAATTTTTCTGTCTCTTATCAATATTTGTTTTGCAAGTCTGAACCATTTTTCGACTTCGTTGAGTGTGACTTCATTTATGTTTTTGCAAAGAACCACATCTGAAAAAAGAAAAAGATTATTGAAACCTTTTTTGATTGATATTCACTACTGGTATCATCAGATGATTATTGTACGATACATCTATACAGAGCCGATTTTATGTAATAACTAGTAGGGGGCATCCTTCTCATAGATGGAGTGAAGAATTAAGATCTAATATCTTCTAAACTATCTTAGATATTTTGTCTAGATCAGTGATTCTCAACCTGTGGAGCGCGCCCCTTTGGGGGGAAGGCGAAGACGTAAGGAAATCCAAGTTAAAAAAATCACACAGCGAACGACTTTTTAGCGAAAAAATAGTACTCGAATATTTTGTTATGTTCTGAAGGAGTATGTTAAACCATATTATTCACAAAATTGTGATTTAAAATACAACTATTTGAATTATTTTGATAGTGATATGAATATTTTACTTATGCTATATTTCTTTTAAAAAATAATTTATCGTGAAATTTTAGTCACACTGTGGTACTCGAACTAGGGTGGTTGAGCGAATATATTAAATTTTTTTATTTTTTTTTAACAAAAAAAATTATTCACTCTTCAACCACTAACAGAGAAAATTCCACCGCTAATAGTCACCAGAGAATAAACAAATTAGGAGCAGCCTTTTCATCTTCGAATGTTTTCGATAAGGTCCTAGATAAATCAGTACTTACCGTAAAAACTATCTTGGACGAATTTTCTGGTATCTTCTTTCTTACCAAGACACTGTTTTAGGTTTGAAAGGTAAAGTCACCTAAGTCGTCTCAGGGACGTGGACCGTCTAGGCTTATAATATGCTAGATTTTTTTTTGATTCTGAGATTTTTCCTTTCTTTTTCTATTTTTATTTTATAAGAATGTCACTGAGGTTGGGATGAGTTAAAAGCTGTCAGTATAGTTACCGACAATGATACACGACATAAACTGTTTAACGGTATATTAAATAAACATTAAATGATAAAGAATTACACCATAACAGAAAAAATCACCCGTGAATGATTCGCTGTAAAATGTATAAAAACGTCATTCTCCCTAAGGATAAATAAAAATATCGGATTTCAAAGAGTAAATAAAAATAAGAAAAAAAAACAACATTTAAAGTTCTTCACCCGTTCGGTGACAAAAAAATGGTTCAGATATCATACAACAAATAAAACAAACAAAAGTTTCACCCACGATATTTGAAAAAATATAGCTGTGGTTAGTTTGCCCAAAAAAAATCCCAAAAAATTCACTTACCAAATCTCTAGCTGCGCTCGGTGTTTCGTTCAGGAAAATAGAACAATTTCATCCAAACGAATACCAGAAAAATTGTTTCTTACAATTCGTTCACACAACGACAAAACCGCCACCAAACCAAAATCTAACTCGCACTAATTATATTTCAACTTCGATGCAAACTCTAATTAACGCGGTAGGTCTTCAACCAACCGCCTCTCGAGACCATCTCATCGTTTTTTTTCCTTTCCTACTCCCGTAAGTCGACTTCCAAGGGTGTTTATATTTTTAAGGGCCAAAATCGTTCAACAGCGTTGCGTTCTATTTACGCCATTTCTACCGCCACGGAATAGATAATTCTCTCGGCTGTCTGCCTCTCAGATCTCTTCATTTACCCCCAAATACCCCTCGGACTTAGCACTTTGAAAGCGTCTAGTCGACACAAAAAAAATGTTCAATTCAGTTAATGGTCATTTAGTTCGTTTATACTCAGCGTGAGTCCCATCTATATTACCCTTTGTAAAATAAATATTTACTTCATGTACGGCGACCTAAATAACTGCTTCATTGTTTTATATATGGTAAAAAAATATACTCATCCGAACCGCTTCGTTTGTCTCGACATTTTTGTTTATAGAGAATTAATTTTTATTTCCTCTTGAAAGAAATTTCACTAGCCTAGCTTAAATAATATGAAACCAAATATTTACAGGGCATCGTCATCATACGTGACCCTTTCCATTATAAAAAAAGTGTTTATGCATATAAACTTGCAAAGAGGGCCTGTTAAAGTGCTCCCCTCCAAAAAAAAATCGAAGGCTACATCTGGCCTGGATTTTTTCCCAATATAAATTGTGATTGATAGGGACCAGTGGTTCTCACCATGATGCAATTAGTAAAATAGCTAAATTAATATCAACCACTAAAATTTGTTGGGCCGATTACTGAGTCCGGTCCTGTTCAATACTGGAGGTTTGATTATCATATTTATGACGCTTACTGTCGCTTACTTTATTCAAATTTACATACTAAGCGCTGTGTTTATTTTATCGCACGCGTTGATTCGGGTTATAAAATTGACTTTTCAACTTCACTCCGGTTTTTCTTTCGACGCACTATGTTTTAAAACACTGGTGCGCTGACGTGTTGCTAATCAATGTGTCGTAAGGCTAACCTTTTCCGATCTTCAAATAATTAAGTCGAATACTTTATCTCGAGAGTCAATTATATCGCACCACTAATAATGTTTTTATAATCTAGTTTTTTGTTCAAGTTCAATGGTTTTAAGGTTTATCCGCCCAGTGTCTTTCCTGTGATACATCAGGATATAAGTTCGCTGGCGGTGCGGCACTTTCCGTAAAAGTCTCCCCTTTTTCAATTTCCGTGTTTACCGCACTAGGGTTTTCGCGAGGGTTGCTGTGTTCCGAATCGCGTTGGCGATACATGATCCACATCGTTAGGGTGTTCCATAGGCTTGCTAGTAACGTGATGCCGCAGCCCACAGTTCGATACAAATGGAGTCCATTTAGTGTTACTCCAACGGCATATTTTATTGTTCTGAATATGGTGTAGAATCCTATGAGTCCACTCATAAACATTCCGACATCGGTGAACCAGCCCCACACTTGTTTCATTGTTGAATGGGCTAATTCTTTCATTTCGTCAGGGTTGAATATTTTCAGAGTTGAAAATCCTTGTCCAGTTGTCTCTAATCCCATTACTCGTCTGGCTATTATATTTTCCACCGCTTTCCTTTCCGACCCAAATGTTAATATTTTCTGTGCTTGGTGGACTTCCTCCTGGGTGTAAAGTCCCGCTGAGCCTTTTGGTAATATAGGCGAAAAATTCAGATCGGTGACATTTCTACGCCTAGTTCTTTGGGAGCCTTTTTAACCGTAGGGTACGGTGCCAGCCCTATCCATTCGTTTTCAATAAAATACAGAGGTGGAATGAGTCCATTACAAGTTATCTCTTCTGCATGATCCTGTATGATCCTGGTCACCGGAGCCATGAACTTGGATTGGTTATTTACCTCTATGGGTAATTCGTGATAACATTTGTCTATTCGGCGGATGTTTGCTAATTTGGGCAAGCATCTCATAATATAGAGTACCTCGCCTAGCACACGACCTACATGTCCCCCTTCCTCCTGGACTATTTGACTAATCAGGGTTGGTGTCAAGGGTGCTATCAATAAGCGGTTTTTTAGTACCTCTCTATGTACAATACATCTTCGGTGGATCGTATTCAGATAGAGTTTTTCTAGGCTCCTTTTATAAGCTTGTTCCACGTATAGGAACTTACTATTTACATAACTTATAAAGTCTGTGTTGTATGGTAATAATTTCATGTGTGGATCTAACATATTTCCTGTTTCTTTCATCCAAACCACTATCCTAGGATGCTCAGTTTGCCAGATTTCTGAATGACACAGAAGTCCCTTTTTTAGTAAGGTAAGAGCAAATATTTTGTCCCCAGTTTCTACTACCAGGTAGCGTTCTTTATTGATTTCATTGGTTACTACTTCCGCGTCTCCTTGATAAAGTAAGCTTAGTTTATCTTCGCATGAAATATGAGTATTACTTATCCACACATTTTCCCCCAGGATTGTGTCAAAACAGTATCCTGTAAGAAATGGACATGTTACTCCTCCAACTAATTGTATCTGGTTTTCTTCCATTTTAATTCGGGCTAGGTAATCTTTCGCTTGTATTTTTATAGAAGCTGAAATTATTACATCTTCCCATGTACGTCCTTGTTCATGGTAAGTAGTGCCTTTACATGCTCCTCCTGCATCCACGGTGCCTGCTATAGTCAACGAAGTTGTGGTAGTCCCATTCATAGTTATACCTCCTATATCCTGGTGATACAACCGTATGCTTCGATATCGATGCAACGATAAACATTCATCCGCCCCGATTCGATAAACAAAATTTGAGAGTCCCCCGGCCACTACCGAACTGTGACTATGCATTCCGCAGTGGGTTATAAGCCGAGTAATTTCGATTAAACAAGTCCATACATGTATTACATTTATTTCATTTCGTTGGATTACTTTTAGCTGAGTCCTAACACTCGAGTATTCCGATTCTGGTTCTGGGCATTGTGCAACATCCCTTATCGAAACCGACATAATATCCGTATTATGATCGCTACAGTCATAAACAATTATTCCACGACACTCCGAAATTATAAGAATGATCAGGAAAAAGGTATTTGCCTTATTGTTGCTCCTGTCGCTGCTTGAAGCTGTTGACCTCATGTGTGGTCCCATGATGTGGTACAGTTTGTTTAAATTGATTTTCCCGTTTCGCGAACCACCTAAGCATAAATTTCAATAATGAGTGTTTAGTATACAATAGGTCCTTATATAATTCTTCTAAAAAATATTAGGTCATGTATTCAGATTTTTTTTATACAACTAATAAACCCTTTGGAATAAGAACATTATAGTTAAAAAAAAATTGCTTTTATACAGATATATTTTTTATTTTTTTTTCATTTCCAGTGAATGTAATGTTAACATTGTCCTAACAATCAAACTATATCTTCATCACAAGTGTGCCCCAAAAATAATTTTTTTTTCAGACATCAATAAAGCTCACAACATAAAAATATTAAGATGATAAAACTATTAACTCTAGATATAATAAAATAAAATTAAAACTTCGAAAGAAAACAATAGTTAAGTATATAGTTTACCAGTTAGTTACCCTTTTCCACCCTTTCCAATTTTACTATATAAAAATTTAGTAGCCCCATGATGTGCTATGTTTTGCATTTCGGTTCTCTGAGTAAATCTCTTTACTTGTAACATAACAACATATTGCCTTTCCTCAGAGGTAAAAGAATCGTGTATTATAAGAGAACCCTTCCCTGAATAATTGTGAATTTTTGTCATAACCGCAACACGCGAACATATGCATGATATTAATGACTAATTTTGCACGAAACAAGTGCAACAGCACTTATCGTTCACCTACTTTATTCGTGTTATTCATTTACTAATTTGTTAGTTTTGTATGTTGTATGTTTTCCATTTTGAATAAAGTTCTTCTTATTATTATTATTATATACTTCAAGTGTAACATCAAAATGTACCACAAAAAAAAGATCGAATGTGGTTCTGGTAAAAAAAAATTTTTTTCATTATTCAACTATGTAGTCATAACCAAACAATATATCCATATTCCTGACTCTTTCGTCCCAAACCAAAATGTGACAGAAAAAAATAATCTGCAAAAATAGTTTTTGATAAATCGATATATAACAACTTGGAATTTGGCATATGAAAATATTTCCGAAGTTATCTTTCACGGTGAATACCTGTTTGGAGACTTACGAGTCCTCGTCGACCTTCTCACAATGGGTTCTGGTTCATCCAGTAACGTATCTTCGGATTCTTCGTCCGATATTGCTTCCTCACTGTCTTCACTCATGTTCTCGTCATCTCCTGATTCATGAGCAGCCCAGAAGTGTGGTATGATGGCGGGGTTAAATGTTGGGGAATTTACTTCTTCATCGTCTTCTTCGGTTACTTGTTTTTCTTTCCTTGGGCGTCGTGGTTGCTCTACGACGTCTTCTTGATCCTTGAAAATCCTTCCTGTAAACGCTTTCAGTCGGTTTACGTGCACTACCTGTTCTTTCATCGTCCCTATTTTCTTTGTGGTGTATGTTACAGGTCCTTCAATCTTTACAATTCTATAGGGTCAATCCCAAGGTCTGTCCAATTTTTTTGAAATCCCTTTTTTCACAGACATGTACTTTAGATATACCAAATCTCCGAGTTGAAATATTTTCTCTGTTAGATTTTTATTAAACTTTTGTATTCTTTTATCCTTAGATTTTTCAGTGTTAACATAAACTTCTGTGTATACTCTATTCAATCGAGCTAAGAGATCAGATGCATAATTTTCGTCGTAATCATATTTTATCCTTTGAGATTTGATGAAGCTGTCAATAGGTAGTACCTGATCTCGGCCGTGTAGAAGAAAATACGGGCTGTATCCCGTCGAACTATGTATACTCCCTCGATAAGCCATTAGAACGAACGGTATCCAGTCGTCCCGATCTCTTTGACTTTCGCAAATGTATTGTGCTAACATATCTTTAAACACTCGGTGCATTCGTTCAATCAGTCCATTTGACGTCGGAGCATAACTAGCAGTTTGTACTTTTTTTATCTGCAGTAAAATTCGTAAAATTCGAACCTCTATCTGTCAAGAGCTTCTTGGGTGTGCCATGTCTTACAATAACGAACACTCTGGCGATTGTGTCGGTTTTCTGATCTGGTACAGGGATGGCTTCTGGATATTTCGTAAAATAATCTTGAAATGTTAATAAATATCTGTTTCCTATCATAGAGGTGACTAGGGGTCCCACTATATCCATCGACGTCAGTTCCCAAGGTTCTTTCGTAGGTGTAAATCGTTGTAGGGGGCTTTCTTTTGATGCGGAGAAGTTTTTCTTCGATTGCATGCATCACATACAGTACAATAGTTTATGATGTCCGTTCTCATACCCATCCAATAAAATCTTTTCTTTATATTTCATAGTGTTTTTTGTTGACCCTGATGTCCTGCTAGAGGTGAGTCATGAAAATCTTCCAATACTTTCTTTACATATATTTTAGGAATAATCAATTTATCTTCCTCCATCCGATACAATATCCCGTCATTGGACAAATAATACACCTCATCCGCTTGATCCGTTATTTTTTTAACCGACTGACAAAATGTATCTTGTTCCTGAGCTTTTTTTAAAATATCTCTATCCCATTCCGGTTCCACCATTTCATCCTCTTCTACTAGTGAAAAATGAAATTTCTCTTTTGGTAACGTGTAAATGACTACTTCGATGTCCGTATTATAAAAGATGAATTCTATCATAGTTTGAATCTTTACCCAATTCAATCCATCTACACCACATGAAATCTTTGGCATGGCTAGTTTTCTATGTTGATTGTCTTCACATTTCTACTTCAGATTCAGTAGTGCATTCCAAACCGTTCGATAAGAAGGTTTATCGTGATATTTAAATTTTGTAACTATATAATAAATATTTCTTTCCCGAAGTTTCAATTCTGCTACTTCCCCCACCATTTTCTTTTGTTCCTTCAATGAATTCACTGACCCAAACATTTCCTTGAACCTTACAGCAATACCTTGTCCCATAGCAAAATCTTGAAACGCACAGTGTGCTAAAGCATACGATTCGGGGGAGAAAAATAAGTCCCCTTGTTTTTCCGTTACATTCTTAGCCTTTAATTTTTGATGGACTTTCAAATATTCTTCATAGTCTTCAAACTCGATATCAAAATATTGATCTTCCCTATCATACATTCTGCTAAGTGCATCCGCGTTCCCATGAAGCCTCCCTCGTCTATGTATTATTTCAAAATCATATTCCGCTAACGTCAACGCCCATCTGGTCAATCTTGATCCAGGATCCGTCATCGATAACAACCATTTGAGAGGTCTATGATCTGATATTACTGTGAATTTTCTTCCATAAAGATAACATCGAAACGTCTGGATTCCAAAGATTACCCCTAGCAGTTCTTTTTCTGTCGTTGAGTAATTTAGTTCTGCTCTCTTGAATTTTCTCTTAGTTGGCTCAGGATCGCCCCCACTCCAAGACCTGAAGCGTCTGTAGCTACTATGAATGATTGTTCGAAATCTGGGTAAATTAAAAGGGATTCAGCAGTCAAGCTTTGTTTCAACTTGTTTATGGATTCCACTACTTCTGATGAAATTTCGAATTTTACATCTTTTTTTGTTAGTTAACCAATGGCGCTGATATCTCTGCAACATTCGGTATAGATCTTCTGTACCAGTTCACAATTCCCATAAACGCTCTTACTCCTTTGACATTTTTTGGTATCGGAAATTTTTTAATGGCCTCGATTTTTTCCGGATCAGGAAGTACTCCTTCCTGTGTAATCATGTGCCCCAAATATTTCACCCTTTTCAATAGAAAGCTGCATTTTTTCGGCTTCAGTTTGATATTTACTTCTCTTAACTTCTCTAAAATTTGTGCCAATTTGCTCAGATGATCCTGTTCTCCATCTGCGTTGAAGATAATGACCAAATATACCATACAAATTTGTCCTGTAAGACCAGATAGGGTCATATTCATAAATCTCTGAAATGTGCTCGGAGCATTAACTAAACCGAAAGGCATTTTTGTGTACTCGTAATGTCCTTGGAAAGTACTGAATCCAGTCTATATCTTTCTCTTCCATATCTATCTGATGATATGCTTCCGCAACATCAATTACCGAAAATAAAGCTTTGTTTCCTGTACTATATCCTTGAATTAAATCGGATATATTTGGGAGTGGGTGATATTCCTTTTTTGTTACGCTGTTCAATTTTCTATAGTCAATGCACATCCTCACTTTTTCTTCCCCGGTAGGTGATTTTTTTGTCACCAATACTACCGGCGCTGACCACGGACTTATAAGATGGTCGAATTATTTTTTCTCTCAACAACCTATCTATTTCCTGTTGCAGTACCTCCCGCTGGCCATAGGGCATTCTATACGGTGCCTGACAAATAGGGCTTGCCCCTGTTTCTAAAGTTATACTATGTTTTACTTTTGTGGTACTAGTGAGTTCATCATCATCATCCCTGAGTAAATCCTTATATTGTCGTAACAATTTTTCCAATTCTTCCTTCACTTCCGTTCGTAGATGATCCAATTGAAATCCTTCTTCTATCCATTTATCATCCGAAAAATCAAAACTTTGAATATTTTGTTCTTTCTTCCAGTTTCTCTCCTCCTCCCCACATGTTACAGCCTGCGCAATCTTTTGGTTTCTTCTTATATACATTTTTTTTCTGGATAGGTTCACCTACCTTATGGGTACTTGGCTAACATTCATTGCCACACTTTTGGCCGAAATTACGTGGGAATTTCCCACTTCCACCGATTCACATATTAGGAACTTTCCCAAAATAATTTTTCTCAAGTTTCTCATTACCACCATTTCTGTTCTAGCTGGAATCTCCAAATCGCAATCCGCCACTACCTCTGTCTCCCAACGATGTTTTTCGTCTTCGTTTCTGTTCTTCTACTCTAGCTAGTTCCTCCAAATCCGTTAAATCGTTTTCTTCTCCTACTTCAATTTTATCCCAGTTCGTACATGTATTTTTCTTCGTATAACATCCTTCATTTCTAAAGTCACCAGAACGTTTTGTTACCACTTCTTTTACTGGTTCGTCTATTTTCTTTTCATCCTTTTGTTTTTCTCGAATTTTCTCTTCGTTCTTGTATATTGGATGTTCCCTATTCGATTTCTGCTTTATTGAAAACCTTGGTCGAATCATATATTCATTATATCCTTCATAATCGGAGTCGTTCTCGCTCAGTTGCCCAAATTCTTGGATTTCCGCTTCTACATACTTACGCGAGGCTACCTCCTTCAGCTTGACTTCTATTTCTGCCAACATTCCACTTGTTCCTTTTTTGTAGATTCCTCCTGTTTCCCCCAAGTAACTTGATTTTTCGGCATTTCTTCCGCATTCTTTGACTCCAAATCTTGTTGTTTTTGCTTTAGATTTTTCACCTCATTCCACTTCGGCGCCTTGTAAAAACTGCGAATGTGCTCAAGTCATTCTTTCCAGCCTAATGGGATATTTCTGCTTTGTTCCGTAGAACCCCGTTATCCTCTTTCTCTTTCTCCATCTTGTAATTTTCTTCCTTGTGAATACATACGTATCCCGTGCCAGTAGTGTTTTCTTTTTCTTCTTCCAATTTCCCAAATGTCTCCATCCTCTTCCCGTTTAAAACGGAAAGGTCCTCCTTTTCCCATATAATCATGACTGGATTTGGCCCATAATGAAGTTGCACCTCATTTGCTACCAAAAAATCTCTTCTCAAAATTACTGGAGTAATCCCCGCTGTTTCATTTTCGCACACATAAGCTTCGAAATTGGTTTCGTCAGTTCCTCTTGAAATCCCAAAGTTCGCTTTAGTCTTCCCAAAGATCTTCAACGGGTGTCCGGTTACACTAACCAAACAGATGTCATCAAGTCCCTGGCAATCGATATCATCATCTCGTACCATATTTCATATTTCTTCTTATCAACGTGACCGCCGCTCCCGTATCCACTAGACAGTTACAGCTTTTTCCATTCACCTTTAGTACTGCTATATATGGAATTCCTCTACTTTCCACCTGTATTAATCTTACGATTCTCCCGTCCTTAGGTATTTTTGGGAATTTTCTTGAAAATTTTTTCTCTACAATTTATTATTCCATTCTTCCCCCCTGTGAGTATATTTTCTCCCGTTTACAGCTTCCAGATTCCATTCCTGCGAATTCCCTACTCCCCCATTTATCCATATTTTTCCCCTGTAGTATTTTTTATATTGGCCGCTTTCTCGGGGATGTGAAATCGGCCGTCTTAGTTTAAAGGGCCATCCCTTCCTGCACTCCTCTGAGAGTTACGTTCCTCATATCCTCGTTTCTCAGGGTACGCTTCTAGGGAATTCTTTGGCTGGAATTCATTTCTCCAAGTCCTTGCATCAGTTTGGCTTCTTTCTATTCTGCTATCTTGTGCAGTGACTTCCTTTCTTTGGTTTTCACCTCGTCTCATGTCATGGGAAATATACTGCCGGTCTCCATTTCCTGGTGAATTTCCTCGTCCACCTTTTTCCGGGCATACATTCGCGTAATGTCTCCTCTTATTACACATAAAACAGGTAATCCTCGCAAACCCGTCTTCGCTTCGACATTCTCTTGCAAAATGCCCCATTTTTCCACATTTAAAACAACTCGAACTTCCGCTCAGAGTTGGTCGTTTTCCAATTCTACAATCAGTAGCCAGGTGTCCTGATTTTCCACATGTATGACATGTTTTTTCCGAGTTTATTTGAGAAATTTTCGAAAAATTTCCTCTTCCTTGAATCATCATTAGGGTAGTTTCTTGTAGTTTCACTAGTTTTTCTGCCTTCTCCAAATCCAAATCTGCTTCTTTCAACAATAATAACCCAACTTCTTTCAGCAGATCCTTGCGTAGTCCTAATTTAAATTGATTCATAATTATTTCTTTATTTTTCTTCTTTAATCCCGCTATTTCTTCTGGTTCAGCCCTTTCCAAATCTTCTTTCAGTAATTTGGCTCCCAAAGTTCGTAGTCTTGTACAATACGTGGAAACATCTTCTTCGTGCCTTGATAACACCTGCTCAAAATCAACTGATTTTCCCCCGGTAATTTAATGGGTAAAAATTATTCAATAATTCGCGCTTTAATATCGTTAAAAGATAAGGTATTCAAAATAGGTTCTGATTTAAAAAAATTGTAGGCTTCTCCTACTAATTTAAATTTCAACAATTTAACGGTTTGGTCCTCAGACCATCCGTCCAAACTAGCCCTTTGTTCTAATTTTTCAAAGTAGCGGATAACGTCTTTCCCAGAAAAAACATCTAGGGTTGACGCAACCATCCCCAATGAGTACGCCATGTACTGGTGGAGTGACTGTAGTACTCGGAGCTCCTGCCGTCGTAGTCATGATAAAAGGGTTAGTATAAGTGGGTGAACAATCATGCACTAATGAATTATAATAAAAACGTATACACAACCTGTTCGTTTGGCTTCTTCTCCGACGAACCTACTCTGAAAATCCCTACTTGATTATCAAACCGACTTGAACAATTATCTTTTTGTAAAACAGATTATTCAATGACTATTCAATTCAACTTTTTAAATATTGAAACAACAAAAAAAAATCATTATTTTTATTATTATGATTATATTTTGGATTGAAAAACACATGGAAACTTTTCTTGATACAATTTTCGATGAAAACGCAAGCGTAACCTCAATGGAAAAATTCAATTTCTCATTTCAACCTCTCATGGACAAAAATCTCCAAGAATCAAAAATCCCACCGCTGGGTCACCAACTGTAGTACTCGAACTAGGGTGGTTGAGCGAATATATTATTTTTTTTTTTTAACAAAAAAAATAATTCACTCTTCAACCACTAACAAAGAAAATTCCACCGCTAATAGTCACCAGAGAATAAACAAATTAGGATCAGCCTTTTCATCTTCGAATGTTTTCGGTAAGGTCCTAGATAAATCAGTACTTACCGTAAAAACTATCTTGGACGAATTTTCTGTTATCTTCTTTCTTACCAAGGCACTGTTTTAGGTTTGAAAGGTAAAGTCACCTAAGTCGTCTTAGGGACGTGGACCGTCTAGGCTTATAATATGCTAGATTTTTTTTTTTATTCTGAGATTTTTCCTTTCTTTTTCTATTTTTATTTTATAAGAATGTCACTGAGGTTGGGATGAGTTAAAAGCTGTCAGTATAGTTACCGACAATGATACACGACATAAACTGTTTAACGGTATATTAAATAAACATTAAATGATAAAGAATTACACCATAACAGAAAAAATCACCCGTGAATGATTCGCTGTAAAATGTATAAAAACGTAATTCTCCCTAAGGATAAATAAAAATATCGGCTTTCAAAGAGTAAATAAAAATAAGAAAAAAAAAACAACATTTAAAGTTCTTCACCCGTTCGGTGACAATTCATCGAGACAACAAAAAAAAAAATGGTTCAGATATCATACAACAAATAAAACAAACAAAAGGTTCACCCACGATATTTGAAAAAATATAGCTGTGGATAGTTTGCCCAAAAAAAATCCCAAAAAATTCACTTACCAAATCTCTAGCTGCGCTCGGTGTTTCGTTCAGGAAAATAGAACAATTTCATCCAAACGAATACCAGAAAAATTGTTTCTTACAATTCGTTCACACAACGACAAAACCGCCACCAAACCAAAATCTAACTCGCACTAATTATATTTCAACTCCGATGCAAACTCTAATTAACGCGGTAGGTCTTCGATCAACCGCACCAACCGCCTCTCGAGACCATCTCATCGTTTTTTTTTCTTTCTTACTCCCGTAAGTCGACTTCCAAGGGTGTTTATATTTTTAAGGGCCAAAATCGTTCAACAGCGTTGCGTTCTATTTACGCCATTTCTACCGCCACGGAATAGAGAATTCTTTCGGCTGTCTGCCTCTCAGATCTCTTTATTTACCCCCAAATACCCCTTGGACTTAGCACTTTGAAAGCGTCTAGTCGACACAAAAAAATGTTCAATTCAGTTAATGGTCATTTAGTTCGTTTATACTCAGCGTGAGTCCCATCTATATTACCCTTTGTAAAATAAATATTTACTTCATGTACGGCGACCTAAATGACTGCTTCATTGTTTTATATATGGTAAAAAAATATACTCATCCGAACCACTTCGTTTGTCTCGACATTTTTGTTTATAGAGAATAAATTTTTATTTCCTCTTGAAAGAAATTTCACTAGCCTACCTCAAATAATATGAAACCAAATATTTACAGGGCATCGTCATCATACGTGACCCTTTCCATTATAACAAAAGTGTTTATGCATATAAAACATACAGGGCGTCTTGCAAAGAGGGCCTGTTACAACACCCAAAACCGCTAGCATGTTTTTTGGACTTTTGACCTTGAAAAAAATTCGAAGTAGGCCTTGAAATTTTTATTTCGAATTTTTGGCACTCAACTAGAACTATTGAAGCTCTATCTATTGAAAAAAAAATCTGAATCGGATAATAAATAACAGTTTTAGAGAGGTGGTCATCTTACACATGGGGCACTATAAATATATATATATTTATATATATATATATATATATATATATATATATATATATATATATATATATATATATATATATATATATATATATATATATATATATATATATATATATATATATATATATATATATATATATATATATATATATATATATATATATATATATATATATATATATATATATATATATATATATATATATATATATATATATATATATATATATATATATATATATATATATATATATATATATATATATATATATATATAATATATATATATATATAATATATATATATATATATATATATATATATATATATATATATATATATATATATATATTATAATATATATATATATATATATATATATATATATATATATATATATATATATAATATATATATATATATATATAATATATATATATATATAATATATATATATATATATATATATATATATATATATATATATATATATATATATATATTATATATATATATATATATAATATATATATATATATATATAATATATATATATATATATATATATATATATATATAATATATATATATATAATATATATATATATATATATATCGTGTGAACAAACAGAACATTCTTAATATGATGTAAAACAACTTACTAACGTGAGATTAATTTTGTGAAAACAGCAGAAAACTTCTTGGTCATTCCTTATGTATGTAAGGTTATGTCACAACACAAAACGAGATGAAACAACAATAATAAAACTATGTCATGTACATGAACACGATTAAAAAACATTATGATTTTATGAGTTATGAAGGAAAACTTTTAATTTAAATTTTGAAAAATGTTAATCATTTTAAAACTCGCCTTTGAAACCGCACGTGGTTCAAGGGACGCACAAGGGCGGTAAAAATATGTAGAAAAACAGAAGAAGAGAGGACTGACAGATTTCAACATAAAACACGTCAAATGTCAACAGTCAACCTTGTAACGTAAAATGTAACGTATTTTAACAAAACTTTTATGACATCTTTCCAATTTTACCTGTTTTATATTGAAATTCATCTTGTACAATGTGCCCCCTTTTGTTGAATAACATCGCGTCAAACACCCTCAACTAAGATGTAAGTTAACCATCCATGTATATTTTTTATATATTACTTACTCATGCAAATTGTAGTATCCCTGATGATGGAAACGATTAATTAAATTTCCGAAAGCTTGGACAAACTTAAAAGAGTACTCTTTGATTTTGCTGCATAGCCCCACTATTTACTAGTTATATATATATATATATATATATATATATATATATATATATATATATATATATATATATATATATATATATATATATATATATATATATATATATATATATATATATATATATATATATATATATATATATATATATATATATATATATATATAACAAAGTATTCTCGACCGAACTCTATTAATTAAGTAGGAATTCTCGGGTAGCGGTCTGTTGAACAATGAAACTCATTCGATTTAAATCTTCAATATTTCGTCAACCTTTATTGACTTCTTCAGGAAGAGCTACAATTAAAAAGGAATATGAGTTGTTGAAGGACTACATAAAAATAACATGATAACTTACAAAATTCACAGAGTTAGTTCTAACCTATGGAACATTTGGGAGGAAAATTGTTATTCTCCGCTGCAGACTAAACGCTTAATTTACCTGACTGGAGTGTTACTATGGTTTGAATAAGGGATCGTTTAAATACAATAACAACAATTAACAATTAACAATA
Source organism: Chrysolina americana (assembly GCA_958502065.1). Taxonomy (NCBI): domain Eukaryota; kingdom Metazoa; phylum Arthropoda; class Insecta; order Coleoptera; family Chrysomelidae; genus Chrysolina; species Chrysolina americana. The sequence goes on from OY293418.1 coordinate 36,877,757, forward strand.
ATAACAATTGTATTTAAACGATCCCTTATTCAAACCATAGTAACACTCCAGTCAGGTAAATTAAGCGTTTAGTCTGCAGCGGAGAATAACAATTTTCCTCCCAAATGTTCCATAGGTTAGAACTAACTCTGTGAATTTTGTAAGTTATCATGTTATTTTTATGTAGTCCTTCAACAACTCATATTCCTTTTTAATTGTAGCTCTTCCTGAAGAAGTCAATAAAGGTTGACGAAATATTGAAGATTTAAATCGAATGAGTTTCATTGTTCAACAGACCGCTACCCGAGAATTCCTACTTAATTAATAGAGTTCGGTCGAGAATACTTTGTTATTACATACAGGATGGGATTTTATCAAAACATCAAGATGTCATACGGAACCCGAGCCACAAGTTTATTGAAGGAATGGTCAAGACTCAACCGGCAACTAGCCAACAACAGCAATAGACGTATATTCCTACTTCGCTGCAGAACAATGGAAATTACACCTAGACACATAGAGGACAATATCAAGAACGTACACAACCTATTTCTCACAGGTAACTACAGGTCCATTACACACAACATTGAAAATTTTATCACAACTCTCAAAAGAAAAACGTTATCTCTAGAAATTAAAATAACTTGCAATACCATCTCAAAGATTAACAAAAACATTTCAAAGATAAATCGAAGTCTAAGACAATTACTCCCGAATAACATAATCAGTGAGTTTGAACAAAAACAAAAGAAAACATACGAATACCTACACGAAAGAATAAGACAAAATAACCAAGACAAACTTACCAGACTATTAACTAAACCAGGGAACTTTCAACACCGTATAACTTCCCCGTCCACTAAGGACAGTTAGTTCAGGAATATTTCCACGGTAGACATTCCTGAAGACATATCTGACTTTCTTTCTCTCGGACCGAAGTTTGCTATTCCAGACACTAGACAATCACTTCGACTAGACCACTTCTTGGCAGATGTAGAGAACATCATTGAGGACGTACCAACAGAATCAAAAGACATATTAAGGTCCAGAGCCGCCAATATTCTCACTAACGCTTTCCATGTTTCTCGCCCTAAAAATCCGACATACATCAACAGAATTTTCAACAAAACTAAACATTTCCTAAGAGAACACCCAGAGTTATATATTTTACAATCTGATAAAGGCAACTGCACGGTTGCAATGGACAAAAAGGAATACACGGACAAAACAATAACCCTATTAGAAGACACCACAACTTACAAAGAACTTAAAAGAGATCCCACGATTACTGTGCAAAATAAGCACAACCTCCTGATAAAACAACTCCTAAACAGCAATGAAATATCCAAACAAGATGCAAAACAGCTCACAATTTACAACTCTGCTTTTCCTAAATTATATTGCTTACCAAAAATACACAAACCAAATACCCCACTACGTCCAATTGTTAGTTCTATTGGTGCCACTACATATAATATCTCTAAATATTTAGCAAACATTCTCAAGCTCTCTTTCGAGGATAATTCTGATTATAACATAAAAGACACTTTCACCTTTGTAAATTTAATCTCCAATGGCAAAATACCCGAAGGCTATGTACTCATTTCTTTAGATGTAGTTTCACTTTTCACCAATATCCCCGTAGAACTTATCAACACTATTCTAGAACAAAAATGGCACTTAGTGCAAAATCACACTTCTATCTCAAAAAATCATTTTTTGAACCTCATTAACTTCATTTTCGACAATACCTACTTCAGTTTCGATGGAAAATTTTACAAGCAAATTTTCGGCACTCCTATGGGTTCACCAATAAGTCCAATTTTAGCAGAGATTGTATTAGACCACTTACTTGACTCCGTTATTCCATTATTACCCTTCCAATTGCCCTTCATCTACAAATATGTAGATGACATCATTTGTGCAGTACCGGCAGACACTATACAGATGACGCTTGATACTTTCAATTCGTTCAATAAACATTTACAGTTTACTGTCGAAAAAGAAACAGATAACAGTGTCCCCTTCTTAGATACAAGGTTGATACGTACTGAAGACAACAGTATTTTGTTGGATTGGTACCAAAAAGAAACAGCATCAGGACGTTTCATCAACTTTGCCTCTCACCATCCCTTAAATCAGAAATACAACACCGTCATTGCTATGAAAAATCTGCCATGAAACGTTTTTGAAAGCGAATCTGAGAAAGTTATTCGACATTTTTACACACAACGGTTACCCAAAACACATCTTAAAGAAACTAATCTATAACTCCAACTTTTATGACGGACCAACTGATGACGTTACAATACAATATAAGTATAAATCAATCCCATTCATCGACAAAGTATCCAACCGCATAATAAAAATTTTCAAAGACTTTCCACAAATCAAAATAGCCAAGCGTAATAATACAAAACTTTCCAACTTGTTCTCCAAAATCAAAGACAAAACACCAACTCCACTCCTTAGCAATGTAATTTATGAACTACCATGCCAAGGTTGTGAAGGTAGTTATGTCGGACAGACCTCACAGTGGTTAAAACAACGGCTAGCCTTGCACAAGAGTGATGCCCAATTGGGAAAAAACTCCTGTGCAGCAGTCGACCACACCCAGAAAACAGGCCACCGGTTTGATTATTCAAATCCAAAAATTCTAGACAAAGTCAGCAATCAAAAAAACAGGTTATTCCTTGAGATGGTCCATATCAACAAAAATCCTAACACAGTTAACTACAAAACCGATACAGGACAACTTAGTAGTATATATTGTAATATTTTAAATTCCATTCAACGTTGTGTGTAGTTTGACAGTTGGTACCAATGGAATACCTACACTAATTAACACCATTGTATTTAAACGATCCCTTATTCAAACCATAGTAACACTCCAGTCAGGTAAATTAAGCGTTTAGTCTGCAGCGGAGAATAACAATTTTCCTCCCAAATGTTCCATAGGTTAGAACTAACTCTGTGAATTTTGTTAGTTATCATGTTATTTTTATGTAGTCCTTCAACAACTCATATTCCTTTTTAATTGTAGCTCTTCCTGAAGAAGTCAATAAAGGTTGACGAAATATTGAAGATTTAAATCGAATGAGTTTCATTGTTCAACAGACCGCTACCCGAGAATTCCTACTTAATTATATATATATATATATATATATATATATATATATATATATATATGGGATATGCTCTCGAGGGAAATTGTGAATAACAAGAAGGAACATTTTATTGGACTAAGCCCTCTAGTAAAAATGCAACCGTAGACACGTGTTTCGATCTTAGGGATCTCATCAGTACGGTGAAAGCAAGTGTAAGGATGTGCAACACTTGATTGCAGTTGAAACAACAAATGAACGGAGTCAACAAACAGGAAGCCAACCGCACATTTGTGGCTTCAGTCGTAACACCTCGTGTTTACAAGGCAAGAAACGACGTCGCCACGGAGGCAGCTATAGCTACCTGCGTGACATCCGAGTCCAGGAATATAAATGAAACAGGGATATGCTCTCGAGGGAAATTGTGAATAACAAGAAGGAACATTTTATTGGACTAAGCCCTCTAGTAAAAATGCAACCGTAGACACGTGTTTCGATCTTAGGGATCTCATCAGTACGGTGAAAGCAAGTGATATATATATATGATATACTTGTTTCAAGGAGCAAATAATGTTCCAGTGACTGTAAACAGTCGATACCAATCCTTGAAGAGGTGACTATAACTTTGTATAGTATGTATGGCATATGTCCAACAGAAAACAACTACTTCTCTGGCTGATGCCTCGACAGATATTGAATTATATCTGTCAGACATATGTGCAAAGATCCTTACTTTGAAGGAACAACTTTGCAAGAGCTCTCTGAAACAAACAGCAGGACTTTGCCTGATTCAAACGGAGAGCCAACTACAGACCGGTTTCGGAATATCGTACCTCATCAGTGCAGTCAAGGTTATCACGGTTGTATACACGCGAGGTCCCGATGTTCGTCATCGTCCTCCGAGAGGAATACTGCAATTGCTCACAGGATCCACCTCGGTGACAGATTAGAGAGCACCCCAGAAAGACATTTCGGATACGAAATGGTATATGTGATATACTTGTTTCAAGGAGCAAATAATGTTCCAGTGACTGTAAACAGTCGATAACAATCCTTTAAGAGGTAACATTTGGGAGGAAAATTGTTATTCTCCGCTGCAGACTAAACGCTTAATTTACCTGACTGGAGTGTTACTATGGTTTGAATAAGGGATCGTTTAAATACAATAACAACAATTAACAATTAACAATAATAACAATTGTATTTAAACGATCCCTTATTCAAACCATAGTAACACTCCAGTCAGGTAAATTAAGCGTTTAGTCTGCAGCGGAGAATAACAATTTTCCTCCCAAATGTTCCATAGGTTAGAACTAACTCTGTGAATTTTGTAAGTTATCATGTTATTTTTATGTAGTCCTTCAACAACTCATATTCCTTTTTAATTGTAGCTCTTCCTGAAGAAGTCAATAAAGGTTGACGAAATATTGAAGATTTAAATCGAATGAGTTTCATTGTTCAACAGACCGCTACCCGAGAATTCCTACTCAATTATATATATATATATATATATATATATATATATATATATATATATATATATATATATATATATATATATATATATAAATTATATTTAAATTTTGAAAATCGGTCTTCTAATATTTTAGATATTGAAATAAAATTGAGCAACAATAAAAATCATAGAGTATCTATTTCATCAATAACTTAAATCGACCTTTTACAATAAAATTTATACCAATTCTATACACCCTATATCCATCATTCATAAACTTCAAATTGACTTTTCACGTTTCTGTCTTGAAACCATTTATTTTTCTGAATGTTATTTTATCTTATACTCATATACTGTAAGTACCTTTATTTGATATGTTCATTAGCAGTTATACCTATTCTTTTAGAGTGACTGAAGAAGAAATTAAATAATTTCGAAAGCTCTCACAATAAAGTAAAAAAGAGTTTGATTGAAAAGCAGCTGCAACCCCACAAAATAACTACTTTATATATATGGTGTCCCATTCAAAATACCGAGGCTGTGTTGAAGTTTAGTGACAAACTCTGTATGTGATATTATATTACCTGACAAAATTTTCATAATATTCAAATCACTCAGTTTGAAGTTTCCTCTCTGTCCATACCATGAGCACTGGGTGGCTAGCTCATTAATGAATATTTTTGACAAACATTTGTAGATATGGTCCCTGCTGTCCCTACCTCCTATGGCTTTCATATGAGTGATCTAAAAGTAGTAGAATGCAATGACATCCAATAATATAGTATTAACATGAAAACTTACAAATGATTTTTTCATTTCTTCATGTTGTCCGAGATCCTTATCTAAATCATTCAAAGGGATTTTTCCGTGAATTAAATTCATGTGAATATCAGTGACATGTTCGCCCTCTTTTTGGAACATAGACTTAAGTCTTCTGTTAACATCCAGAATATATTTTTGATTTGCAAGACAAATCGTTCTCAACTGAGCTGAAATTTGATTATTCTTTTACAAACTTACACAGTAACAGAGTAGATAAGAGGAAACCTACCATGTTTGGAAGTAGGAAGGGAAATACGGTAAATATTTGAATTTTTCTTAAACATTTGGGAAAAAATTGCTGTACTTTTTATCATAATCTCACCTATTTGTGTAGATAACTCCTCCATAGTGATATTACCTGAAAAGAGATTGGCTCATCATCCTTTGAAGTTTGTCATTTGTATATGGGTAAGGCCCTCTCATAAATGGTAAAATGCAGTTCTCAGAAAAACTAACAGATGAATTGAAATTGAAAACATTGACAATTAAGAAAAATAAACAAAAGATGAAAACACTCCATTAACATATACATTATACAAATATTAAAATTTTGGTGCACAGACACAATTTTCAAACATTTTCTTCTTGAAGTTATTAAACAGAAAATGTAAATTTTTAATGAATTTCAAAGAATGTATGATGACCAGAATTTTAATAAATTGACTTTTCCTCCTATACTGTATAGTTTACAAGACCCTAATATTGAGGAAAAAACAGTTACTTACTAGTTTCAGAGGGCTCTACAGGCCCTACAGCTATAATATTGCCATCAGTAAGTCTGCTACTTCCACTTGATATAGCAGAAAGAATCAAGTCTCCATCTATAATTATTTCAATATTATTGTTACCAGTTTCTACGCCAGAAGTCAAAAGCTCTTCTGAAATATAAAATAAGTTTTTAATCTGGACTTCATCATGACATGTGTTGCATACCATTTACAATTGAAGGATTTTGGCTGCTAGTGTGGTTAGTTATGTGTTTTTATTGTTCCATGCCCATCACTTCCAGACGATGAAAGGGTAGTGATATCTGATTCTAAAACACAAGTAAAATTAATGGAAACAAATTAAAGACATGTTCAAGTTACCATAGAAAACTGAAGGCATCGATTGGATGACATCTCCATATTCCAATACTTTTGATTTTGACTTATGTTCTTTTTTTTTCTCTTTATTTCGACAAGTAGATACAGCAGAATCTGTAATCTAAAATGAGTAATTTAAAGAAAAAACTTCAATGAATAAATATAAAAACTTACCGTGTATTAAAACTTGAGTTGATGGGGGTGTTGGGGGTGGGGTCAAGGTATCATCTGAAAGACTACTTTCTGATGATGGTGAGAAATTTAAGTTTTTATTCTTCCTCCTTCCCCGTCCAGTCTTTTTCATTTCATTTGATGTAGAAGAGAATTCCCACTAAACATAAACGACTTGCATAGAACTCTCACTAGACTTACATCACCAAGTGCAAGTTATGAACATAACTATCATCCAACTCAATGCAAGTTCTGATCAAGCTTGAAAGGGCCCTTCGACACACTTGGTTCTGTAAACTTACAAAAATTACTTTCTGGCAAGTTAACTACAAGGATTGAATACATAACTTGTATTTGAAAACTTGACAAATAGTTTATGGAACTTCATTTAAAATCTTCTGAAAATTGTAATTTGTAAGTTTATAATAGGAATCTCATTGTGAACAGCATAGGAGAACTTTCAGATCACTTCTAAAATATGTAGACAGCAAGTGTGCACAAGAATGCCATTAGTGAACTTGAATTCGTAAACTTGCTATGCAGTTTACGAAAGTCCATTTCAAAATTCCCAAAAAATTCCATTTGAAAGTTCGTTACAAATTCTTATTGCAAATTTCATGTGAAAATTTCTAGAGCATTTCTAAAATGTTAGTCACTTGAGTTGGCGACAAATTGAAAAGTTTTTTATTTTACGATTTAGAAAAAAAATTTATTCTTCATTGAGAATCCTGCACGTTCTAGATACCTTATATTGAATGATCATACCTTAAAATGTGGCAGTTGTAAATGAGTACAGAGTAAAAAAATATGAATTTGGTACATGTTTAATTTAAAGCACTTTTCCTTGTAACAAAATCGCAAATTCAAATTATGAAAAGATGTTCAAAATTATTAATGTTCCAATAAGCAATCATATATCTAAAAGAAATACTTCTTTTTCATATTCTTCTACCAATTTCTACACAAATTTTTGTTAAAAACTAGCTAAGCCTTTGAAAATTCTCCGACTTCACTACGACAGCCAATGGTAAACTTTAAAGTGTTACCGTATGAACGCCATATTTAGTTCTGATCAAATTTTAATTACAATTTTCGATATTTTTACAAATAAAAGTATCCTTTAACTCGTATTTTTTGACACTTTCTCTAATACGACTAACAAATTTTTGATTATTCATAATTAGGTTCGAGAACATGCAAAACTTTTCATGAAGTAACTTTTCTTCTTAAAAAGAAAAAGTCTAATGGATACAATGTTGAACTACTTACCTAAAATTCTATAGAAATGATCGTGAGATTTGTGTTTGATATTTATTGTTTTCTCCAAATACCATCATGTAAAATATTGAGAGTAGGCATGCAAAATTTTTCAAAAATGAACTTTATTGAATTGAAAGTGCTAGACTCTAAATCATGATGTTAAACTTTTGTCAAACATTTCTATTTTACACCATAATAATGTAGAAAAAACAAACTAAAATAAAACTTCTCAAAAACTCGTGAGACTTCTTTTGCTATTGTTACTCCAATATTTTTTTTCAATGTATCTTCATCAACTGTTTTTTAACCCCAAGAAGAAAATGGAAGTTATTTCTTTCTGAATATTCTCCATTGTTAGTTCCTACATAAGACGAGTTTAGGGAAAAGAAGTTTTCAATTTACAAAAAACTATTGCAGTTGTAAAGTGTTTAATAAAATACATATTACATTTCTATATTAATTAGGTCCTAATGTCCCTTCTGTCGTTCCTGCAAAAAAAGATGATTGGTTCTCCTTAACATGAAAGGTATGCCAGAATGAAATTGCCAAAAGAAAATCTGAAGGAATTTCGGAAGAAAAGACTTTTTACTGAAAAAATTGGGTTTTCAGTATTTCTCTAGAAATATTTCTCAATAATCTTTATTTACATATTCTACTTCATAATTCATATGCTAATAACCAAACTGTCAAGTGATTTTTTTCAACTCAAGACAATAGAAATTTCTACTTCATTTGATGGTTTTTGGCAAATGAATTTTGAAACACCCCAAAAACAGATTTTGCAGAAAAACTTTGAAATGATGAAATTGGAGTTGATATCTAATTTTTTACTTTTTGGTGTCATATATTCTCATTAAAACCAATTCATATTTTGAAAATGCACCTTGATTGTCAAAGCCAATGATATAATTAGGGGAAACAATGAATAATTACATGGTAGTTTTTCGGGTTTTCAGGCCGACGTATATTTTGAGAAGATCTCGACGTTTCGTCAAGATATATTTTTGCATGTTTCCAGTAACTTATTCAATTCACATGCAAAAATCTCTCTCTTGAGAAGTTCAACCACTCGTGTTTGCGAAACGTCGAGATCTCAAAATATACGTCGGCCTAAAAACCGGAAGAACCACCATGTAATTAACGATGGCCGCAAAAGCCTTTCACAATTTACAATGAAATATGTGTAAGAGCTTGTTTACTCCCAGCATCCCCCCTCTTTCGAATGAGTATTATGATTATAATAATTCTACTCAATAATTATACCTAGTAGAGGACACAGACTTACATTATGTGCAGATTTTGTTTTCGCTGAACGGGATAAATGATGCCAGAAGAAGTATGAATAAGCATGTCCCCCCATTGTCCTTTGCTTTATACCTTCATAGGTCTTATTGATAGTCTGATTTAATTTTAATTTCAATATTTTTAAACATCGAAACAGTGAAATTGTTCGTGAAAACAAACAAAATAATAAGTTAGTAGGTATAGTAATCTGTTACGAATGTGTTTTCCTAAACATATATCTATCTATCTACCTACCTATATAGACATTTACGCGATGAAAGCCTTCTCATATGATACACAGTAAACAAATTTCCCGTAATTGAAATCAATTCTGCATATATAACTAGGTACACTAAACAATAATTCACTCACCTTGTTATTCATTTTGAATATATATCTTCATTCTTCACATATTTCAACAATACCAACACAAATGTAATGAAGACGCGACTGAAGCGGGATTTCGTTATACATCACTACTACTATAGTCTAGTCTACAAGTGCCATTTAGACCAACTTTTTTCAACAGTCTCCGAAAATTTAAATTTAAAAAAATTAAGTTCCGCATGAAAAAATTGTAAAAGTTATTAACAATTAACTAAAAAAAAAAAGATGGCTTTAGTATTTTGTAAATATCTCAAAAACTAATTAAAATTTTTTAAATCTAAAAAAAGATTCAAAAAGAGGAGGAAATTTCCTAAAAAAAAGCTCAATTCCCGGAATTGTAGCATCAATATTTATAATTTTCCCAGAGGGATGAAAATACGGCCGAAAACGGGTACTCTGGCTCGGGCAAGCCACACCCACTTTGGACACTTTAACAATAAAAATTATTTTAAAATACTAAATATGAAAATAAAAAATTGGAAAAATTCAGGCACTAACTGAATAGATTAATGAACAATAATCCGCTTGAAAAAAAATTTTATCACAATTTTTCAATTAGTTAATCAATAGTTAATTAATAATTTTTTTCTGCTTGAACATGAACATTGCAAGTGTGATAATTGTTAAACTATAAATTTAAGATTTTTTTCAGAATAGAACCCCGTTGGAAAAATTAAAAAGTTTTAATTTTTCAGTTTTTTATTAACAATTTTCGTTGTTGCAAAATTAAATACTTAAATTAATCATTGAAAAAAATTTTTTTTTTAAATATTATCGATAATCCGTTTTTATGTTATCAGGAACTACATAGAAATAATTTTTTAAAATTTTTATCTCTAATTGTTTAAAAAATTGTTATAAACAAATGCGTTGTTTATAAGATAATTGAAATTTTTTTTATGGAATTTCAATCTTTGATACAAATAATGATTTTTAAAAGAAAAATTGTTCCTTAAAAAAATTTTTTTATTGCTTGAAAACGCATTTGTTAATTAACAATTATTTTCTCCCGCTTCTAATTAATATTAAGGAACCATTTTTTTTGTTAAATCATTATTTGTCTTTCTGATATAAAAAAAAATTCCATTTTATTTAATTTTTCATTGTTTATGCAATAAACAATTTGTTATAAACAAATAAATATTTACCTTTAATATTTTTTTCTATTCTAATTTCTGTCACAAAAACAGACATGATTTTTTTTCTTTTTTAAAATTTTTTTTATTATTTTTTATTTAATTTTTAAAAATAAGTTCTCTCTAACTTCGTCATTCTTACCTGGTCTTCATCCTTAAAATTATTATAATTTACAAACTAATGGAGATACGTTGAAAATACTCAAGACTTATTTATTCTCCATTACATAAAAAACAAATTTAGCAGAAAAGTTTAGTTGTTACTTATTTATTTATTGAATTTATAGCAATTGTTGTTGAAAAATACTTAGGGAAAAATTTTTTTTTTGTTTTAATGCTTAAAAATCTTATCAACTATTAAAAATATGACTACTTCATTCAAGTATCTTATCAATTATTGTTCATTACTCAACATTTTTACCTTTTATATATTAATATCACTTTATTATACTTCAAATTCTGAATATTACCATGTAATCAAAAAATTTTTGCAGAGTTCATTAGCCTAAGTGTTTTTGAAAGGAAGAATGATCTTTAAATTGATTTTCATTTAACAAAATTTATTAATAAGTAGTTATTAACATTTACAATATTTTATTTTTTTTTTCATTTTATTGTACATTCTGTTTATTTTTTGAAACGTTTCTTTGATGGTGGCTCATAGTCTACAGTTTCTTCTTGTCTCATGTTTTCATCGTTCTCTTCGTTCTCCAGCAAAGTTTCCACAAATTGTCCAATAGAGATGTCATAATCAGCACAGGCACTATCATCTTCATTATCATTTTGTAATGCGTTTTCTTCATCAACATCGCCGAGTTCGTCATTATCATCTTCCATCGCTATCTTTTTGCAATTATCGCAACTCTCTCCTTTGCAATGCTTGCAGAGAGACGAACATGGAAGACCAGCCTTCCTGCATCCGCATATTTTTGAACAATTTTTGAGGCAATTACAGTGAACTAATTTTAAGAGTTCATCAGGAGCTAATTTATCGGTTGTTCGAACTGGCAAAAAAATTGTTTCTGTCTTTATCCAGCCCCAATTTTCCGGATTGAGATCGTTGTTACCGAGCCAATATTGAACTTGGTAATACACTCGGTATGAATGATAACTCAATGCTGTTGACGTAGGTGGTAGAGTCGCTAAATTGATGGCTTTTTTAGACTTTTTCAAAAGTTCCATAAACTTGGAAACACGGCATTGACTCGCAGTTACGTTGGTTTTAAATTCTCCATACAAAGACAGCATCAATCTTTCTCCAGCTTCCTTAATTTCTTCAGTAGATGCACCAGGATCATAAAATTTTTCCACATGCTGCTTCATTCCATCATTTTTTAGAATCAAATCCAATAATTTCTTCTTCCCTTTGCCAAAAATTGAGCTCACTGTATCACAACCCGTAAAAGCATGAACGAAGAGTATAATATCTTTTAGATGTTGATTTTTCGTGCTTTCATAGATTGCATCTAGTTGTTTAGAAGAAGAATGATAATATATATGAACGTGCATAGAATATTCTGTTCGTTGATAAATAATTAAATTTATTAGACTCTATTGTCTCAATAATATTTCAAAAGAAAAAAATAAAGATTGTCATTCATAAACTTTTACAAACATTAAAGAAACCGAACCTGAAAATAAAAATCTAGATATTATTATTAATATATAAAAGGTAAAAATGTTGAGTAATGAACAATAATTGATAAGATACTTGAATGAAGTAGTCATATTTTTAATAGTTGATAAGATTTTTAAGCATTAAAACAAAAAAAAAATTTTTTCCCCAAGTATTTTTCAACAACAATTGCTATAAATTCAATAAATAAATAAGTAACAACTAAACTTTTCTGCTAAATTTGTTTTTTATGTAATGGAGAATAAATAAGTCTTAAGTATTTTCATCGTATCTCCATTAGTTTGTAAATTATAATAATTTTAAGGATGAAGACCAGGTAAGAATGACGAAGTTAGAGAGAACTTATATTTAAAAATTAAATAAAAAATAATAAAAAAATTTTTAAAAAAGAAAAAAAATCATGTCTGTTTTTGTGACAGAAATTAGAATAGAAAAAAAAATATAAGGTAAAAATTTATTTGTTCATAACAAATTGTTTATTGCATAAAGAATGAAAAATTAAATAAAATGGAATTTTTTTTTTATATCAGAAAGAAAATAATGATTTAAAAAAAAAAAATGGTTCCTTAATATTAATTAGAAGCGGGAGAAAATAATTGTTAATTAACAAATGCGTTTTCAAGCAATAAAAAAATTTTTTTAAGGAACAATTTTTCTTTTAAAAATCATTATTTGTATCAAAGATTGAAATTCCATAAAAAAATTTTCAATTATCTTATAAACAACGCATTTGTTTATAACAATTTTTTAAACAATTAGAGATAAAAATTTAAAAAAATTATTTCTATGTAGTTCCTGATAACATAAAAACGGATTATTGATAATATTTAAAAAAAAAAATTATTTTCAATGATTAATTTAAGTATTTAATTTTGCAACAACGAAAATTGTTAATAAAAAACTGAAAAATAAAAACTTTTTAATTTTTCCAACGGGGTTCTATTCTGAAGCCTTTCAAGAATTGCTCCAAAAGAGGAAAAAAATCTTAAATTTATAGTTTAACAATTATCACACTCGCAATGTTCATGTTCAAGCAGAAAAAAATTATTAATTAACTATTGATTAACTAATTGAAAAATTGTGATAAAATTTTTTTTCAAGCGGATTATTGTTCATTAGTCTATTCAGTTAGTGCCTGAATTTTTCCAATTTTTTATTTTCATATTTAGTATTTTAAAATAATTTTTATTGTTAAAGTGTCCAAAGTGGGTGTGGCTTGCCCGAGCCAGAGTACCCGTTTTCGGCCGTATTTTCATCCCTCTGGGAAAATTATAAATATTGATGCTACAATTCCGGGAATTGAGCTTTTTTTAGGAAATTTCCTCCTCTTTTTGAATCTTTTTTTAGATTTAAAAAATTTTAATTAGTTTTTGAGATATTTACAAAATACTAAAGCCATCTTTTTTTTTTTAGTTAATTGTTAATAACTTTTACAATTTTTTCATGCGGAACTTCATTTTTTTCAAAAATCATCTGGATGTCATTCCGAATCGAATGACACCTCAATCATAATTTTCGGAGACTGCTGAAAAAAGTTGGTCTAAATGGCACTTGTAGACTAGACTATAGTTCGCCAACCACATCAGCATTAGAGCAAAAGTTGCTAATCCAAAATGGAGACGTAGACGGTAGATCACGTGACCACGATATAACCATACAGAGGAGGAAATAATTCAGGTCAGGTTAGGTTCGTCTAAAATTTAAGAATTTTTAACTAAATTTGCATGCAAAGGTTTTGCATGAATTTCCCAATAATTTATCACCACAAATTTACTGCAATCTTAGGATGCTGAAATAATGTACATCAAAGCTGGGATCCAACTTGGAAATGATAGTTTTGAAATGAAAACCTCTTAAACAATTGGTTGTAAAATCCCAAATAATTCATGACCCAAAATTTACTACAAGCTTTGGTTTGAGAAATATCACATCAAAGTTTACATCAAACTTACTGATACAAGTTTTAATATGTATATGTTATACAAGTATTATTTTTAATGTGTTTTGAAAGTTAACATTTGTAATTGGTAAAAAACCGTCAGGTATGAATTTATGCCCGGAAGTATTCGGTAAGTGAGCAATATCAACTTAACGTATGCACATTTTCTGCCTTGGTGAGTGAATTTTCCGTTTCAAGTTTGAATCTGCAAGGGCCAGGGAGTTCTCTGCAAGTAGTTGTAAGTTTCTATGTTTAGTGGGTTCAGGGTCCTCGGCTTTTCTACGAGCACTCTCCAAAGTAGCTTGATGGAAAAAATAATAATAATAAAGCAATGATAGCAATAACAATAGTACTTACAGCAGTAGGCTTCTATTTGTACTTTATGAAGATCCCAACTTGTTACATCAGGCTCTCACCACGTTTCATGAACAATCTTGCATTGAGAATTTTTGGCCACCAACAGTGTTCTCTGTCTTCGGTCAGCCAACTAGCTGGCACTTCAGAATATATGATGTCCGACGGGAGGAAAACAACTACAAACTTCTTCTCCATATAGATTTATCCTGTAAGTATCTCTGAAGAAAATGTTGAGGATGAGAAATATATTTTTACTTGAAACAAGTATAACTGAATTAAAATTAAAAAAAAACTGACATCCCTTCATCAACTAGAAAAAAGATGATAATCTCCAAACGAATGAACAGATTTTTTTCGAATCATAGAACATTCTTGATCAAGTCACCTCTCAAACAAAAAAAAACTGAATCAAAATCGGTTTATCCCCTTGGAAGCTACGATGCCACAGACAGACACACAGATACAAAAGTACTCAAGAAAACTGGAACTACCAAGCCAAAAAAAATTATTTCTTTATGTAAAAGAAGCTGGACCCTAATCAGTGAAGCAATGGAATTAATACAAACTTATTTCCTAGAGGCAATCTCAAATTTTTTTTTTTAATTAAATATATATGAAATGGTTCCCTACAGTCAAATCTTCAATAGATACCATTCTAATTCCGAGTAATGCAGAATTACAAGGAGTTTCGAAAAGTGGATCATACTTTTGAAAATATTTTGCATAAAAATGGATAGTATCATTATGTCTTGTAATTTTTTCAACTACTACTACTCTATCAGTTTTCATAGTTTTCATTGTGTTTCAATTAAATGGAAAAATGTTGTAGGTTGACACCATATATTTCATTATTTTTATATACAGCCTCAAGAATTTTTTTAATTTCTTTAGCCTTGTTTTCTGTAATTCCCTCATTCAGTCTTTTATGAATTTGATGCAAGGGCAATCTTGAAGTTTTCAACAGTTGCTTTAATTTGTACATAAAATTTTCAAATTTGAAAGCACTAAAATTATCTAGGCAACCATGAACCTTGACATCTTCAGCTAAATGAATTAACTTATGCACATTATATGTTACATATTCTATACTGAAAAAATACCTGAATTTTTCAACAAAATAAATCAAAAGTGTATTAGCATATTTGATGTTTGTGATGTTTTGATCTCTCTCACTTAATAATCGAATAGCTACAACCAAGGATAAAAAATTATTATAATCTTTGTTACTCAAAATGCTCTTCATGAAAACTGGTCCTACATATAATAAGAATAACCGAAATTCGGTTGCTTTCCATCTTTCTACTTCACTTATGCTTCTTGGTTTTCTTGAAAAATCCGAGGTAATACATTTACTAGAGTCAAGATATAGCTTCTCGAAGTGTTCAATTTGTGTTTTATTGAGTCGCATGGTCTTATCACCTTTTAACCATAATGTAATGATACGTTTAGTAACACAAGGTGCATATAATCGAGAGGTATCTGTTTAACAATATCAAAATCTAATGATTCTAAAATTGTTGGTCCTCGATGATGTTCCGGCTGGCTTCCATTTCTAAAGGAGTCATTTGTCCTCAAACCTGAATTTGTAGATAAAAATACCACTTGTTTTTCTATATATTCTCCTTCACATAAACATTTGGAACAATCAAAATAGCCTGTATGATTTTTGACATTAGTAACGAAAGATTTCGTTGGAGCATCACAAATAATGCAATTGAGTTTTATGAAGTAAGTTCTGTTATTTATAGTGAGCCAGTGATATGTAAATTTTGGTATTCATCAACAAAATATTTTAAAAATTCAGTAACTTCAGGACTGAAAATTTTTCAGGAGACAGGTGTATTTATAGTAATTTGGGGGTGCTGATCACGAATCTGAAAGAATTTTTAGCGAATTTTGCCTCCTAGTATGTTTTACCGTAAAAATGGGTGGTTCCATCGCTGCTGGCGTGCAGAGTATATCACGTAGGTTGACCCTTTTTGTACAGTGAGTTCATTTATAGTGTATCTATCGATCCTGAAAATTTCATGATCCTGCGTCAAAAATTACGGAAGATACGAAGGTGTTTACATGAGAAGTGTAACACACTGTATAGTACTAAAACGGCAACACAGCAATATGTGACTTCGATTCATTATCTCACTTTAACGCACATCGGTTGTGTATTTTCTTCTCTTTTCATTGGTATACGAAGCCGACCGTGGCCGAGGCCGTCCTGCGAATTGAAGAAATTTGTTTGGAATAGTTCAGGACTGTGGTTAATATACCTATCTAAATATCTTCGGATAATCGGATATATGATAGAATGAACTCGAATCACCAAAATACGGTGCCATCATCGAATGCATTTCATTATTTTGGAAACTGTTTACATATTCATTACATAAATATATGAAGTAATAATAATAATAATAATAATAATAATACTCCCTCATAAACACTCGTTGAGTGTACCCAAAGACATAGCCTGTGCGGGTAGAGGACGGCTATTATTATTATTTGCCGTGGCGCTCCGGGGCGACTTACTGATGTTTTAGGTGATGTATTCACTTTTCAGCTGTAGGAAAACCCGGAAAACCTACAGCACCACCTCGGGTGGTCGGTGTGCACTCCAAGCTAGCACCAGCCGAGATTGGCATCTAGACAACTCACAATACACTTGCTTTTCAACAAGGCATGCGGCCGCCTATCGAATCCGATATAAAGTAGTTGAGAAAAATTCTCGTACCTACATCGGATTCGAACCGACTATCGCTATGCTGGAGTTTCAAACGGCCTGTGCATTAGACCGCTGATCCACCGACCACCTATGTTCGATGTTACTTTCAATATTTATATACAATTTATATAAAGAGTTAACATAGAAAAATCTTCGAATATATTTACATTACTGTTACGTAATGGTAATGTAAAAATTTTAAGTCTCCGAGAAGTTTTTATTTTATATAATCGTTACATAATATTACAGTAAACTGGTTTACGTAACCCTCGTTCTACTATAATTACATAGATGCTATGTAAATGTAACACGATTGTTTACTGGGTACTTTGTTGGAAACATCCCCTTTTGGAGATAAATGGCAATATCTTTTTTTTACGATTCTCTTGTGTTATACCGTTTTGAAATCACCATAAAATAAGCAATTTATTGATGTAGGGTGCAGCAGTAGCCCGTACATATTGTTTTCACTACGATGAGCTAAACTTCATGAAAAAAAATCTACTTCCAAAACTTCTAATAAAAACATTTCTCACAGACCCAATCTGAAATGTACGGAGTATTTTCGTAACGTAGAAGTTAGAATATTTATTCAACAATATTTTACCGAAGTAATGAATTAGAAAAGTGTAAAATTGTATCATAAGCACACAAAAAACTACTGGTAAGGTCAAAAATTCATAATTTTTATTAAATTCGAATGTCTTGAAAACAGTTAGACATTTATACGGGGGATTTTTTCATAGCAGGTAGGCACCCTTTGATCTACATTCTCCTTTATTTTGATGTGGTTTTTACGGGACACCCGTATATGAAGAAAATAATGTTAGGCTTGTAATCATATTGTCGGGATAAAAAAACCGATCTTAGCAAGTTGACAAAACTTCTAAATCCGACCAACAAACTCAAACTAAAGGTAATATAAAAGTATTACAGAAATTCACCGAGGAAATATTTAACTACAGGGAGATTTCCAAATAAAAATAGATTCTCGGATTTTCTTTCTTATATATTTTTTGAATAGCCCCGTATATTATATATAAATTATATATATTTCAAAATGACTTAATGTCACCTACTAACATGCAGTACAAAGTATATACAATTTTACTAAATATAAGATACAGGGGCGATCAACTTTCTGACTCGCCCTGTAAAAAATGTTTGCATATATCATTATTATAAACCAACCAGAAGCAAATCCAGCCAGATATTGAAATTCCTGAAAGTTGAATTATATTTCAATTCAACGTTCCGTTTTTTTTTATTTTTGAGTATCCCTGTAGCAAATGAAACTTTCTCTCATGAGGGACTGATATTTAGTGCCATTACAACACTATCACAGGGAAAAATTCTTGATACATTGAAGAAAATAAGAAATACATGCCTTTGCCCATTTCTCCATAAGCCGGCTGCCTGGTCCTTTGTATCAGGAGCCGAGCGAGTGTTAATTAAAATTGAATAAGACGCAATAATTTAAATTTTTTAGAGATATAGAATTAGTTAGGGGTAGATTTTGGAATGTGACTGTATCGTTCGAAGAAGATATTACTGATGTTCTTCTCCAATTAATATATTTATTCAGTGCCTTATCAAAACTTTGATTCCTTTTTTTTTGAAGAAGTGATATAATAATAGGAGGCTTCAAAATCCGCCTATCAGTGCCAGAAGAAGAAGAAACCACTTTCTGACATAGCTGAGAAGTGGTTGACAATGAAATATTGTTGCATGATATGTTGATAATATAATAATAATAATGTTTGTCATTCATTTATGCCAATGACCTAAAGAAAAATCAATGATAAAGAAGCGGTTGCAGCAGTGGTCTGTGACCTATCAACAGCATTAGATTGTGTCTACCACGATGTATTGCTGTGCAAACTTCAACAGTACGGATTCAAAGAAAACACTTTTGAATTCTTCAAATCGTATCTCTTTGATAGAAAACAATATGTGAGCATATCAACATCTTCAAATACTGCAGATCTGTTCTAGGTCTTGTTTTATTTCTTTTATATACAGTGTCTTTCAAAATATCGGAACGGCCTCATATTTCAGAAACGGCCTGGAGAAAATTTATGAAAATTTCGACAGGGTGGTTTTTGATGATGCCCGATTCAATGGTGATATCGGCAATGTTGCCAAATCAACAGTTTTTCAAATATTGAGGGTAACTCAATTTTTTCAAATGGAACACCCCATTTGTTTTCATTGCAATCAATTCAGCGACGCCCCATTACTTATGTCTCCAAATATCAAATTTCGAAACATGACAACATGGCTTTTTCGTTCAAAAGTCTGGGAACGTTCCAATATTTTCAATATAATTCAAGAAAAATTCGTGAAATTTCATACATGCTGATTTTTGATGATGCCCGATTCAATGGTGACATCGGCAATGTTGCCAAATGAACAGTTTTTCAGATATTGAGGATGACTCAATTTTTTCATATAGAACACCCGATATGTTTTCATTGCAATCAATTCAGCGACGCCTCATTACTTATGTCTCCAAATATCTGATTTTAAATTTATGTAGTTTGAGCAACTAGCAAATTTAGAAATGTTAAAAAATAAAATATGTCGGGCAGCTCTATTAATCACGCCCCAAATGCTAATTAATTGAGGGAATTTTATGACTGCTTGGGCTAGTGTTTAGCAAATGATGGCAAACATTTTTAGCACTTGGTCAGATAGTTTTCAGTTTCTGTTATTTGATTCAAAACTCTATTGGAAAATAATTCATTTATTGAAAAGTTGATTAAAAAAATATTCTGTTTTAAATTTCATGATATTTTCTCGAGCCCTTTTGAAAATATTAGACCGTTCGCAGATATTTCAACGAACCATGCTCTCATATTTCAAAAACCACATTAATTCACAATCTGATATTTAGAGACATAAGTGATGACGGGGCGCTGAATTGATTGCAATGAAAATAAATATGGTTTTCCATTTGAAAAAATTGAGTTATCACCATTGAATCGGGCATCATCAAAAACCACCCTGTCGAAATTTTCGTAAATTTTCTCAGGGCCGTTTCTGAAATATGAGACCGTTCCGATATTTTAGGAAGACACTATATAAATGATATGACCATGTTACCAATTTCTGAAAAATTCACATCATTTGCGGGCGACACTACCATACTATGACACCATAAAGTCAACTGCACGAAATAATATCTTTCGACATGGTTAAGAACCAGAATTGGTTAGATTTTAATTTATTCTCTTCAAATTCTAGGAAAACAAGTGTTATTACAGTCAAACGTTGTATATCAAATGTACATTTAGGAAGCCAACCAGTAGAAAACAAGAATTCAGTTAAATTGGTATCACTTTTGGACACTAATGTGAAATTTGAAGAGCACATAACTCGATTGAATAAATAACTGGCTTCTGGTTGATATGTTTTGAGAACAGTGTCAAACCAATTAGGATATACTGCTGTCAAATAAGTGTATTTATGCACTTCTTATAGACTCCCGTTTACACTATGGGATATCTTTCTGAGGGTATGTAGTTAACCCTTTCAGTCAGTAATTGTACTTCAGAAACGGGCAATCAGATACCTTTTTAAAGCAAAATGCAGAGAATCATGTGAATCTTTATTCAAAGTTCATAAAATCTTAACTGTTATCTAAATTTTTATATTGGAGACAGTTTCTATAATTCATAAGAATAGATTGGAGAATGAAATCAACAACACCCTCTATAATACTCGCTAGAACGATATTCACTTGAAACTCCCCATTCCCATATCCAATCCAGTGAAAGCTTATCTGATTTACGATGGAGTGAAAATGTATAATAAAATACTTGGGCCTACTTTTACTAAAACTCCTACAAAAATTGTACCGTCAAATTGGAAGCTGCGCACAGCAACAGGAGAGCCGGCAACTGTGTATGGTGAACTCCCAATTGAACTGACTTTAGGAAGCACTAAAGTGAAACATCGGGCTCTAGTAGCGGATATCGGGGATGATGCAATCATAGGGATGGACATCATGAACTCCAGAGGGTTCGAGTTCAGAGACGGCGTCCTTCGAGTGACTGGATAAGAGTTGGTGCTTCACGAGAGAAGTGAAGAAATGATTCGTGTTCTGCTGGCTGAAGATGTGAGCGTACCGGAGAGGGCTGAAACCATTTTGGAGGCTCGACTAGATGGGGATGTGAGCAATGGAATCGTGGTGATGTTCGAGCCCAAGCTTCATGATGAGAAAATTGGACGAGGAATCGCACTAGGGAAGACCTCGTTGCAAGTAGATAATTTGTGCCGGTAAGGGTAATGAATGTCAATTATTACCCGGTGACTTTGGTTTGGTCGAATCCAGGAACTACGGGAACAGAACCCGGAAGTTGGAGGAAGGGCCAGAGAAACATCTACTATCTGGTTACCAAGAAGCTTTCCCGAGATGAACCGTCTTATGAAGATGCCTGGAAGAGCCTTACCAGATTAAGAGACACGATGCTGGATCAGAATCTTGTGATCCTGGCAATCCAAAAATTGCCCTGTTGGATTGATGGGCTGGACTGGTGAGTTATAAGAAGCATGTTAGAGACAATATACAGATCCAGCGGTGTCTAGATTTTGGTGTATTGTTTCTTGACCCAACATGAAGACCGTGGAGTGTTATTTTCATAGAACGTCAAGGTGCAGGTATGAAGAATCGTACAGATATCTCCACACTCTAAGAATGACGAAACGTCTTCAAGAAGGGGACAATGTAACGATTTCGAGACCGGCCCTGATCGCCTCATTAGTTATGCACCCTCGGTTAACAACGTCCGCATATCACTATATATTATTGTAAATGAACTTGTTGTACTTTGAGCTAAAAGTGAAAAAATTATTATTATTATATTCGAAAAAAAGTAATAAGGGGAAAGTTCTTACATCTAAATTATTGAAAAATGCTCTGTTTGACCTATCACCTTTTTGTAATCGAAGATTTCAACAGATTTGAATAAGTTTATTGGTATTCGAAACATGAATTGGGATGTAATGATTTTGGTTTTTTATGTTAAACGATAACTAGACAGAAAGACTCTGTATTTCTCACAAAACTTCATATTATAACGATTTCGAGACCGGCCCTGATCGCCACATTAGTTATGCACCCTCGGTTAACAACGTCCGCATATCTGCTGGTCAACGGATAAACAAGACTTATCGCCGAGAACAAGCTCAAATAAAATCGGTCGCTTCTACAGCCATCTGTATGAGTCGTTCTATAATCCCGATCAATCGAGAATTGTGAAAATAGTCTTCTTGCAGGTGATGGGAGATGGCAGATAATAAAGTCACAGAGAGTTGCAGATATAGTTTCAAAGTCCGCAAATAGAGAGTAACAGTGAAGATAAATTAAAATAGCGACTGTGATATAAATTATTGTTTTAAACTAGTTTTTAAATAAATTAACAAAGTTTGTTAAGTGCATTTTTTACTACAAGATGATGATATATCTTGTATAAAATGAAAAAAATAATCAGGAAAATTAACCGATCCGTTTTCTTTATACAGGGTATTTCTGTTAATCTTCTTAATATTAGTCTCGTGTATACTTAAGTTACACTGTATAATATTCATAATTTACCTTATGTCAAGTGGCCACATAGCACATATAGCAAAGAATATATAGCAGATAAACGTATAGAATTCAGCCGATCTCATCGGATATATGCAACACAAAAACTTCAATTTTCGTACGATCCGACCTATGACGTTGATGCTTCATTTTGAAATAATTTACATTTTCCGTATCTCGGAAAAAGTCATGATTTACCCTGTATATTGTTGCTTAGAAAACATACTGTTATACTGCCCAAGTGTAATACTGTGGTATAAATGAAAAAACTAATAAACATTTTGGGATATTACCATAAAGTTCAGTTAATAATGACCCGAAAGCGACATTTCACAACTTCAACACTCTGTATCTCGTAAACTATACACAGAATTTTTGTGCGCCCACGGTAACTTCTGTTCAGAAGCCAGAGTTTAACAACATATTGAAATTTTGGACAATTTGACCGAAAGACTTTTTGCATAAGAAGTGTGCGTGGTCCTTTCCGGCGAATTATTACTATATTGGTACCACTTCCATACTTATCGCAGATATCTGAAAAAGTAAAATAACAGATTTATCAGAACAGATAGGTTAATGAAATAACTTCTGCGCTTATTGAATTCGTTATCTCATTATCTATTATAATTGATAAACAAATCGAACTCCACAGCATAGAATATTAAAAAATTATGTGAACTATATATTACTTTTCAAAACCTACGACTTTGTTGGACGACATAATCACAATAACTCACCCCAATAAAAATATGAAATATGGGATATTTAATATGTTAACATAATTCTCATAAGATTTAGATTGAGCTCTTACCTATTCTCATGAAATTTTGTCGAAATTATTTCCAAATTACGTTATAAAAATGGAAACAACCTCAACTGTCACTTTTTATGAATGAATAGGTGAAACTCCACCACCATTGCCGGTTGTTCGTAACACGTTAACATGCAGAAGGTCGGTAGAATAAATTACGAATCGCTGATGACAAATCTATATTTTTGTGTACACATATCTCTAATAATTATACTGTTCATGCTCTGACCTTCTGATAATTGATCAGAAAGTAAGCTTTCCTGACTTTGGATTAATGGACAACCGTGTTTCGCAAAACAAGCGACAATGACCATTGTGTTCAGGATATGACTCTATATTACAGCAGCTGGGAAGGAATGTAAATAATGCAGTCTAATCCTTATTAGGTCATTGGTTCAAACGGACTCGTTCATGTATGTCGTCCATTCTCTGTAGTAGTTTGATGACTTAGTCCCAAATTCAGATCTCTCGGTCCATTATAATACTAGCAGTAGTTTGGCCGGTTGAGTCGTGCACTGAGGAACGATAGGGCACCAAGAAGAAATGGAGATACTAGTCCCAATCTTTCTAGTGGTCAGAGACTAACTTGGACAGGAGAGAGATTATCGTCTTGGTCATCCTCTCTACCATTCCATCGGACTATGGATGAAGAGCTTCTCGTCCTCCAGATGTTCAGCATCTTATACATTTCTTGGAACAGGTTTTACTCTAAATTTGGGCTTGGTCCGAATGCAGCTCCAACAGAACACCGAACCATAAGGATATACTTATTCCCATGGTCTGATTTTGGAAGCGGACCAGCGACAACAGTGGCAATTCCTTCAAATGGGCGCCTACATTGTACTGGCGCATCGGGGCCTTAGGTCTTGTTCGAGGCCATTGCTGGCAGCGCATACAGCACACTTTCTGTGCCAATCCTTCCTGTCTCCTGCTTCCGGGTACTACTGTATGGCGCCTTTCTTCCCCACCATCCTCCGACTCGAACACACGCTGTCCAAGGTTAAGAGTTCCATCGGGCCCAGTAAGATTTAACGGCTGGTGAATAATTGGCTATTTCCTGCCACGACGGTCTTCGATTACTCTTCTTCCAGCCGATGACTAAACCAAGATCTGGATCTTTCTCTTGGTCTTTCTGGATCTTGTTGTCATTCCAATTATTTTCCACTGCGGTGGTTCTACAGATTGTCGACTCCTTTATCTCTCTTCATTGGCAATGTGAGCAGTCGTCCGGGCATAGTTTCCGCGAGAGAGCATCTGCATTCTTATGGTTAGTCCACGCTCGATATAAGATTTCGGAGTCAAATTCTTGGAGCATCTCCAGCCAACGTGCCACTTGACCCTCGGGATTTTTGAAATGCAGGAGCTATTTGAGGGCTGCATGGTCAGTTGTCAGAAGGAATATTCTCCCATACACGTACCTGTAGAAATGTTCTACTCCTTTAACGACAGCCAACAGTTCCAGCCTGCTGAAGTAACTGATGACTTTTTCCTGTCCTACCTGGATCTGCGACAGGACAGATCCAAGTCTCACATTGCTTTTATCCTCATCCAAAATGAATTTTCTGTTTGGAAGAGGATAGCTCAGAATTGATGCAGTGGTGCAATGCTCCTTGCAGCTTCCTGGACGAGTCTTGGCATTCTCCCGACCACTGGAACTTTATTTGCCCTTCCGCAAGCCTGGTCAGCGGTTTGGCAATGTTGACGAACCCCAGCACATATCGGCGATATCAAGTGCACAAGCCAAGAAAACTTCCATGCTGGTGTTTGTATTTTGAAATGGGCCATTTCTTGATAGCTTTGGTCTTCTGCTCATCTACTCATACTCCTTCTCCGGAGACAACATGGCCAAGATATCGCACTTCCTTATATATTTGTTTCTTCATTATAGTCTCAAATGTTCTTCGTTTACCTTTTTTAAAAAAGGCGGGATTGAAGTCACATTCAGTTAATTCATGAAACAGATTGTGAGTTCACTCGCTCTGAAACGCATGCCTAGTGCTCTAGCGCTCATACTTATGGTTGAATCATTTTTGTTTGTTTGGAGGATGTTTGGTCATTATAGTTCGTCTGACTGATTGAATATAAATTTGTTATTGTAGTCCTAATAACATATTGAAGAATCAGACATGTGAAAATAAGTCAAGGTCATTTATTTTTTGTACAGCTTTAAGCATCTGACAAAAGTTCTGGCATACGGAAAGCGTCTGATATTTTTGTCATTACTTAGGAGTAATATTCTACAATATATACATGAAAATCATCCATACAAATTCAAGTTAGGTAACTCTTAGTTTTAGTCACCTTCTCACCTGGTACCTGCCCAGGTGTCACAAAGCGAACTCCCCAAACACGCAGGTATCAAAAGTACATGAGATACTACTCAGAACCTGAGGTTTCATCTTTGTGAAAATAAGTCAATTCTTGAAGCTCTGGGATCTTATTCTATTAGTGCTGCCTAAAATTAGTAGCTCGCCATATACAGTTGCTGGTTCCCCTGTTGCTGTGCGCGGCTTCCAATTTGACGGTTCAATTCTTGTCGGTGTTGATGAGACCGTCTACGAAGACACCTTTGTTCTGTAGTTGAAGGACAGCGACGTATGCGTTGTTGATTGCTTGCTGGATACAGGCCAACGACTGACACTCCTCACGACCTTCTTTAGTTATCCTGCGTCAGTGTTGTTTCTCTGGATGAATTTTTCCGCAAGTCCAGCATCTAATCTGTTTTCTCTCAGGCAGCACTTCCTCCATTACTTTTCTTATGACAGCTTCCATATCAGCAGGCTCTGGGTCTTCCTCAATTTTCTCCGGCTTTTGCAGAATTGTTTCAGGCGGGCTTGACCATACCGTAGTTCTAGATGTTTAATCAGCTGTTCATAGTCCTCCTGTTCTTGGGCGGTGAGGGTTTGTAAAATATGTGTTGCTTCACCATGCAATGTCAGTGTCAATGCTATAGCTTATTCCCCAGCATCCCAGCATTCCATCCGTTTGCTTTGTCAGCAATCAGCTTCAGATTGTTGGCGGTAGTTTGCCCATGGAGTCGAACTGAGGCGGTTTCAATGAGAACTTTCCTGGTTCCGTACTGACCTTAAAATCTTTTATGTCTCTTTGAACTTCATCTAACTCCAAATTGAAGTCCAGCGTTGAATTTTTGGTGACTGTTTCTCTGGTGTGTGGACTATCAATTTGCTGATTGTTTTCTTCATACTGCCGATTTCTGCCTCGGTTCCGCTTTTCATTTCATCGTAGAACATTTCCTTAATTTTTTTCATTTCTTTCTCGATGTCATCTTCAATTTCATCCATCTGTCTCTCAATGGTTCCTATTCTTCCTTTCAACCGATTCGCCACACTACAAACTTCTTCTTTCAAGCTCTTCGAATTCTCTAGAAGCTCCTTCCCTCAGACCATTTGAATTCTCCATGTTTTTCTTTCAAACTCTTCGAATTTTCTATAAGTTTTTCTTGGAGTTCTTCTTTTAGACTATTCAAATTTTCCAGAACTTCTCTCAAATTCTTTAAATTTTCTATAAGTTTTTCTTGAATTTCCTCTTTCAAACTGTTAGAACTTTCTAGAAACTTTTCTTGGAGATCCTCTTTCAGACCATTCGAATTTACTAGAAGCTATCTTTCAAACTAATTGAGTTTTGTATGTACAGACTTTTCCAAATTTTCGTCGAGTGTGTTCTTATAGAGCTTAAATCAATTCCAGGGACTTCGAATGAAAACGTTACGGGGACTTCGCCTTCTCCAATCAGTCCTTCTGAAAGCCTTTTCTGGAGTACAGTACGGCCTCCTTTCCAGTTGTTTCTGTCTCACGTTCCTCCCAATTCATGCTTCAGGTCGACCAGGCGAACTCTTCTCGGAAACATTTTGTCTCTTATTGTCTTGAACTAAGATATCAGTCTATTTATTTCACACAAAAAGTTTTTATTTTATTGTTCCGTAATGCGCACGGAAACTGTTCACTATATATGCGAACACTTTATTTTAAACATTCGATTTCTGACACGAAATGTAGTAAAAATGCACTTAACAATAATTTGCCAATTTATTTACAGAATCCAAACAATAACTTAATTTATTCAAAACATTGATTCCACAGTCACCGTCGCTACTCTATTTACGAACTCTCGAACTATAACTGCAACTCTGCCTGCCAACTGATGTTGAGCGTCTTATATACCAGCAAGCAGATTCCTTTCACCATTCTGGAACTATCGAGACTATACGGTGACTCGTTCAGATGGCTACCGTACATTCTTGATGTTGATGGAGCGATGAGTCATGGGTGAATATCGCGTTCACGTCCGGCCTCAGAATCATTACAATACCATTCTGGAAGAAATGTTTGTATATTCTTCATAATTTTCTTTTTCAAAGTTAATATTATTTTATTAGTCAAAATTTTGTCAGTGCTGATATAGTTTAGTTTTTCTATAATGGTGTGTGTGTTCTCAAACTACTCTCATATTTCAAATCGTCATTTTTATAAATTATCAAAAGCTTCTTCATTGTCAATGTTTTCGGGAACTTCCAAACTAACTTTATAGCCTTTACATTTAAAATGATTGTAACATTTCTTGACGAAATAACCTGCAAAATAAACAACGGAATGCTTTTTTATCGTTGCATCTCAATTCGAATAGACTTCAGAACAATTAGAAGAACTGCTGGATGAATCTGTTTCCAAGGATTGTTTGAAAATTGATATTGTGCTGGAGTAGTGAAAATACTAATAGAATCGATAGACTTTTTATTTTAAAAAGTAAAATTGTCAAATATAAATGAACCGAAGTGAACTGTAAAGTTTGAACATATTACACCCCCCTTTGAAGGGTACCTTCAAAATAATGAACAATATACGGAAAATAGAAAAGTTAAGAATGAATAATAATTAGTGTCTATACAGGCCGTTTCTTTTATCATGAGGTAACATTGCTATATTCTAAACCGTAATAGATACAAAGACGATTATATGGGAAAAAAGGTCATAGAAACTTTACGGGGATTCTCGCCTGCCCAACGTATACAGGGAAAACTGAAAATGCTGTTTTCGTTTTTTACGAATAGAATTATTGTTATTTCAGAAAATATAAAAAAAATGAAAAAGGAAAGTTTTATTGTATTCAAAATTTACTAGAACTACGTAACGATAAATTTTTAATCAAACGTTTCGTGTCAACACCGCCATCATCAACTATTTTTTTCAAATACGGACCTGTCTATTCCATCACAAATATTGATAGAGCGATAAAATCACAATTTGGTGGTATATCACACTCGACAGTTTTATAACGTTTCATATAAAATAACTAGCATCATCAGTGACAACAATTTTTAATTACGGTCCTGTCGTTAGTGTGATATACCACTGAATTGTGATATCATCGCTTTATCAATATTTGTGATGAAATAGTCAGGTCCGTATTTGAAAAAAATAGTTGATGGTGGCCGTGTTGACACGAAACGTTTAATTAAAAATTTATCAATACGTAGTTCTAGTACATTTCGAATACAATAAAACTTTCCCCTTTAATTTTTTTATATTTTCTGAAATAACCATTCTATGCGTAAAAAACCGAAAACAGCATTTTTAGTTTTTCCTGTATAAGTCGGGAAGGGCGAGAGTCCCCGTAGATTTTCTCTGACCAATGTACTGCTCACCACAATAGTTAATTTTTTTCCCATTTAATCATCTTTGTATCTATTACGGTTTAGATTATAGCAATGTTACCACATGATAAAAGAAACGGCCTGTACATGCATGATAAATGTCACATTTTCACTAATCACGCAAAATTCATTTGAAGAGGTCTTCTTCCAGTGGAATTGGACACAGATGTCTCACAGATCGGGTAATCGTCCTTTTGGGTGCTGTCTGGATTGTTGCTACACGGAAAATATTGTCTTTGGAAGAGTGTAAACTAACGACCTAATGGCCATTTGCATGGTGGTTGTTGGTCATTCCTAATCAAAAGTAATGTGCCGACTTTGATTGGAGTGGCTGGATCCTTCCATTTATACTCGTGATGAAGTTGAGAAATGTATTCTTTGCTGAATCTTATCCAAAACTGCTGGTATTTTTGTTGGACTTCCTGAAGTTTGATAGCGTGTTGCTCGGTACCATGGTATAGTCAGTATTAGGAACGGATGTCATAAGACGGCCAATAAGGAAATGAGATGGGGTAATAGGATTGAGATCGTTGGGATCGGATGAGGAGGAATATAATGGACATGAGTTCAAGATTCCCTCAATTTGAACGATCAATGAATTGAATTCTTCGTATACAAAATTTTTATTTATCATAACACGTTTAAGATGGAATTTAGTGCTTTCAACTGCTGTCTCCCACAAACCTCCAAAATTAAGAGCATATGGCGGTATAAAATGCCAACGAATATTATTTTTGGTTGAAAAGTCTGTAATAGGATTTTGATTGTCAAATATAAATTGTCCTAGTTCTACTAATTCATTTTTTGCGCCAACAATAGTGGAACCATTATCAGAAAATATATCTGATGGTATTCCTCGTCTTGAAGAAAAACGTTTCAAACATAACAAAAAACATTTTGTTGTTAAATTGCCAACAAGCTCTAACTGAATGGACTCTTTTGAAAAGCAAACGAAGACACAAATATAACATTTCAGTAAAATAGATCCTCGACCTGCTTTATTTTCAAATGGAAACGGATCGGCATAATTTCAGGTATTGAATCCTCCCAATCAAGTTTAATAGACCACAACTTTTGGATTAATATTTTGGATACAATGATTACAGAACTAACTAGACCAAAGGATCATATATCTGTGCTATAATTGATAAAACTTGTCTTTTTGTAATAGAGTTTTTCAATGAAAAAGAATTGATTTTATAGTACAATAAATCATGTTTACCTAACCATTGAATGCCTCATGTTTTTGAACTTTCATATTCACCCAAATTCATTATTTCATTAGAAATGTGAGAATGTGTTTTTATTTTCTAAAACCTTGGAATTATTTGAATACCATTTCCGCAATATAAAATGAGCTGATTTTAATATAGAGTCAATAGTGTTGCATCTATTTTGTAATTCTCTCAAATCATTTGAACCTGCCAGAAGGTCTTCAACATAAAAATCATTCAAAATTGTTTTGGAAGCCTCGGGAAAACTTTCGAAACTTTCAATCCCTAATTGCTTTAAACATGTAATTGCC
This sequence comes from Chrysolina americana, assembly GCA_958502065.1. Lineage (NCBI taxonomy): Eukaryota > Metazoa > Arthropoda > Insecta > Coleoptera > Chrysomelidae > Chrysolina > Chrysolina americana. Next base: position 36,908,689 of record OY293418.1, read on the forward strand.
AAATATGGTGCTGATACCCCACTAAACATGGAAACTTACAACTACTTGCAGAGAACTCCCTGGCCCTTGCAGATTCAAACTTGAAACGGAAAATTCACTCACTAAGGCAGAAAATGTGCATACGTTAACTTGATATTGCTCACTTACCGAATACTTTCGGGCATAAATTCATACCTGACAGTTTTTTACCAATTACAAATGTTAACTTTCAAAACACATTAAAAATAATACTTGTATAACATATACATATTAAAACTTGTATCAGGAAGTTTAGTGTAAACTTTGATGTGATATTTCTCAAACCAAAGCTTGTCGTAAATTTTGGGTCATGAATTATTTGGGATTTTACAACCAATTGTTTAGAAGGTTTTCATTTCAAAACTATCATTTCCAAGTTGGATCCCAGCTTTGATGTACATTATTTCAGCTTTCTAAGATTGCAGTGAATTTGTGTTGATAAATTATTGGGAAATTCATGCAAAACCTTTGCATACAAATTTAGTTAAAAATTCGTAAATTTTAGACGAACCTAACCTGACCTGAATTATTTAATAAACAGATTAAACTGAAAAAAGGGCACATTGTTTTATTCACCGGTGGCTCAACAAAGCCCGTATCTCATGGTCAAATAGTTTTATCAAATTGCCTAGCAGTGGTGTCATTTCTATTGGCTTATTTAACACAATTTGAAACAATCCAACATAAAATAACGCCTCTGCAAGGTAGTTTTGAAGTGTTCTGTGGTTTTATCCACAAAACAGACGTTGTTGTGTGGTTTTATTAAACTATTTGACCATGATCCACGTAACAGCTGTTCTTGTCATTTAAACTTCCCGCCATTATTGTGACCAATTACAGATCTCGTCCTCTGTATGGTTATATCGTGGTCACGTGATCTACCGTCTACGTATCCATTTTGGATTAGCAACTTTTGCTCTAATGCTGATGTGGTTGGTGAACTAGTGTAGTAGTGATGTATAACGAAATCCCGCTTCACTCGCGTCTTTATTACATTTGTGTTGGTATTGTTGAAATATGTGAAAAATGAAGATATATATTCAAAATGAATAACAAGGTGAGTGAATTATTGTTTAGTGTACCTAGTTATATATGCAGAATTGATTTCAATTACGGGAAATTTGTTTACTGTGTATCATATGAAAAGGCTTTCATCGCGTAAATGTCTATATGGGTAGGTAGATAGATATATGTTTAGGAAAACACATTCGTAACAGATTACTATACCTACAAGTAAACTTATTTTTTTGTTTGTTTTCACGAACAATTTCACTGTTTCGTATGTTTAAAAATATTGAAATTAAAATTACATCAGACTATCAATAAGACCTATGAAGGTATAAAGCAAAGGACAATGGGGGGGACATGCTTATTTATACTTCTTCTGGCATTATTTATCCCGTTCAGTGAAAACAAAATCTGCACATAATGTAGGTCTGTGTCCTCTGCTAGGTATAATTATTGAGTAGAATTATTATAATCATAATACTCATTCGAAAGAGGGGGGATGCTGGGAGTAAACAAGCTCTTAAACATATTTCATTGTAAATTGTGAAAGGCTTTTGCGGCCATCGTTAATTACATGGTGGTTCTTCCGGTTTTTAGGCCGACGTATATTTTGAGAAGATCTTGACTTTTCGCAAATACGAGTGGTTGAACTTCTCAAGAGAGAGATTTTTGCATGTGAATTGAATAAGTTACTGGAAACATGCAAAAATTTATCTTAACGAAACGTTGAGATCTCAAAATATACATCGGCCTGAAAACCCGAAAAACTACCATGTACTTATTCATTGTTTCCCCTAATTATATCATTGGTTTTGACAATCAAGGTGCGTTTTCAAAATATGAATTGGTTTTAATGAGAATATATTACACCAAAAAGTAAAAAATTAGATATCAACTCCAATTTCATAATTTCAAAGTTTTTCTGCAAAATCTGTTTTTGGGGTGTTTCAAAATTCATTTGCCAAAAACCATCAAATGAAATAGAAATTTCTATTGTCTTGAGTTGAAAAAAATCACTTGACAGTTTGGTTATTAGCATATGAATTATGAAGTAGAATATGTAAATAAAGATTATTGAGAAATATTTCTAGAGAAATACTGAAAACCCAATATTTTCAGTAAAAAGTCTTTTCTTCCGAAATTCCTTCACATTTTCTTTTGGCAATTTCATTCTAGCATACCTTTCATGTTGAGGAGAACCAATCTCACATATCATCTTTTTTTTGCAGGAACGACAGAAGGGACGTTTACACATTAAACATTTTTACTCTATACTCATTTACAACTGCCACATTTTAAGGTATGATCATTCAATATAAGGTATCTAGAACGTGCAGGATTCTCAATGAAGATTAACTTTTTTTTCTAAATCGTAAAATAAAAAAGTTTTCAATATGTCGCCAACTCAACTGAACATACTGTAATAACATTTTAGAAATGCTCTAGAAATTTTCACCTGAAATTTGTAATAAGAATTTGTAACGAACTTTCAAATGGAATTTTTTGGGAATTTTGAAATGGACTTTCATAACCTAATTAATATAGAAATGTAATATGTATTTTATTAAACACTTTATAACTGCAATAGTTCTTTGTAAATTGAAAACTTCTTTTCCCTAAACTCGTCTATCTTATGTAGGAACTAACAATGGAGAATATTCAGAAAGAAATAACTTCCATTTTCTTCTTGGGGCTAAAAAACAGTTGATGAAGATACATTGAAAATAAATATTGGAGTAACAATAGCAAAAGAAGTCTCACGAGTTTTTGAGAAGTTTTATTTTAGTTTGTTTTTTTTACATTATTACGATGTAAAATAGAAATGTTTGACAAAATTTTAACATCATGATTTAGAGTCTGACACTTTCAATTCAATAAAGTTCATGTTTGAAAAATTTTGCATGCCTACTCTCAATATTTCACATGATGGTATTTGGAGAAAACAATAAATATCAAACACAAATCTGACGATCATTTCTATAGAACTTTAGGTAAGTAGTTCAACATTGTATCCATTTGAGTTGGCGACATAATATTTCATGAAAAACTTTTTTATTTTTCGTTTTAAGAAGAAAAGTTACTTCATGAAAAGTTTTGCATGTTCTAGATGAATAATACTAATAATAATAATTATAATTATAATAATTATAATTAATAATAAATAATAATTAGTCGTATTTGAGAGAGTGTCAAAAAATACGAGTTAGAGGATACTTTTATTTGTGAAAATATCGAAAATTGTAATTAAAATATGGACTAAATATGGCGTTCATACGGTAACACTTTAAAGTTTATCATGTGCATAATGGCTGCCGTAGTGAAGTCGGAGAATTTTCAAAGGCTTAGCTAGTTTTTAACAAAAATTTGTGTAGAAATTGGTAGAAGAATATGAAAAAGAAGTATTTCTTTTAGATATATATGATTGCTTATTGGAACATTAATAATCTTGAACATCTTTTCATAATTTGAATTTCCGATTTTGTTACAAGTAAAAGTGCTTCAAATTAAACATTTTTACTCTATACTCATTTACAACTGCCACATTTTAAGGTATGATCATTCAATATAAGGTATCTAGAACGTGCAGGATTCTCAATGAAGATTAACTTTTTTTTCTAAATCGTAAAATAAAAAAGTTTTCAATATGTCGCCAACTCAAGTGAACATACTGTAATAACATTTTAGAAATGCTCTAGAAATTTTCACCTGAAATTTGTAATAAGAATTTGTAACGAACTTTCAAATGGAATTTTTTGGGAATTTTGAAATGGACTTTCATAAACTGCATAGCAAGTTTACGAATTCAAGTTCACTAATGGCATTCTTGTGCACACTTGCTATCTACATATTTTAGAAGTGATCTGAAAGTTCTCCTATGCTGTTCACAATGAGATTCCTATTATAAACTTACAAATTACAATTTTCAGAAGATTTGGAATGAAGTTCCATAAACTATTTGTCAATTTTTCAAATACAAGTTATGTATTCAATCCTTGTAGTTAACTTGCCAGAAAGTCATTTTTGTAAGTTTACAGAACCAAGTGTGTCAAAGGGCCCTTTCAAGCTCGATGAGAACTTGCATTATAGTTGGATGATAGTTATGTTCATAACTTGCACTTGGTGATGTAAGTCTAGTGAGAGTTATGCAAGTCGTTTATGTTTAGTGGGACGTGACTGTATTCAATTGAAATGTGGAAATATCCTCTTCAGAATTATCCCTCCAGACAATTAAGTGCAATGGCCTGTGTTCTTCATGCATTAATATTTGCTTGTACATTTTGGAAACGTCTGATGGAACTAAATATTTGAAATACCGAAATCGAATCAATATGACAAAAATATTATTTTGTACTTCAGGCTCAACATATTTAAGATTATTTCAGGACAATCCTGAAGTTGTTTTAAAAGATCCATCAAACACGACTCTCAATTTAGTAATTAGACTTTCCTTCAAAATACCATGATGAGGAAAATAATAGTGAGGTGCGTTATAATCAATATTTGTTACTTTTGTTATGTGACCTAATTAAATTCTTTATATAAAGTGAAGTAGTAACATTAGACATAAATCGTTTCTCTAATAGTTTAAATCTTCGAGAGCAATTTCTTTGGAATCTCCCAAAAGACTAGAAGACTTTTGTAACGGCAGTTTCACTATAAATTGACCGTTAATAGCCCGAGTTGTATTTTCAGTAAATAATTTCTCACATTCAAGATCTTCTTTTGGCAAAGAAGTGATTGATTTCTGGAATTTCATTTATCTCCCAAAAACGTCTTAGTTGTTCGTCCTCTGCAATGATTTCTTTTGAAAGATTACAAGTTGAAATATTGGAAGGAATTGAAACATTACCTGCAATAATCCATCCCAATTTTGTATTTTGAAAAATATGCCCCTTACTATTGAGCCTGAATTGACCATCCAAAATCAAATCCCAAAAAACGCTAGCCCCTATGAGAATGTCTATCTCACCTGGATTGTAAAATTGGGGATCTGATAAATGTATATTTTCTGGAATTGGAAATTGAGATATATTTATTTTATGAGAAGGTATACTAGCAGAAATAACAGGTGTTACAAACAACACAATTGTGTTTTAAAATCGTTAACTTTTAAATAAATAGTGATTGAAGTGAAGTGAAGTTTTTTCATTTAAGTTAGATGCTACTTGGTTTATACCAAAAATTGACAAATGTGTTGGAACTACTTCCCGGTTTAATCGTTTACAAATTTCTTTTGTAATTAAATTTGATTGTGCTCCACAGTCCAGAAGTGCGCTGCAATGTTGAAAGTTACCATCATTGTCTCTTACTTTGAATGTAGCTGTTGACAACATCACCGAGGATTGCTATGAGTCAATAATATTGAATATTTGAGAAGAAATACCAGGTTTTTCTATAGAGTTTGAAGTTGTATCTGCTTGTTCTATTTCATTAGAAGAAAATTGTAAGGAATTGTTGTTTTTCATATGAGAACTATGCTGTGAATTGTTACTTTGATTGTCAGAAATAGTAGCAACATTGTTTGCATCAAAATGTAATAGTGTGTTTTGTTTACGTTTGCATTTTCGACATGGACCAAAATTGCATGTATCTTTAGAATGTCCAATTCGTAAGCAATTTGAACACAGTTTTAAATGTCTAATCTTTCGCCACCTTTCATTAATGTTCATTTTGAGAAAGTCATTGCATGTATAAATAGTGTGATCTCCTTTGCAAAAATTGCATTTATATTGATTCAAGGACAAGCTAATAATATGAAATCTAGGAGAAGATTTTATACCTTTGTGTGCGTGGAAATCATTTTTGGAATGAGGCTCTTCCATGGACCCTTTCTCTCAAAAATTCTAGAAAATCATTTATGTTGGTAATTCATTGCACACATGGTGCTCTTTCCATTTGTTTTGGGTAATTTTGTCCAATTCATTGTAAATTATATGTATAAGTACCATATAACCCGTAAGGAATCTTTGGAAAGCTTCATTACCTCCAACGCTGATAAATGTTTCGAGATATCATCAGTCAAATTTCTGAAAATGGAGAAAGTACTTTTACTTATTTGATTGAGATTGAATAATGATTTGATATGAGTATCAACCAAGAACCTTTTCCTATCGAATTTGTCATTTAGCATTTGCAATGGCATTTTATAATCCTGAGTTTCATCACACCCCTCAATTGCTCTTCTAGCATAACCCTCAAGGCAGCTTTCAGAAAATTATATTTTTGTCCATCGTTTGAATTTCAATGCAACTTTTTCTCCATTTGACCGACCTTCTAACTCTCATGATTTAAAAGTTACCAATACAATCCCATTAAAAAAGTGGCCACTCTGTATACACTCAGGTATATACAAAACACACGCAAATATATTCAAAAAATGTGTTGTTCAGGTAATAACAACAGAAGATGAAATAAGTCTCTAAAATCACAAAATACCATCATGAACAATAGTAATGAAAAAAAAATATCATAGATATTATAGTAATGTGACAGTCACAACTGTATAAAACAATGTATATGCTCACATAATATACTCATACATACTATATTTATGCACATATAGAATTGGCTGTACCGATGATAAAAACAGTCTTTAACATTAAAATAAAAGATCAAGTAAATATCATCACCCTAATAAATCCGAGAAATACTCGTCCAGTGTGTAAGCTTTCCTCAAAAGCAAGTTTTTTAGTGTAATTTTCAGCTTCTTGATGGGTTGTATCCTCAATGATTCCGGTAATTTGTTGAAAATATTAATTACTGAAAAACGAATATTCTTCTGTATATATGTGAAATTAGTCCTAACATTTAAAAGATTGCTTTTGTTTCGGTTATTGTGTCTGTGATTTCTGTCATAACATTTGTAAAGCTCCTTATTTTCAGTTACAAATATAACTGCTTCATATATCAATACACTGGTTACACTAAGAATCATTTTATCCTCAAATAATGACCTACAACTGTCTCTTGTTGGTATATTGAATATATTCCTTAAGTATCGCTTCTGTAGTATGAATATCTTCCGAATATCAATAGATGTTCCCCAGAAAATGCTGCTTCAGTGGATATATTTTGTGAATTGTGTCTCGAAGCATAACCAGTATCTTGAAAAGTTTTTAGAAAGTTCACTAGTATGACTCTTCCAAACTAACTGTGCCATGGTTAAAGTTCCACATTGCCGTTTAGAAAGAAAGAGATTATTTGGATTTTACTAATATTTAGTCTCAGATTATGCATTGTAAAGTATTCAAATTATTGGTAATCTTATATTGTGTTGAATTTTCATTCTCACAGTTGAGTATAATCGAGCAGTCATCAGCATATTGTACCATATATTCGCTAGTAACTTCAGGAGCATTATTTTTAAAAAGTATACCGGGTGCCCGTATTTCGAGCTCCACCATGGGGATCTTAGTTATTATAAGAGATACGAGGTCAGTTAAAATAGGGCAAAGTTGGGCGTTTTCATGCTGAACAATTATCTGAAAGAAAATTTTATGTGTGATTTTTATTTTTTAAATTATTGGAAAAATACGGAAATTTGTAATTTTCGTTTTTATTTTTTCAAGCGAAAACCAAAAGAATTAGGTGTTTTTAACTTGAACGTTCTTGAGGCACTTTTTTACAAGGAATCTAAATCTATCATCGTATTTTCCAAGGCGTTCTTGATGCCAGAGTTACATCAATCAACTTTGGTTTTTCTTATGAGCGCCATATTGGATTTTGCCTTTTTAAAAAGTATTTTTTTTCTATTACAACGATGTATCACACAATATGATTGAATCTTACATGTTGATCAAAATTAGGAAAAAATCTTTTTTGCGAAGAGTGCTTTGGAAAGAAAGAACTCCCAACAATTTTGTTTAACAAACCAAATTTTGACAGTTCAGTTGAATATTCGAGCAAAACTCTTGAATTCTTTCAAGTTCTAATGCCATTTTCAAATGAAGAAAAGCGTGATACGCTTCAGATTTTTTACGCCTCGCATAGAAATGCGCAAATTACGTCCGAAACGTATCTCCAGCGGTATCCAGACAGAGAGAGAGAGAGAGAGCAACCAGCACAGAATTATTTTCTATTGCTCCATAGAAATTTAGTCGATTATGGTTCATTTGTAAAGCCTAGACGAAGGTACCACGATAGAGGGAATGTAAATGAGATATCAGTTTTGCAAGCGGTGAGTGAAATAGAAAAAAAAATACCTAGGATTTGAATCTTTTTCCTTTAGGTTCAAGATAATCGGTCCGTTTCCACACGGGAACAAATCTTGGCATATCGCATCAAGTGGTGTGGAGGATACTGAAGAAACACAAATATCGTCCATTCAAAATTCACATCACCCAAGTTCTCCATCCCGGAGATGCTGGTCGACGGGTAGATCCAAATTTTATACGTAGTGTAATATTCACGGATGAATGAAAATTCATAAACATGGTTATGTTCAATCGACACAGTGAACACATTTGGTCCATTGAGAATCCACATGGACATCAAGAACGGCGGCCGCAAGTACGCTTCGGCGTAAATGTATGGACGACACAATAATTGGCCCATACATTTATGAAGGAAATCTGAATGCCGATCATTATTTAAATTTTTTGAGGACCTTCCTTACGGATTACGGTGATAAAAACATTCGTCTCAACCGGCTGAATACCTCCCTCTGGTTCCAGCAAGACGGTGCACCGCACATAGGAGTATTTGCCAAAAAAACCTGGCCAAAAGTCGAATACTCATAGTATGTTGAAATTCAATACAAATGACTTTTTCTAATACTCAAATAAATTGTTTATGACATTTCGCCTTCATTAGCGCCCTTCGCTTGACACCGCACAGAACATACGTGCTCGGAACTCAATTGTCGCTATCATATGTGTTTTATTGTTGCTCGATACTTGTATTTTTTACAAATGACATCTGCAGCTGAAGTAGTTTTGTGTGTAGTTTGGGTGATGAACAAGTGGAATATGGAAGGTGAAGGTATGTACTTTATTAGTAATCAAAATACGTTTAATTTTTAGTACCCACAATGTTTTTTTCTATTAATAAATGCACTCATACAATAGTCGTCTTATTTTGACAGGAGAAAATTAAACGTCAATGTTTTTGTACGTGTTCCGGGTACTTACTGTTACTTTAAATAATTTACTGTTACTTTGAATAAAGTTTAGGCTTTTCTGAAAAGAACTGCGAAAGAAAAAGTTCCGCTTCGTTCCGCCACTTCCTTCATTAGATATTCAAACGTGATGATAATAGATGTGGTATTTTACATGTTTTACAATAAATTTCTTTCATTTTCAGATTCCAGTAGAAATTTCAAGAATATTACTATAAAGCAGTTATATGATATAATGCAAAAATACCTGCGAAAGAAAATTGATTCCTAATGGTCCTAATGGTGAACTGAACAAATTAAATCACACTTTAAGTCATTTCAAGTTCGATTACAAGCAAAAGTGGATAGCTGCAGATTATAAGCATGAACGTTTTCTGAAAGATAACGAGTACTAGCTTAAAAATATCTATAAATTTGCCATTTGGACTACCGCAAAACCGGGTCGACCATCAAAATAATTTGGGGAATCAAGCGAAGGAAAACTAAGGATTTAAGAGAGAAAGTAACTTCGGGTGAGTTAACTTATGCTCCTCAAATGAGTCAACGTGCTGAAGGAAATGAAGACGTGTCTAAAATAATAAAAACAACACTTTGATGCCAACAAGAGCTTCAAAGTTCCGAAAGGCGATTTCTTCACCGAATAAAAATTACGCCATCTGAGGCATTGGCTATTTTTGTTGAAGGTGATTTTAGTAGAAGACAATGAGAAATCCTTGATACTCATTGATAAAGACAGCAAAAAAAGAGTGTTATTCGAAGGAACACTCAATGAGAGTGACAGAAACATGTGCTGAGGTTATGTTACAAGATTTACTCAGTCACAAATCTTTAAGGTTCTGTAAGTATTTAGAGGAAGTGATAGAAACCTGCACCAAAGAATTCGGGCTATCAATTCTTCACGCAAGAATAAGATTCTTTGAATCTTTACTTCATCTCTTCAATAAGCTCCCCATTATGAAATGGCAAATCAGGTCAGCTGAGGACAAAAACTAGTAAAAGAAAGGAAAGAAAAAATCGAAAAGGCATTTCGAGAAGAAATGGGTCTTTTAGTAGTTGTACCAAAAGCAGGATTCGGGAACACCAACGAAGGCAATACTTCCAGAAGATTTTTCGCTGATCCGGACACTTCTTCCCGAATCACGGGAATAAACTTAAAATTTATTCACAGGTTCAGAGTGATCCTGGAAACAATTTCAAGTGGTCATGCGATTGACACAAAAAAATTCGAAGTATACACATTTGAAACTGCTACTTTGTATGTGCAACTGTATGGGTGTCATCCAATGTCGCTCACTGTTCACAAAATTCTGTTGCATGGTGCAACAGTTATTTCGCACTCCAAACTACTAGTTGGGCAGCTTTCTGAAGAGGGCTGCTGAAGCCCGTAATAAGCACTTCAGGCTCTATAGGCAGAACTTCTCCAGAAAATTTGATAGAGTGAAATGCAATAGAGTCATATTGAATAAACTTCTACTCACGTCCAACTCATTGCTAACCAGCAGTAGGAAACAACCACATAAAAAAGCAAGCCGCTCTGTTCGGAAACTATAAGTCTTCTGCTCCCTGAAGCAGAAAATGCACGAACTGAAAGCAGTGACGACGAAGAAGATAGTTCATGTGATGAATCTGACTTCGATGATTAAGTTATTTTAGTTTCACCAGTTTTCTCCTGAATTCAATTAATTAAACGTTAAAAACTACCTCTGATTGTTTCTTTATGGATTTCCACATGACACATCACACAAAATAATTTTGGCCAAGTGTTTCGTTTGAATAACGCTAGAAGAGTTGCTGAGTGTTTGTCAGAAATGTTTCCCGGTAAGGTGATTTCGAACAACGGACACATACGTTGGCCAGCGCGGTCACCTGATGTTTCTCCGCTGGATTATTATTTATGGGGAACTATGAAAGATTTGGTTTTTAAAACCGTACCCATCGATACTGATGAACTGAGAAGAACCATAATCACCACTATTAGGACTAAGATAAGAAGACGGGAAATATCGAGATTTATTCAGAATCTGAGGAAACGAGTAGAATTGTGTTTAGAAGTCGAAGGTGGAGTATTCGAGCATCTTTTATAACTTTGTTTTGTTTTGTGAAGAATAAACTTCTTACCTATCATGTCGTTCCTAATTCAAAATCTTAGTTTTTAAGTAGGTAAGCTTGATGGAAATGTGAACGTTCCAGATCCAAATTCAATTGAACTATCAAGATTTAGTGTTCACACCTAGTATTAGTTATTTTTCAAGTTTATATATTCAAAGAATATATCTTTTATTTTCAATAATATTTACAAACTATTCAAATTTCAATATATTAACGAACTAAGAGCAATCAAAAGTCTTTCAACCGTATTTTAGAATTTCGCGTTAAAAATACAGTTGAGGTGATATCTACGCCCTCTACGGTCCACGTAGAAAATGAAAATGCCAGAGTTCCAATCAAGACACCAAGGTGTCCGCCTCGGTCTAGTGCAATCTCGCCAATTTTACTCGCATTCGTTACGATTTCCATTTCCGCAATCAAGTGAACGCAGAAGGAAATTTACCAGGTGAGTTGTTTCTTTCAACTGTCGCAAATTTTCCAGATTTATTTTGCAACCAGCGCTTCAGCCATCATTTAGTTTGTTAAACGAAATTGTTGGCGTTCTTTCCAAAGCACTCTTCGCAAAAATGCTTCTTTCCTAATTTTGATCAACATGTAAGATTCGATGATCATATTGTGTGATACATCGTTGTAATAAGAAAAAAAAATACTTTTTAAAAAGGCAAAATCCAATATGGCGCTCATAAGAAAAACCAAAGTTGATTGTTGTAACTCTGGCATCAAGAACGCCTTGGAAAATACGATGATAGATTCAGATTCCTTGTGAAAAAGTGCCTCAAGAATGTTCTAGTTAAAAACGTCTAGTTCTTTTGGTTTTCGCTTGAAAAAATAAAAACGAAAATTACAAATTTCCGCTTTTTTCCAATAATTTAAAAACTAAAAATCACACATCAAATTGTCTTTCAGATAATTGTTCAGCATGAAAACGCCCAACTTTGCCCTAATTTAAGCGACTTCGTATCTCTTATAATAACTGAGATCCCATGGTGGAGCTTGAAATACGGGCACCCTGTATACAGTAAGAGGCCCAGAACTGATCCTTGAGGTAAACCCCGAGTAATCAGTAGTTTTTTCGATATGAGATGGATTTCAGAATCCAGTTCAGTGACACATTGATACCTATTTTTGAGATAGGAAGTGACAAATTTAGAGCTAACCCTCTAATGCCAAAAAGAGTAAATTTTTTCGCCAACAAAAGGTGGTCTACACTGTCAAATAAGAGATCAATGAGAGATCAAGATTAACAGCAGTGGTTACACGTTTATCATTGAGAGATTCTAGATTCTTTACATAACGCCTGATAGATAACTCAAATGGTTCATTCTTCTTGAAACCATTTTGTCTATCACATAAAAGATAGTTAGATTCCAAAAAATTTGTTAATCTTGTACATATTATTTTTTCAAAGATCTTACTGTTATTTGGCAAGATTGCAATTGGCCTGTAATTATTGGACACTCTTGTCCCCTTTTTTTGAATATAGCTATAACAAATGCTTGTTTCAAGTTTATCCTGAAAGATACCTGTTGAGAAAGACATGTTAATTAGGTAAACTCAAGGCACATATATAGGCTTTACTGGTATTTCATCCACACCTACTGATTTAGCGTTCTTTAGATTCGTAATAGTATCATAAACTTCCTGTGGACTTGTTGGCATAAAAAATATACTCTTTAATTGCCACAGTTTAGATCTGAACAGCTGTTTATAAAAAAAATATTCATTTTATTCACAGTTAATATTTATCACGTGCATTTGGATCAATATTTCTTGTTAGAGGTAGTGGATTTAGAACGGAAACATACGGAAGACCGGAGAACCATAACTCTGTCTCTTTTTCATTTAAAAGATCTTCATTCGTTGATAAATAGTGTGAATAATGAATGGAATCGGAGATTTTGAGCTGAAATAATTAACATCATAAAAGTGGATTCACATGCAATCGATTTCAGACTTGTATCGTACGCAAAATGTTTATATTGGTGGATTAATTAAATCATAAGATCATTGGAAAATACATTTATTTCATTAATGAATTACAAAAGTAACTCTGTCTTTTTTGGATTACTTGAAAATTTTATCTCTGTAAATGAAAAAAAAACATGAAAATAAACTTAATGAAATTCGAACAATCAGATATACAAAATCCAGAGACAGGAGAACATGTTTTAAAATTATTTCTCTGGACTAGGATTTATATAAATTTTTGTTTATTGTTTGATATATATGAACTCGTTCGAATTTTACAATTCAATTAATAATTATTCAGCCCTATGCTGTATCACTTCCGTTAAAAATAACGTCAACGTTATTTTGCTATGATTGGTAATAGCAAAATAACGGAAATGGCGAGTAACGGTGGCGTTATTTTTTACGGAAGTGATACAGCATAGGGCTGAATGACGAGTCCTTAATGCCACTTAGTACAAAAAAAACTTCTTCACTTTGAAATGGATTCTACAAATGAGTAGGATGCTTCTGAGGAGTTTTACATATATCATTCCAACTTATAGTGTGTCCACTTAACTAGGCGATTTAAGGAAAACTTTATATTTTTCGCCTCAAGAAAAAAAAGTAATTTTTTATTAGAAGTTCTACGTATACTAAAACCTAATTTTTAATAATAAAATTTTGAAATTGGTCAGCGGTATATGAGTTGTAAAAAAATATCAATTTGGTACAAGAGTTGAGCACCTTTTATTTGTGAAAAGATAAAAATTTGCAAGTGGACCCCGCACATTTCTTATGGGAAATAGCTTTCCGTGAATTTGGCTGAATTTTTGGTATGTTGTAGTTCTTGATGAGTTGATCAAAAGTGTTCGCAGCCACGAAACACAAAAGTTTTCGAGATATGGAGCTTTGAAAATGGACCCTTGTCTCGGTGTGGAAGAATAAGCTGGAGAAGTTAGACGTTCGGGACAATTCGCTGTGGCGGATGACGAAGCGCATCTCGAAGCAGTGACGGATCCTCAGCAGGCGGAACTGTTTGGAGAGCATTTCGCCAGCGTTCACAAAAGGGTGCCAGGCGGGCAGTGACGGATCCTCAGAAGGCTTAACTGTTTGGAGAGCATTTCGCCAGCGTTCACAAAAAGGTGCCGGACGTTAGTGACGGTCATAGAGGAAGGTCTAAGATAACGGAAGACTTTAGACAATCTATGCCCGTCCCTATCGGTTCCTCCCATAAGTTTCGCCAAAGTCATGGCAACTTTTGAGGAACTGACGGAAGTCATAAAACGACTTCCGACAAATAAGGCACCTGAGCCGGACGGACTCGATGCGTCTACTCAAGAACCTGCCGCGGAAGTCCCTCGTGCAGTTTTTACATCTTGCAAACGCAATCATCAAATGGCAGTGTTACCCTGATTGTCTGAAAAAGGCACTGGTAATACCTATCCTGAAGCCGGGCAAGGATGGCTACCAACTTGACAGCTGCCGCCCTATCTCGCTACTGAGTGTAGTCGCCAAGGTAGTGAGGAAGATTCTCCTTAAACGTTTGATGTCTCTTGAGGAGCATCTCAAAATGATCCCCGCTGAGCAATTCGGCTTTCGTGCAGCTCACAGTACGACTTCGCAGATCGTCCGGGTTGTTCACGAGGTGAAAGAGGCGGCTCACCGAGGGCAGAACTCCGTCATGGTCCTGTTGGACATGCAGAGCCTTTGAATTCGTGTAGGTTGAGGGTCTAATCTGTAAAATGCTGAGAGCACGCATGCCTTCCTACGTGGTAAGGCTTGTGAATTTTTATCTGACTAATCGAACTTTTGCGGTGAGGGTTAACAGCACAAGATCCGCAGAGTTTCCAATCGAAGCAGACGTCCCGCAGGAGTCTAGCCTCTCCCCGCATCTGTACTCCTTGCATACGTACGATTTTCCTATGTGCGAGAGAACGAAGACGGCTATATACGCGGATGATACCGCGATATACGCCCATTCGTTCTCAAGCGTCGCAACTGCTATGCAGGTCCAATCTTGGTTGGACAGGGAAATCTTACCGTATTTCGGGGATAACAAAATTGTGGTGAATCCGGCCGAAGCCATCAATTTCTTGAAGAAATTTAAGTTCTCTAAAGTTCTTCAGAAATTGAAGGTCAAAGCCTTGGAGGTCCGAACCAATGTGCGATACCTGGGGATACAGCTTGATAAGCGTACAACATGGCACAGGCATATTGACTTGGCTATACAGAGGGCCGCGGCTGCGGTAAAACGCACCTACCCTCTGATAACCAGAGGTTCACGAATGCAGCTGAGGCCAAGATGATGGTCTACAAGCAAATCATACGGCCGGCGATGTTGCACGCTTGCCCAACGTTCTGCGGCCTGCCCAAGACTTTGTATATGAGACTGGACAGGATGCAGAACAAGGTACTTCGTATCATCACTAACAGATACATTCGGCTGAATGCGCTGCGCCCTCTTGCTGGCGTCGACTCCATCTCGATATATGTTAGAAACCTGTTGGATAAACTCTACAGGTTCCACCTCCCCAACAGTTCGTTAACCAGAGACCTTACCAGGCTCAGAATTCATGATAATCAGCTCCGCAAACACGACGGGCGATATATCAATCGTTGGCCATTTTTCAGGAAGGATGGGGAGAACTGGTTCCATAGGAAACCAAGTCACCTAAATATAGAGCGCGAAGTACCTCGACCCGTTTTTTGCACTAGCCTTTTCCGGGGTTTACTCGAAATAACCAACTCTGAACAAAATTAGACAACATTGCAGTATCTACATTGAATGTCATGTCCATTGTGGAGAATGAGATGTGCCGAATCTATTGGAACTACTCATTCCCCACCCTCAGGCAAATACAAGCCAATAAGCCTGATGTAGTCCTCCTCGACCATCAAAGTGGAATGATTTTTGTCATTGAGTTTTTAGCTTCTGGCGAAACGAATATCGTCCGAAAAGAGGATGAAAAACGGACTAAATATCGAGATCTACTCTTTGAACTCCACAGGCTTTACCCAAATTATTCTGTCAAGATGGTAGTTCTGATAATAGGGGTCCTTGGTGGAATAATGGACACATTGCTATCAAACTTGAAAAGCATACAAGCTTGCAATGATACGGCAGAAAACTTAGCCGGAAGGATGCAGAAAGCCGTTATTCTTGGTTCACTCCGCCTTCTCACTCACCCCACGAACGTGGGGAGTGTTTACTGGAGTTAATGACATACCAGCAGGCCCTCCGGTTGTGTCGGAGCTCCGGAGATAGGGCCTGACTGGTACATTCCTTATGGAAAAAAGAAACAATAATCTACAATCTTACCATCGCAAAATATCGTTTGAAATATTATAATGGTGCTGTTAGGATTACTGTTGCTTTTGGGGTCTAACATCAGTGCAGATCGGTATTGTTCGGATTGTTTAGCTGATGGAAGAAATGAGGGTAGAGGATGTTCTATAGATATTTAGTCAATCCATGTGAGTTACATATATTTGTTTCTTTGTTTTCAATCTTAATATAGCATTTTGCTTGTTAGAAGGCGATTATTACAACCGTGCGTGTTTTTGACACATCCTTTTTGTTCGACTGGAAATAATTGGTCGTGCAATCTCTCTGATATTGTTTTTGTAAAAATTTTATAGATATTATTGAGGCAGGTAATTGATCTGGGTTTTGGTCTGGGTTTGGGTATTAGATATGTTCTTTCATTTGTCAGCCAATCTAGAATCCTTTGGTTGTTGTTAATCATTCTGTTGTTAATTCTTATGTGCTGCAGGAAGCTTTTTCAGCCAAAAATTGGTTATGCCGTCAAAACCTGTCGATTTCTAATTGACTGTATTTCCAATGGCTGTTTTTACTTTGTTTTCGTCGATGTTTTGCTGAAGTGTCATTAACCTCAGCAAACACTCCCCACGTCTGTGGGGTGTTTGATTACTGAGCCCGACAATGATGTGCCCTGAGTCAACGCAGTGAATGAAGAATTACCGCCTTCTGCATTCTTCCGGCTAGGTTTTCTGCCGCATCACGGCAAGCCGGTATGATTTTCAGATTCAAGAGCAGCGTGTCCATCATTCCACCAAGTACTTCTATGACCAGAACCATCATTTTGACGGAATGGTTTAGATAGAGCCTACGGAGTTCCAAGAGTACATCTCGATATTTTGTCCGGTTTTCCTCCTCTGTTGGAACGATGTTAGTTTCGCCAAGAGCCGAGAACTCTATGACGAAAATCGTCCTACTTTGATGGTCGAGGAGAACTACATCAGGCTTATTGGCTTGTATTTTTCTGAGGGTGGGGAATGCGTAGTTCCAATAGATTCGACACTTCTCATTCTCCACAACGGACTCAATATCCCCCGAATCATAAGGCAACACCGGTGTCTCGTCTATACCGTACGAGTGTCGTAGGTGGTAGTACAACACTCGTAGGGCCGTGTTATGCCTTTGGATATAGGCTGAGACCGCATAAGCTGGACAAGCTGACAGCAAATGCATTATGGTCTCAGCTGCCCCACTACACGCTCTGCTTCTAGTGTCAGAGACCTCTATACTCATCACGCGACTACGTTGAGAAAAGCTGTGACAACATCTGAATGCTTCAATTGAAAATTGCATTGAACAGCTAGGGCAAACAGGAAACGCAATGAAGAATGTCGTATAACAGGAAAAAATGTTTCGAAAAAATCCACTCCATATTTCTGGGTAAATCCTTTTGCAACAAGCCTGGCTTTGAAACAAATAATATCTCCTTTTGCATCCCGTTTGAGTTCCTAAACCCGTTTTGATTTATTTTTCACGGCATTGGCATATTCAGCAGTATCAAGGCAATATATGCCACCAATTTGAGTAGCTGTGGCTTGTATTTCACTTTCTACTTTGCAATTTTTTGATTCTAGTATTCTGCAACCATTTTTTCGAAAACTGTAACATACCCTTTTGAGACTAGCTGGCTCACGGATATCAAATTGGAAGCTAGTTTAGGGACATATGTAACACTGGATATCATTTCAATATTTGAATTTGCTTTCAAATGAACAGGAACATCACCAATTCCTCCACTGATTATTGGCGACTGACACTTCCAAACCATTATTTGTTTGATTTGTAAAATTGACGATCCAGTCCTTACGGTAAGTCATATGCGTGGATGCACCAGAACAATATACCAATTCTGTTGATTTGCTTGACATCCTAAAGCAGTAAGCAAAACTTTATCTTTCAATTTTGCTCCTTAATTATTCTCGGGCTTATTGTATAGAACTTTTGAAGATATCTCAGACTGTGGTTCCTTCTTCCGTTAGTTTTGCTTAAAATGCCCCACAGAACGACATTTCCAACACCAAGGTTTCTTGTTTTTGTTAACCTTTGTATACTTTTGGTTGGTGTACAGTGTTTGTTTCGAAGAATATCGTTCATTATTCCATTTGATGTCTTGTAGTAATTTTGTAACTCATCATCAACTGGTTTGCTGATTGAACTAACTTCTGAGAGATGTTCATGAACTCATTGACATAATCTTCCATTTCATGAAAATTTTCGAGCTTGATGGAACAAAGTGATCGAAGTAACGTTATCCGCCTATTGAGACCCTCATCTTCGTAAGCTGATTGCAATTTCGTCCAAGCTTCATGAGTTGTAGCTGCTATTCGTATATGCGAATAGCAATTTGGTCTCAATCTGCCTACTCCTTCGAGAGAACTGAGGAATTGTTGGTTGAGGAACTGTATTTATAGTGGACGTGGCTGTAATGGCCGTGTGCAATGTATTGCCGCGAGGTGAACTATGGGCGGGAACTGAGTTGGCGCTAGATGAGCTGTGTGCGGGAACTTGGTTGGCGCTAAGTGAGCTGTGTGCGGGAACTGGGTTGGTGGGAAATGAGTTGATGCGTGCAATGAGAGGCTTCCAGGTATTGGGAAGTCTACGTCCGTCGTCGCGAGTGTTGAGGCAATTGGGGCGCTTCTCTATCTCAAGGGCTTCTCGAATGATCCTGGTTTGCAGAGTTTTCTCGGTCGAAATTGTTTTTGTGTTTTTGAAGTCTATTTTGTGACCTGTGTCTTCTCGATGTTTATAAAGTGCGGAAGTGGAAGATGCCTGACGCACAGCAAGTTCGTGTTCGTAGACTCTGGAAGTTACTCGTCTGTTAGTCTGGCCAATATAACTTCTCGGACAGTCTGAACATGGTATTTCATAATACCTTGAGAATCGTTTGGTATTGTGTCCTTGGGAGATCTGAGGAATTTGGATATTTGGTTGTTGGCCGTGAATATTGTTTTTATCTCGTGTTTTCTCAAGATATTACTGATTTTGTCTGTCACACCTTTGATGTATGGTAGGAATGCTTTGTGTGGCTGAATACTCTCTAGTGGATCATTTGTTTTTGGAGGACGGGTCAGTTGATGGCGGATAGACTTGTCGATTAGCGAATTGTTGTAACCATTTTGAAGTAAGGCTGATTTCAGTTTGTCCAGCTCTTGTGGTCTGTACTGGTTGTCGGTGAGCTGAATTGATCTGTATATCAGGGAGTTCAATACGGAGTTTGTTTGTGCTGGATGGTGATGAGAGTTTGCGTGTAGGTATCGGTTGGTGTGGGTCTGTTTCCTGTGTACTGTGTGGGTGAAAGAGTTATTGGATTTCGTGATGAGAACGTCCTGGAAAGCTAGGGAGCTGTTCATTTCGGTCTCTATTGTAAATTTCATGTTGGGATGGATATCGTTTAGGTGATCTAAGAACGTGTTTAAGATTTCGTAACCATGAGGCCATATGACGAAAATGTCGTCAACTTATCTGAACCAGCAAGTAGGCTTGTGGTCAAATGCTTCTACAGCCCTGGTTTCGAAGTCTTCCATGAAAAGGTTTGCAAGGACTGGAGGAAGGGGGGAACCCATGGGAGCACCTTTCACTTGTTTGTAGTAAGTTCCTTGGAAGAGGAAGTACGTGTTGTTCATACAGTGACTTATGAGGTCCAGGGTGTCTTTTGGAATTCTGTGTTTCGTTTTAAGGATTTCTAGCGTGTCCGTTAGGGGAATATTTGTGAAGAGGGAGACAACTTCGAAGCTCACGAGGATATCTGTGTTCTGGATTCTATAGGATTTGAGAAGGTCTAAGAAGTGGAATGAATTTTTCACGTAGGATGAAGCTTCTTCTGCTCGTGGCTGAAGAGTACTCGCTAGATACTTGGCAAGATTCTGGGTTAGTGATCCAAAGGCACTGACGATAGGTCGGAGTGGGATATCAGGCTTGTGTATTTTTGGTAGTCCGTAGATACGAGGGGTGCGTGATGACTTCTCTCTAGGGATAGTGGCTTTCTTGGTTTCGGCTGGTAGTTTAGAATTATTGATCAGAGTTTTGGTCTTCTTTTCGAGGTAGGTTGGCGGGTCTCGTTGGGTGATCTGATACTCGGATGAGTTTAATAGTGTACTCATTTTGTCTACATAATCTGAGGTATTCAGAACTACTGTGTCGTTGCCTTTGTCTGCTGGGAGAATAATTATGTCAGGGTTGTTGTGGAGGTTTCTGAGGCAATGTTTTTCGGCAGGTGTTATGTTGGATGGAGGGAGTTTTGCTCTCCTAAGTGTGGTGGCAATATCTTGTCTAGTTTCTTCAGCTGTGTTTTCTGGTAGATGGGTTATAGCGCTTTCTATTTGTGTGATGATGGTTTCTGTTGAGATTCTGTTTGGTGTGATGGAATAATTGAATCCTCTTGATAGTAGTGCAAGGCTAGTTTGATCTAGTGGTGTGTCGGAGAGGTGTGTCGGAGAAGTTGTGTACTAATTCAGGTGATGCAGCTGGGACCAAGGGTGTGATGGTATTAGTTAACAATGCACAAAGTTTGTTTTTCTGTGTTTCTTATTGCTGATGTGATCTGCTTTGCCCTGAGATATACTGGTCAAAGTGTCCCAGATGACTGGATGGATATCTACGGTGGATAATTTGCCAAAACATTTGTCATCAGACGTAATTTGGACATCACCAACACCTCACTCTACAAATGTTTTGGCAAATTATCCACCGTAGATATCCATCCAGTCATCTGGGACACTTTGACCAGGATATCTCAGGACAAAGCAGATCACATCAGCAATAAGAAAACAGAAACACCGAAAAACAAACTTTGTGCATTGTTAACAAATAACAATATTTAAGAGAAAAAACATGTCAGCTTAACCTTCAATGTATGATACCCATTGGAGTATTCAGAGGCACAGTTATGTTTGCTAAGTACACAATTTAATGTATACAGAGCGCCTCATAAACGTGTGCAGTGTCGTGAAATGAAGTGTCCTTTTGCTTGGTAGCGAGCGATGCTAGCCTTGCCTCCACGGAGACTTCGTACAAGTTGATGTACAAATGTGGGATATATATTTCTCCAGCTACCAGAGCACGCTGTTTGAATATTTAAAATAAATTATGTTTGTGAGTCTGATAATAATAATAATGTTTGGAATAAATGTGAAAAATAGCGAGGTAACGAGGGTGTAACGTTTGAAGGTGTGATTCAAATGAGGAAAGTATACAAGGTGTTTCAAAATGTATAATTTAAGAGAAATGAAAGTGACGTTCATTGAATGTGACTGCTGTGTGTGTGTGTGTGTTTGTGTCAAATATCATGTGAGAAATGGGTCATTGGGGCAATGGAGGGTAGCAAAGTATTCAGCAAAAATATATATAGGATGTCTTATATATTATTTAAGAGAAAAAACATGGCGACTGCATGTCAAATTTAGTATACCAGGTGTACCAACATATCATTTAAGAGGAGAAACATGGAGGTTAAAGAAAAAACACATCATTGAGCTATTGTAGGACATATTGAAGTATATCATCAAAAAAAATATGAAGAGAAGAAATAAACTGACCTTATAAAATCTATCTATCTATTTTAGTCGCATTTTTGCATGTTTTACCGTTTCAAATTTTAGCTGTTTTTTCGAACGCAAAAAACGGTTATTGTGGTCACATTTTTACGTGTTTGAGCGTACTCAAATTTCAGTTGTTTTTTCGAACGCGAAAACGTGTATTTTCAGAAATTTTGAAATGCCAAATTTCCAAAAGAAATATATGTAATCATACTTTTTTTTCTGTTTAATTTTAGAACGCAAAAACGTTGGCTGCATTTTTGCGTGTTTAAGCGTTTCAATTTTCAGTTGTTTTTTGAAACGCAAAAAACGTCTATTTTGATTACATTTTTTAAGAGAATCGCCGTTGCAGTACGTTACGTTTCGTTTCGTGTCAGTTTGACTCTGATTCTGTCTCAAAAAACATCGAATGGCGTATACAGGGTAAAATTAGGTGAAAATATAACAGGTTGTCTGAAAATGCGTCCCGAGCGCGCTTGGAATATGAGAATAATTATAACTGTAGATGGAATATTCGAAGTATGGAAGTGTAATGATAATAATGATGATTGAAAAAATAAAAATAGCATGGCGGCGCCTCACACTCGATATCTGTCAGTTGTCATTGGTAATATCGTTGAAGAAAAAAAAATGTCACAAATAAACATGGTTGTACAGGTACATATAAACATGGCTGCTACATGTATGTGTCAGATGGAAAATGGGTCATTGGGGGGGTAGCAAAGTATTCAGCAATAGTATATACAGGGCGTATTATTTAAGAGAAAAAACATGGCTGTTGCATGTGTCAAATGTCATGTGGAAAATGGGACGCAGAAAATACGTATCATTGGGGATATGGGGACCCAATAGAAAAATATGGTGATATTTCATACTGAGTGTTCCAAAATTTGTTAGACATACACAGAGTGTTCAAAAACTATTCAAGATAGGACGTTTCAATCCTAATCAAGAAGGTATACAGAGCATCTCATTTATAGAAAAAAAAAATATGATTTTTTAACAGGAGTTTAGCGTTTAAACGTGCGATCCCAATCGGAAATTTATTACATGTCATCGAGACCGAATACGTCAGCGCTATCATCAGGAAGATGCCCAATATGTAAATTACCAACCTTTTTGGATCTTAACGAATCATCAGAAAATAAATACTTCCTATCATTGAAAATTGAGATAGAGCATTGAGAAGGGTCCAAATTTAGTTACTCCCGATCGTACGATTTCAATAATTTTGATACCAATAGGTTTGTTTCGATGTCAACAAACATTTTTAAGCATTTTCCAATGCCAAATCAATCATTCTGCTATCAACTTACGTTATTTGTTTCATTATCAGTTGGCATTAAAGCGTGGTCTCCGAGCCAGCGTTATCGGTAATAGAAAAACGAGCAGATTGATATGGAGTGTTGCCGGTTGTAAAATTAAACATTGGTTTTGGGGATAGGGCGTTGCCGGTTGTAAAATTAACCTTTAAGGTTAGGGATGTATCATTTAAGAGAAAAAACAACAGAGTGTCTCAAAAGGCATCATTTAAGAGGAAAAAACATGACGGCTGCTTGTTAAATGCTATATCGGATGTACCAACACATCATTTGAGAGAAAAAACAACAGGGTGTCTCAAAACGTATCATTCAAGAGGAAAAACATGGCGGCTGCTCATTGAATGTAATACCGAGTGCACCAATAACATGTCATTCAAGAGAAAAAAAGATCACTGCTGCTTGTCAAATATTGGGTGGGAAAATGGGTCGAAGCAAAAATGCATCATTGGGGATTCAAAAGTTTTCGTTTTGCGTAAAAAGGTTGTCTCATTGGATGTCATGATGGGGGAGGCCGTCATTTTGAACGTGCGATACCAATGCGTAAAACTGCAGCGTTTCAGCTTGAATCTGTAAGCGAATGCGCCACCAAAAATTAGTAAGTCACCCCAGAGCGCCACGGCAAATAATAATAATCGCCGTTCTCTACTTGCTCCATAAGTGTTTATGAGGTATAGTTGATTTTGAAAAGTCATGTATTAATGAAGTTGTCACAATATAATGACAGCTATTTATGTCTCCAGCCGTGTACAGATAGTATTTTTCTGTACATTCTTTCAGTTTCTCTGATTCTACCATTGCAAATAATATCAATAAGTGTATTCAAATTATTCTATTGCTGTAATGATTGAGTTTTTCATTTTATGCTAAGGTTTACTTTTCACGTTTCAAATACCCGGCAACAACTATGTTTATCAAACGAACACCAAAAGAAGTTTGAGTTTACGTGTTTAATTTTCATTAAAGCTATAAAGACAAAAATGCCTATGTAATGGATCTTTGGGGCATACCACAGACTTGAAATAACATTTTCAGATGTTTGAGGCGTATTTCTTATTGCAACCAACGTCTTATCGCACGTCCTGTTGATTGTGGGATCCAAAATAAGTTTATCCAAAGTATCGCCGATGCCGAGGTACCAAGAATCATTGGTGTTGTGTATAGTTTTGTGGCTAAATAAAATTCATTCTATATTTGGAAGTTCAGAGGATTTTGAGATAAGTGAGTTTTATTACAGCATTGCAAGTCGTGACGAAAATTGTGATAATTTTGTTAAATTATGCTTCTCACGCCAACACTCGGGATGAATTTCAAAGGACAAGTAAAAATTCATATATTCTTTAGTATTCAAAAGAGGTGTCAAGGTATTATATGAAATATGTTTCAAACTATAAAGTGTATGAGAATCATGCAAATCAAAAATGCAGGAAAATTTACAAATTCAAATAAGAAATCGTGAGTATTTAAAATAGGCGTCGAGTAAATATATATAAAATATTTTTCAAATGTTACGGAATATGAGAAAGTATTGTGAGAAATCATGGGTTATGAAAGAGAAAAATGTCCAGGAAAAAATTTAAAGTTTGAATTAAAAATCAAATTTCAAAGTTGATAGCAAGTTTATTATTGAAAAATGTTTTAAATGATTCAGTCTAAGAGGAAAAATTATGAAAATTAGGTGCTAGCGATGCAACAAAAAAAAGAAATACAGGAAAGTTTTCCAAGTCCAAGTGCCAGCACGCAATATTATAAGTAGATAAAATATTCAGAGCATGAAAGTGATATGATAATAATAATGATGATTGAAAAAATGACGGTTGTCAGTTTAGAGAAAAAACATGGCTGCACCCTCAAGAAAAAAATCATGTGGGTAAACATAACAAATATATATATTTATAGTGTTTCTAAATACGTCATTGAAGAAAAAAAAACGTGGCGGTTCAACGGGGTCATAGCATTTTAACGTGTGATCTCAATGGGCTACTTTGTGTTTGAAAATTCAGCGTATAAGAAAAAAAAAACATGCTGGTTCGACGGGAGTCTAGCACTTCAACATGCGATCCCAATTGTAAACGTTTAAAGGGTGCCTCAAAATATATCTTTTGAGAAAAAACGTGTCAGTTTAACGGGGCCTAACGTTTCCACGTGCGATCCCAATGAGGAACTTATACTAGATATCTCAAAATACATCATTTGCGAAAAAAAAAACATGTCAGTTTAACGAAGGTCTAACGTTTTCACGTGCGATCCCAATGAGGAACTACACTAGGTATCTCAAAACACATCATTTGCGAAAAAAAACATGACAGTTTAACGGAGGTCTGAAGTTTCAACATACGATTCCATACATTCTATCAACATTCAAAAAAGACGTAGCCCTCTCATTTTAACGTGCGAATGAGTGAATACTGCAAATGAAAAACATAGTAATTGGAGAGTAACAGGGCGTTAGCGTTTCAAGGTACAATAGTGTTGAGTTCATAAATGTGTAATATTTGAATGGTACAGTCTATGAGGAAACATTATAACAAATATGTGTTATGGGTGCAAAAAAATTTCAAGAAAAAAGTCTGAACTGTAGGTGTCATGTTAACATAGGAAATATGTTTCAAAAATGTTACGGTATATGAGAAAGCATTGCAAAAATTCATGGGTTATGGATGCGAAAAAATATGTAAATTTTGGGTAATAATTTCACTTAGCTGACCGTTGGGTGTGCTTTTGAGGGTGTGTAGTCTTGCTTGCAAATCCCGATGTCATGTATGCATACACATTAATTAACAACTACAGCGGAATGTTGCAGACTCCCTACTCACGTTCTTTATTAGTAAATTATAACATTGGAAATCAAATTCAGGTAGGTTATAATAAAAGTGAGACATATTTTCATAATTTATTCAGCATATTTTGTGTCATTCTAAAGTAAGGGTGTTACAGCGTCGGCATATTTTAACAAATTATTCATAGAAACATGTCAGTTTCATCAATACATTTCTAAGATCATCCAAAAGCTTATTGTTGGGACATGCAATATCAAACATGTTCCAATTGAAGTCTCCTACTTCAATAAGTCTTATTTGGAACTCATTGTACTTGAAATATGTATTTCCCTTGAAAAAATACATATGGCCATCTATATAGCGAATTAATATTCACTCCATCAAATTCAATGAAGGAAGTATTATCATAAAAGATAAAATATTTTCCTGCATGTGTTTGAAAAAGTGCATTTATTTTAGCGTTTGGTGGTAAAAGGGGGATTTCTACATCTTTATCGATTTGTAAGGTCGGAAATAAACTTGAAGATACTTTATTTTTGCTGACAACCAATAAATTGCCATTAGCAGTTTGGAAAACGTAATCTACACCATAGGGTCTTAATTCATTCGGTAGATGATTCTGTAGTTTTTTAGGTTCAGTAATTTTCCTCATTCACAATAACATACAATCAATAGCTTGGAATTATATCTGGTGGAGCTTTAACTTCACATAAATTTTTATTAAATTTAGGTGAATGATGAAGGTGTTGTTTGCTTGTAGTATGAATTGGGAGCGTAGTTTTGAGGGAAGTGGTAGGAATTTCAATAGTCGTTGTATCTGGCGGTATATACTTAGGTATAGCAACAAATCGGTACTTTCGACCATATAGTACCTCAAGTCTTAATGTCATCTTGATGGATGGGGCATATTTTTTGTTGATACCATGGATACATGATTGCGTCCTCCGTATCACAATGACCTAAACCTAAAGAATGCCCAATTTCATGAAAGGCTGTCATCAATAAATTCGAATATCCGTAAGGCGTTTCATTATATCCTGTATACCATTTTTGTTCATCGTCAAAATAAATTTCTTTACAAGAGTTGTTACGTGCTACTGGAAAGAAAGCATGACCTAAGACTTTGCCAGGACCATCAAAAGTCGAAGGACAATATGAATTACCCATACAATTCCTTCGATATTGATGATAACTTTTAAGGAATATTATCGTGATATCTGAATTAGGTTTCGTTACCATCTCAAATGTTGAAATGGATGCATTCTGCCACATTTCAAAAGCTTTTTTTAATACTGCAAGGTATTCGTTATAACTTTTGTTGAATGGATAGCGAGATAGGTACCACGGCAGATGAGTTTTATTCCATTTTGTTGAAACTCGTTTTCGCCATGTTGACATCTGGGTCTCGTAATAAGCTCCATTGTTTCATTATTCAAAGTTCCATCTACAGGTAAATTATAACGTTCTTGGAAATTACTAACAGCTGTTGAAAAATCTGTCAGCGAACTAATATCAATACACCCATATGTTTCCAAATAGTGTTGTAGAAAAGTTGAATTTGCTGCTAGTAATGGTAAGAAAGCAGCCAGCACGATTATGACCAACCTCATCATTGGTTTGTTGTACACAAATGACTGTAATCGTAATTCATCATTTGACTAACAATTCCTCACAGATGAAGTAGCGACCAATAGTAAATCACTCGCTGCGCCACCTATGAAGTTCTTGAAAAAGCACTCTCTGAAACTGATAACGAGTACGAATTTCCGGTGTAGTTGGTATTGTGGTCTCAAGAAAAACAGAAATGATGGAAATCTGAGCAAATCTTCAATGGAAATTTGTTTGGTATTACTTTCGATGTACTGTGTGATGTAAATGTAATCCCCGCAACGTGTTGTGATTGGATCATACTCATCTACATACTCATCGATTTGTGATTCAAAGAAATTTTCCTTTATTTCTTGCAGGATGTCAATGAGGGTTGCCCATTCAAAAGAAGCAAAATTGATGGATCGAATGGAGAACTGCTGCTTCAAAATGATGCATGAGCTAAAATCCCTGGAGGGACTTATGCCACATCGAATTTCGTAGGATGGCATAGGGAAGACCATCAACATCAACTGATGTTCGTTCCGAGCTGCCATTTCGTATTGCCCCAATGCTCTGTCGATGGCATTCAGAGTTTCTTTATAATCTTCTCCATTACTATCGCACATTACTTCAACTTCACTGACGTAACCACTATCTTGAGACATTTTCGTTTTCAAACTGAATATTCGTCTATGCTTGCATACGCTTTTATAGCTTCAGATCACGTGGTCAATTTTAAAATTGTTGTTGCATGTTTGTTGACTGAAAAAAAATATTTGAAAGACCCCTCGGAATTATATGATTTGTGTTTGTTTCCCATAAGATTCTATACAAAATCAACGTTTTCCATCCAACTGTTATGTTTGTTATCCAAACCGAGCCATTTAACGTACATATGTGATGGCGAAACTGTGAAACATACTATTTTGTTATGGTGATGCATGCACTACATTTTGTCTTTTAATGATCTCATCGACAGCAGATTTTACACTCGCTATATCTGAATTTATTTTGGAGATTTGTTGTGATATCAACTCGAAGTTGATTCACATCATTTTTTGCCAACGTTTTATTTTGCTTCAAAGTGTTTTTGTACGAACGAATCAAATCGGTTATTTCCGAGATTTTTTTCAAGTCCTCGTTATAGACAGATTTCACATTCGCTATATCTGAATTTATTTTGGTGATTTGCTTCGAGATATCGTTTCGAAATTGAGTCACTTAATTTTTTACCACCGTTTCATTTTGCTTCAAAGTGTTGATGTGTGAACGAATCATATCGGTTATTTCCGAGATTTTTTTCAACAAATTTCCACGAATATTTTCAATATCAGTTTTATATTGTTCATTGAATTTTTTGTAAAACGAAACTCCCTCGTTATAACGTTCCACATTTCTTTGCGACATTTCATTAAAATTAGTATCTTGCGTTTGAATTTTTTTTTCAAACTGATTCCTGATTTCACCCACTTCTCTATTCGTCTTCATCAGTTCCTCAACCAATATTTCCAATGCATCGGTGTTCTCATCTAAACTAGTACCAATTTTATCCGTAATTTCATCCATATATTGTTTATTGGCAGCATCAGTATTTTTGGTGGGCCTCTTTACATTACTCAATTTCAAATTATCAAAATCGATGTTACCATCTGGAGTGTGCAGCAAGCCGCCGCCTCCAGAGGGCGTAGGTAATTTTCGCTTTCTATCACCACTGCCACCAGCGGTGCTGTCGCTACGTCCAAACTTATCGATAACCATTTTGAAAATGTAAATGTATGCATGGATTTATGTCATCTTATAGAATTATATTTGCCTCTTTAAGTTCACTCAAAATGGCAATAATCTCATTGTCATGCGAAGTATTTCCGGCATCCCGAGAGGCTATCAATAATTTGAGACGTTCGCATAGTTCGTTTGGGTCATCCCAATAAACAAACATCATAGGTTTTGTATTGAATGTCATTGCAATAGGTATGTTTTTAGGTAAACCGCTACCTTTTGCTGCAGGGTTGGATGTTTTAGGTAAACCGGTACGTGTCGATATTTTACGTTGATTTCGTATAGGAAACATCGGTTTAATTATTTCGGTATACTTGTATCTTTTACTACCTTTCGGATAGCCTAGGGAGTTTTTGTGAATGTTCGACAAATCTACAATTGATTTGTATGCCTGCATATCTTCATTATTATAGTTTTCAGGTGTGTTTAAAAATATGAGTTCATATATACCGGGTGTTGCTTTCCACTGATATCCACCCATTTTAATGTATCCGCTGCATTTGTCGAAATCTATTTCTTTGTTACCTAGGAACCA
The DNA here is from genome assembly GCA_958502065.1 of Chrysolina americana. NCBI lineage: Eukaryota > Metazoa > Arthropoda > Insecta > Coleoptera > Chrysomelidae > Chrysolina > Chrysolina americana. Next base: position 36,938,746 of record OY293418.1, read on the forward strand.
CTTTGAAGATACACCATCATATACAGGACCGTATACTTTATCTATTTCTTTGTCATTACTCCAATGTTTTATAATGTACGGTTGAGCCATTATAGGATATTGATCGATATATTCCTGTAAAACTTGTTCATTCATGTCTGACACAAAGCTCTTATCTTGTTCCTCTTGTGTGCCTACGCTGAAGATATCCTCATCATCACCATCATTATCATCTGTACCTGCAACATGTTCGAGGGATTGGAATGGAGTCGTCGTTTCGATGGATTCGAATGGAGACGTTTCATGTTTCACAATCCTACTAATAGTAAGAAATCTAGTGCTTCGGCTTTGCGAGCTTCTAAAATGGCATTGAGCCAAGCTGGAGGACGTAAGAAAATACGAGTACCTAGAATAATTCCATTCGATGCAAAGTCTGGAGGAATTTTACCACTTATGCACCACTTATGTACTTGCTGCACTTTCGGCTTTGGGTGCGTTGGCAGGTGGAGCGAGCTCCATAGCAAAAACCGTAATAGACGCAAAAAATGCTAAAAAGAAACTTGAAGAAGATCACCGTCACAATAAATCCATGGAGCATTTGGGTTCGGGTTTGTACCTGCGGAAAACCCCTCGAGAATTTGGACTGTTCCTGAAAAAACAACATCAACGCAAAGGACGCGGTCTTTACCTGAAAATGCAAAAAAACTGCTAGATAAGCTACCTCATAGAGCATATACGATTCGGAAATTAAGGAATGTGCTCGTCAGATGAAAATACCACATTTTCGTGGAATCTTTATGCGTGATACGTTGCCAACTTGTGGTCCTTGGCTGCGAGAATGCGCTATAATGAACTTGGATTCCCACTTGAATGCGGGCACTCATTGGGTAGCTTACAATAAAAACGGCAATGTCGCACAATATTTCGATAGTTTTGGCAATCTCATACCTCCATTGGAATTGGCAAGATATTTTGGGAGGGGTGTAAGAATTACATATAATAATAGTCAATATCAAAATTACAATCAGAGTAATTGCGGACATCTCTGCCTAAAGTTTCTACTTCATAATGTCCACCGCTGAGATGCATAAATCGTTGACTGAAATGCATAAATATAAATCATTGCGAGATTTCACTGATACTCAACTGCTAGCTTTGTCAATCGAATATTTGATTGGGAACGCAGGACCTTGTGAGTTGTTGGATGTATGGCATAGGTTACCAAAGGACTACAAAAATCGATTCGCTTTGCAGATTCGTCTACCATGTTTCATTCATTATCAAAATTAGTTTGGACTGTCAACGGCATCACTAAAAGAAGCAGAGTATCATGGACCAGTTAGTGCACAATTTCAATGTTATTATTGTAATAATAAATGATTTTTCATCCAAGTTGTTGTTCATTATTTAAGGTGGGTCGCTTCCGACACTATATCAGTCATGTCTATGATATTGACGTTAACGAGTCGTTCTTCAACGCTTTCCATCGATTTCAATCCGCCCATTCAATTGGATTCTGATTCATAATACAGTTTGGCTTTGCTCAGCTTCCATTCGTACAACAGTATACCCAACATAGAAGAAGGTACAAAATTCTACTACTTTGAAAACGACGGCAGAACTAAACAGAGTATCGATATTCCTACTGGCTCTTACGAAATTGGTGATATTGAGGCTTTGATCAGCAAACACATCACACCCAAATCGTACAAGGAAAACCCCGAAGAATTTTTCTACCTCAAACCGAATAATAACACGCTGAAAAGCGAAATATTCTGCCTTAAACACTCAATTGATTTCCGACCTGAAAACAGTTTGGCCCGCATTTTAGGGTTTTCGTCCACTCTTCTCAAACCCAACTTGCATTACGCATCAGATCTACCTGTAGATATCATTAAAGTACGTACCATACACATAGATAGCAACATTACGTTCGGAGCATTCTACAACGACGCACCGTCTCATACGATATACGAATTTGCTGTTGGTGTTGATCCTGGTTACGCAATCGACGAAACACCCAACCACCTCATTTATCTACCCATTGCTCATAGAGACGAAATAAACAATATTACGCTGCGAGTGCTGGACCAGCATTCTCAACTCGTTGATTTTCGAAACGAAGAAATAATCGTTCGTTTGGAATTGAAGCGAAAGTATGGTGCTAACTATTCATAAGAATAACTCACCACCATACCCCCCTTCAGTCTTCACCAAGACCTTCAACGTGCGTCAACTACTATCACCGGAGAATAAACTGTTTTTGGAATCTCTCGGTTATCATGTTGTCCAATCAAGTGTTCAACATTTTCCGAAAACCACAAAACGATGAATCCATACAAAAGGTGGAATGTCAAGTCCTTTCGCAACAATGATGTCATTGAAATCAACATAAATCAATCTGACGCTTACGATGCTTTGTATGATAGCCTGTTATTCATCAGTGGAAAATTTGTGAAAACCAAAGGAGATGGTCGTGTAACATTCGTAAACAATGCTGGTGCTTTCATGTTTCAATCTGTTAGTTATGAACAAAGCGGTAAGGAGTTGGAGACGGTCCGTGAAGTTGGAATTGTTAGTACTGTCAGAGGCTTTCTCACCTACACTGACGAAGATATCAAGCACTTGGCCAATTCAAGTTGGACTTTTCCCAGCAACGCTGGGGTTATCAGCACCACTGATCTAACATCCAACATGCTCATACCCATCAAGCATTTTTTGAATATTTTCAACGATTATCAACGATTAGTACGAACTGCAGATGATAGCAACTGCTTCAAAATAGAGGAGACCGCTGGATCGCCGGCTGGTACGACAGCAGTCAAGTTGGAAATTGAAAATATTGAACTCAAATTTAAGAGGATCTTTCCACATGATCAAATTAAATTGCAACTCTTGATGGCCATCCAAGCTGATACTCCTATTCTCATGCCGTTCAGACAATGGGAACTTCATATGTTGCCTGCTCTCACACAAGGTGCAAAAAGTGAAATATGGGCCGTCAAGACTTCCTCGTTTCTCGAAAGTCCTCGCTATGTGATTGTATGTTTCCAAAAAGACCGTGATTACACCAAATTCAACAATGATCCAACAATATTCGCTCATTCGAATATCACCAATATAACGCTCACTCTGAACGATGAGAATTATCCCAAAGAGAATATGCATCTGAATTTTGCAAAGGGGAATTTTTCGCAAGCCTATTTTAACTATGCACAATTCGGTCTCAGCTACAAAATTACTAATCAACATAATCCTCTGCTGAGCTCCACCGAATTTGTTGGCAAGACTCTCTTTGTCATCGATTGTTCCAGAAGGGATGAGAGCATTAAAAGTTCCACTGTTGATGTGAAACTCGAAATCGAGGCATCTGAAGGATTTCCCCAAAATACTAGAGCCTATTGCATCACTGTGCACGACACTGTTATTGAGCACCTCCCACTCAGCGAAATCATTAACAAATTAAACTGAACATATGCTTGTCACTTCAGTATCAATCACAGAGTCAACATGAAAATAGCTGTTGTAGATATTCAAGGCTTTACCATCGAGCAACAATTCCATCCTAAGGAGATTGCCATTAGGATTGGAATTCAATGTAGTAATTTTCTGCGGCTGCCAACTATACCATTTTCCTCTTTGAGTAGAGCAGATAAACGTACTGCTTGTTTCTTGGAGCGAAACGTTCATGGATTGAGGTATTCCTCTGGCTTTGTGGAATATCATCAATTAGATTCCATCCTCAAGAAAAATTTACAGAATGTTGATATCATTTATGTACGAGGACTCCAAAAACGTGACTATCTTACAGAGAAATTTCATCAATTGAACCTACCTACACGTGTTGTGAATTTGGAGGACTATGATAATACGTCATGGATGGTTCCCACATTCGGCGACAATGATGGTATACCACCCTGTATGCATCACATTTATAAGCAACCCCACTATATTGCAGTCTCCGAAACTTGATATTCTATACAAATTTATGTGATATGTTACCAAAATAAAAATGCTCAATAAATTTGTATTCAAAGTGTTTTCTTTTATTTTTACTTTATAACCTAAGTTGGTCTCCCCCCCTCAAAAATCCAATCAAAATAGACGTTTTTCGCGTTCGAAAAAACTGCTAAAATTCATAACGCTAAAACACGCAAAAATGTGACTACATAAGCGTTTTTCGCGTTCTAAAAAACAACTAAAATTGGAAACGCTAAAACACGTAAAAATGCGACCGCAAACAGCGTTTTATAAGGTTAGTTCATTAGTTCGTTCTGGTTCAATCAAACTGAATATCTGTCACTCTCTGCCTGTCTGTCAAGAATCGAAAAAATTAAACGTTGATAGTGTCGCAGGGCAGGCTCGCCGCGCTCCTACGATGATTTTTTTTGTGTATGGTCACCTTTAGTGAGCCATTTTTACACTTAATAACTCTCAATTTTCACCTAGAAGCCAGTCGAATAATATTAGATTTTTGCATTATATTCAGGTCACTAGTCTAGTCTCACCCTGTATGATGTAAAGTCCCAATCTCCACCCAGTGGAACTCCACTGTATGTAGTTTTACCGATTTACCGGAAATTCCTGACTAGTTTTCAATTTTATTAATTTGTGGCCCCAAACAGTCGAGCACCCGGTATACAGAACACTTAGAGCAAGGTTTCGACACGCTAGTCTCTTGTTGGGTGGAAAGATTCCGTGGCTCCATTTGTTTTCACAAATTATTTTATTTCAATTCGATTTCTCATCAGGTTGGCCAAATCGGAAAACGGGTATAGATTCCTCGGCGAAGGAATACGTGTATTTCTTCGGCGTTCAAGAATCACGTTGGGTTATGGTTTTTCTCGGGGCTCTCCGAATATCGAACCGCCCTAGGAATCGAGATATCTGAAATTCTGACTTTCAATATCTCCCTAGATCTGGGGAGTATTTAGTGACTTTTGTCAAATACTCCCTAGAAAACGCAGGTAACGGGACTTTAACGGTCATTTGCCCAAATCCCGCGCGTTTTCGCGAGCTAGGGTTTTGTTCAGCCAAGGGCGACGCCCACTTTGGCCCTCTAGGCCAATGGGTGTCGCGGATTCAGCAGTCAGGATTGCATAAATATGCAAGCAGCGAAGCAGCAGATAGCCACTCTTTCTTGTCGAATTGCAGTGTAATAATCAATTTCGTGTTTCCGTTAAATAACTTACGTTTGTTTGGCTTTGCCTTTTGTCTCTGCAATTCATCGTTTTGGCTAGCAGTTAGAGTCAGGTTCTCGGTAATAATAATTCAGTTCACAGTAGATTCATAACGTTTTGTTTCTATCTTAAAGGGGGTTAGACTCACTTGTACGGTTTACAGGTGTTTTATTCGCGCTACGAAAGTACGTTGATAGGTAGTTTAACTCTCGAGCAATAATCAGTGTAAAGTGATCTTTTGCAACGGACACTTAGGGATTTAACTTCATCAAAGTTATTTCCCGACTTAATACCTGTACGCGACGTTGACGAAAAATCCCCATCGTATGAAAAGGGGTCAGGCACCAAAACGAGATCTCACCTGATACAATCGGCTCGATCGTAGAGTTCCACGAAGATTGTATCGTTCGAGCTTAAATTCCTCGGCCTGTCAAGACATCATTAGCTGCGACTTTGTCGTTGGCGAGCCACATTTCCTGTGGTACCTAGGGGTTTCGCGTCCTTCCCATACCTATTTCCTGCGGCTGTTCTCGGCTTTTCCACCTGAGACAGTCTGGTTAGGCTCCGTGATCCTTTTACCCAAATCTCTGTCTTGGTTTTTGTCACATCCAGTTGTAATTTTTGAAGTAAAAATTTTTCCAAGTTTAATTTTTCCTTTTTGGTGCTTCACACAATTTTGAAGTTAGGAAATTTTATTTAGATAGTTTTTCTAAACCGTGAATCCTTCCTCCCTCGTCCATTTCCCGGCGAGGTCTTGTTAGGTGTTAGGTTAGTTAGCTATAGGGTGACCCTTCTCATCGTCACACTTGAGTTGGGTCGACGCGAGGTCGATTTTAGTGCACTTCTCCTTTGCCACACACTTGCACACGCATACATTACAGCCGTAATTGTTTGTCCTTTAGAGCAATGACGAATATGAGATTGAGATCTCATATGCTCGCGGAGGAGAATACCCAAGCCGTGTTCGCCGGCGTTGGGCTTTCTCGGACACCTCCGCCGTCGGGTGACTTAGACGCCAGGCGTCTATTCCCCGAAGCGTCGCGACGCCTCGACGGAGACGTCCCCCAGGTACGTACTACCGGGGAAAATCGTGAGTTGACGATGTCAACTACCTTGTCCCCGAGAAGTGTGCTGGACCAAGGTACTTTAGAGTCGAGCTTAGACGGAGGGAGGCAGCCTTCCCCGTCGGCTCAGGTAGGGTTAGTAATCGATTCCGCGGGAGTTGTCACAACTCCACCTTTGGAAGCCCGTTTGGAGCAATTTAGAATAACGAGAAATGTTTCTGTTTGTAGGTCGGAGGGCTACTCAGGAGTCCATGCTGGCGAAGCTCGTGAGGTACGCCCCCTCGGAATGCGCCGAAGCGCTCCGAGGTCATTGGGTGTGCCTCACGCACAACAGCCAAGGCCAGAAGTAGATGTGCATACCCTAAGGGAACCGGGTGATGCTGAGGCCCTAGTGGAAGAACTAGGGGGTGGTGGAAGGCTCTCGGAGGGAGTTGGGAATGCTCGCATTCCCATATCTCTCCAGGGGCGGGTTCAGCGTACCTCCCAAGGGATACCATATGCACGGCCTGAACAAGCAGTAAGAGCTAGAAAGGCAGATCTTGAATCAGGTGTCGGCTGGGACACGGAAGTTGCCACCCGAAATCCCTGGGTGACGACGTCCTTGCCCTCCAGGCAACTAGGAGCAGAGCGGTGGGTGGCTGAAGATGGGTTCGGAGGAATCCGAAACTTTGCGGAAGCCGTCCATCCACACCGGTTAACGAGACAATAGACACGTGTCAACGAATACAGTCGGACGGAAGACTGAACGGTTCAATGGGTATCGCACATTGAATGTGACGACCTCCGTTAAGCTGACATGTTTTTTCTTTCAAATATTGTTATTTGAGATACCCGGTATATCATTTGACAGCCGCCATGTTTTTTTCTCTCTCAAATCCTGTATTCTGAGTCTAAATATGCCATCCACAATCATTATTCTTATTATACAGTGTCACCGTTAAAGTCCGCATCATATGGGATTTTTTTTTATTATTCTGTTATTGCAAATTTAAAGTTCGTGAACAGTTTGTGCTTTGAAAATAATGCAAAATGACGTTTACGATTGTTTTCTATCTATTGGGTACACCTGTCAAATTTGACATTTTTTCAAAAAAGTTCCAGAATGTTAGGTTATTTCTCAATATTTCGAAAAATATTATACGAAAAATTTTTTTTTTTTTTCGGTTTCCTACCCACCTACCAAATTTGAACCAGTTTGAACAACTTTTATTTTTTTTGCGTTTTCTTAACCTTACACTTTTTCGGATAATTTAAATTTGATGAAATCTGGAAAAAAAAGTTGAGATGTAATACACCCATCTGCTGAAAGAATTTTTTCTGTTTATAAATACTTCTAACTGGATATTTTCAAAAAAAATACAAATATGCTAAGAAAATAACATCATATTTGATGCAAGTGGCTCTAGTTTCAATATTCCATAGCAAAATTTGCTTCAATTATTTTTATCACAATACATCAGTGAAGTAGAAAATACTTTAGGTCTATTGCTTAAGAAAAATATTCGATAATTCGAAACTAGAGCCACATTGCATCAACTATAACAAAATTTTTTTAGCATATTTGTATTTTTTTGAAAATATCCAAGTAGAAACATTTTTAAACAGAAAGAATCCTTCCAGCAGATGGGATTATTACATCTCATCTGGTTATTTCAGATTTTACCAAATTTAAATTATCCGAAAAAGTGTAAGGTTAAGAAAACTCGAAAAAAATCAAAGTTTTTCAACTGGTTCAGATTTGGTAGGTGGGTAGGAAACCGAAAAATGAACAAATTTTCCATATAATATTTTTCGAAAAATTGAGAAATAACCTAACATTTTGAAATTTTTTTGAAAAAATGTCAAATTTGACAGGTGTAGCCAATCGATGGAAAACAATCGTAAACGTCATTTTGCATTATTTTCAAAGCAAAAAGTGTTTACGAACTCTAAATTTGCAATAAATGAATAATAAAAAAAAGTCCCATATGATGCGGACTTTAACGGTGACACTGTATATTATAAGCGCGCGGTAGTGGAGAATTGTTATCAATCTAAGGGATCTATCGCCGCGACTCGATGAACGCCAAACACAGCGACGCACCGAAATTTAGCAGCGCGTGGTACTGGAGAATTGTTATCAATCTAAGGGTACTACGTCACACGATGAACGCAGACCATATAGTTCACCTACTCAGCCAATTTTCGATAATGATTTCGATAATGATAATAGGTTTTCTTTGAAAAAATATCAATATCAGTATTGGCGTGAGGTTTTATAACAATTTCAATCAATATAGGTCATAGATTTGTTGAATAATGGTAAAATGATATTGAACCAATGTGTTATCAAACTTAGATATACAATATTGCTTGTAATCCCTAGAATCGGTATGAGAGGAATAATGGGATGACAATATTCATTCTAGATTTTAGAAACAATATATAGACAATATTTTGACAAAAATTATTCAACCAATCTTGTACCAATATCACCTCTATACCTGTTTAATCTACATTCAGAATAGGTTAATCCAATGTTACAATAATAGTATCAATATTATATTGTTTTTCCAATATTTTTTCATGTGAATATTATCACTATCTTGTTTTTGTATTGAAATTGGCTAAAAAAACTCTATTTGGGTTAAAAGTTTTTAATGTTGACACTTTGACATACTTTTGTGACTTGTTCACTCAGCAACGTAACAAAATGGGAAGATAGCCTCTTCTTTTTAGTACAGTACAATTATAAACTTCACATAACATATTAGTACGATAAAATTAGAAACTTCACATAACATAGTCCTCCCCTTGAAAGCCATGAGGGTTTCAAAACAAAATAAATAACAACGCCCAACAGTCGTTTTCGGGAAGTGGAAGAACACACAGTTTACAGGTTGGGCGTTGATAAGTTCCGTTGACTGTTTTTATCGTCACGGTTCGCACTACTCCATCTGAACCGGGAAATGTTTTAATAACTCTACCCATGAGCCATTTTAATGATGGAAGTCCATCTTCTTTCACAAGTAGGTACAATGGTACCTAATTTCAATAGTTGCGGGCAATTTTCTTTCCATTTCGTCCGAACTTGAAGGTTGAATATGTACTCCTTTGACCACCTCGACCAAAAATGCTGCGTCATTTTCTGAATGTGCTGGAAGTGACTCAGGTGGTTGCTAGGAGTTACTAGCCAGTCATTATCAGGAACAGCTGATAGCTTGGCGCCGATCAGGAAATGTGTCGGAGTCAAAGGAGAGGGATCATTGGGATCGGAAGAGAGGGGATAAAGTGGTCTCTACTATTCAAACACGTTTCAATATGTATTGTCAATGTAGTTAACTCTTCAAAAGTTACGGGAGTTTCATCAACAATAATTTTCAAGTGGTATTTAACCGATTTTACTCCAGCCTCCCAAAGCCCGCCAAAATTAGGTGCCCGAGGAGGAATAAAGTTCCAAGATATTCCATCTTGTAATAATTTAGTTTGAATTACATCACCAGAATCCTGCAGAAATGTTTTCAAATAAGCCTTGGCTCCCACAAATCAAATCAAATCGCCTCAAAGCTGCTATGAACGATTCAGTACTCAAATCAATTACTATTTCTAAGTGCATTGCGTTGGTTGCAAAACATATAAGTATGCAAATATATGATTTTATTAGCTTGGTGTTTCGATGCTTTTTTTCTTTTAAGAGAAACGGTCCGCAATAATCCACACCTGTAACTGCAAACGGACGAGAAGGTGTAAGTCTATCTTTGGGCAAGTCCCCCATTATATTTTGTATATTTATCGCTTTGATAACACTTTTGATAACATCGTATTTTCATGAATGACCGATCTGAAAGTATCTTTGAAAAAAATCCATGCATTATATGAACCGTCGAATGTGTGCAAGTTCAATGTCGGTAATTTCATGTTGATTTGTGAAGAAACTGGCTGATGAGATGATGATCCAGAAGATGCTACGCTTTCGACATGTTTTGCTTTTGACATTATGTATTTTCTTGCTTCACTCAATATTTTATAATAAGAATCTTCGAATGAAATGGATTCCTGTCGTAGCGCATCAAGTTCTTTTTTATCGTCATCATCTATCTCAGTTTCCAATTCGTACTGTATATTATTGTATTCATCTAATAAAGGTTCCGCTTTATTCAACCTCTGTTCTAATTGAACAATGTCGGCACTTTGCTCATCAGACACCTTTTTGTAATATGTTTCAAATCGTATTAATTGTGATTTTATTGGAGTAAAGAAGCCATTATGGTATTTTTTGTTCAAGCGATTGTATATGTAACAGAACAGAGTGAATTGTTTTTTGTTTGGATGAAACCAATAACTAAATTTATGCTATGATTTCATTCGAAATGGGTAGAAAACATTTGCTAATATTATGCAAAGTTTCAAGAATATTTGTTTTGTGGAAATTGCTAAAATTGTGCAGAATTCCGTAGTAGATATTACTAGTATTTCATGAAAAAGAATTGTTTGTACATAATGACATGAACAATACTCATCAAAGAATGCTAGTAAGGATTGGGGAATGGTAAAATAAGAGAGCAAATTGATAGGAATGGACACGCTTGTTACTCTTCATTCCATGTGGCGGCAGACGATGGCTGGGAACAGCATTACTTGGTTTTTGTTCACTGGACTCTTACCAAACAATGACTGGTTTTGCGAGAAGAATGAATGATTGATTTGGTTCAAAGTTTTTAATGTTGTCACATATGACATACAGAAACCAAATTCAATCTACTTTTGTGACTTGTTCACTCAACAACGTATCAAAATGGGAAGATAGTCTCTTTTTTTTAGTACAATACCAATTATAAACTTCACATAACATATTAGTACGATAGAATTAGAAACTTCACATAACAATAATCATCTATATTGGATCAATAATAATTTTTACGTTTACAATATATCTATACTGATCCATTATGAAATCAAGATTCAGACTATATGAGGTGTTACCTGGTCACCTGTGTTACCTGAGAGTATATTGTCAATATTGTTCACAGATTGAAGAAAAATTCCATTCCATAAGAAAATCCGAAGCTACTGAACAAACATCGGAATCTAGCAGACAAAGAGATGATAATATAATTGTACCGAGTCATAAAGATTATTTACCCTATGATTTGGCAGTGGACACTACAGGAAGATTATTATTTTGGACTTGTTCTAAGAGAAATGTCATAAATATAACACGACTAGACAATTCCAACGAATTTGGTAGTTTGGAAAAAAGAGAAGAAGAAAAGCCTCGTCTCATTGCTTTACACGTTGATAAAAGGTAATTATTCTAAGATATATCTTTTCACCCGACAATTTGAAATTCATTATCAAAATTATTATATTTCCATATATTTTCAGGTTACTCTTTTATACTGATGTTGGTAAAACGCCTCAACTAATTCGTACAAGATTGGATGGTTCACACCGTATAGTAATAGCTAAAACTGATAATATAACTGCGATAGCTGTTGATATAGAAAATGATCTAGTAGTATGGGCACAAGGTCATAGCATTTATATCAGTAATATTGATGGAGAAAATCAGTAAGTTGAACAATTATTAATAGTGCTGATGTTCAAGAGTTCTACTTCTGGAATTTATTTAATTTCACCAAGTCTAATATTTTGTGAACATTAAAAGGAATAGATGAAAAGGTGGTTAGTTGAGAAAGTGTCGAGATAAATATAGCAGGTATTCTAATACTCACTCGCTCCTGTGCTTATCGTGAGGTTGGTGCCAATTACCATAATTCTCTGATAGTTTGCATTCTATTCGAATACAATTCACCTCCATATCACCCACCACATGCTCTAAATATTCAAGACCATGGTGGAAAGTGATATGGAACAAAAACTTCCTGGGGACTACGAAGATGTTCTTCATTGTATCGAGGTACCCCAGACACAACTAGATTTTCCATGAATAATCCTATTACATTATTTTTGGAATATTGAATTATTTTATTCAGATAAACAACTACTTCCCTGGGTAATACCACGACGGACATATATTTGTGCAACGTCTTCCAAGAAGACCCAATTGCAAGTGCGTATCTTGTAATTAAACAGTAGATTATCCTTCATTTGGTAGTTCAATTTCCGTCGTGGTATTAGCCAGGGAAGTAGTTGTTTTCTGGCAGTTTGCCTCATTTTTCCACTTAGTGGAAACGTGTGGAGAGAAAGGGTACTTCGACTTCGTCGATTTTATTCGTTTCATTATCGTAATAATCTCCAGCACATATTTTCGAAGTTTGTTCGAATTGATACAGTTACCTCTTCCTGGAGTCTGTGCTTTTCGAAATGTGTGTTTCTTGATTTTCTATGCGCATGGCGCTATGATAGACTTAGTTGTGGGTCGTGGCTTCATCCTTGGAGAAATATTAGTTAATCAGTTGATTATTATTCATTTGGCACTGATGAGAGGCAATACCTCGATGCATGCATGTCTGCAGGTGGTCATTCCCAGCCGAATGAAGGATAATCTACTGTTTAGTTATAGGATACGCACTTGCAATTGGGTCTTCCCAGCAAACACAAATACATGTCTGCTACATTACAAATACATTTTCCTGTTCACATCTGATGTTGCAGACATATAATTTCATATCTTTATGAGAACATTTATTTTATTATTCAGTCATAATTGAGCTGTTGTGCCGTTCAGCTGTATTTTGGTCAATAAAATTAGTTAAGTTATATTTGGCGCAGTCGGTAGGATACTCGAAATTGTAACGTATCGAACGTGCTATTTTCGTTTTAACGATTAATCGGGTATCGAACTTGTTGTTTTGTCCTGTGGAGGTGTTTGTGAAGGAGCGGCTCTTCAAACTTCAAAAAACCCAGTCCATCGAGGACCTCAGCTACCCTCAACAGGCAGATCATCGGAGAGTGGAACAGAATCGTCCAGTCTCGCAAGGAAGTCTTTCTGGAAATCAAAAATCGAGGAACCAGTCGTCTACCTTATAAAAGGATGCTCAAAGTTCTTACAATTTTAATGTTTAATATTGTGATTCAATAATTACAAGTTTTTATAATGCGGCTGAGCCGACAAGCCTCCAAAATATTTACTTATTGAACTGTCTCATTTCAAAATTATCAGGAATTGCTAAAATAGTAGCTAATATTCAAAATATTTCAAATTGGCAAGAACTTGAAGATACATTCAGTGCCGTCCTTAGGGTGGAGCGAGTGGAGCGGTCGCTCCAGGCCTCGCGGTGAGGAAGGCCTCGCACCGCGAGGCCCAACTCGCCCTAAAAGAATAGGTAAAAAAGTTTGGGTTGAATGAAAATAATATAATAATGTACAGATATACGTACCCAAAATATTTGTCTGATTACTCTTTTAACTCGAATTTTACTCTTAGCTGATCTACTGTGCCACACAATCAAACTGAGACCGGACGCGATTTTACAGAATATACTGTTAGCGCCAGCACATACGTCATAAAATCCGAATTTATACGCGGCCCCAGCACACCGTTACTAAATATACGTGACACCAGCACATATCCTCACAGCCTTTGTGAACAATAATAACGCCACAAAAGCTCACTGATTTCGGCACCTACTATTTTTCGACACCGTAAAGGCAGCTGCATGCAAATTGAGTTGAAAATACATGAATTATTGAGCAATCTAACCTGACCTTACTAACGTAACGTAGGCAGAATAACCATACCTATACCTGAGTTTTTGTAGAGTAATTTAGTAACGGCGTGCTAGGGCCACGTATATATTCGGATTTTACGATGACGTGCGACTGTGGCGGAGTATGTGCTGGCGTTAAGTATATTTCATAAAATCGCAGACTGGACACCGTAGTCAGATGTAATTCAGTGTTCGTCGTGCTATTATCCAGGGAAGTAGTTGTTTTCTGACAGCTGTTTGCCTTAATTTTTTCACTTGGTGGAAGCTTGGAGAGGAGCAGTGGTACTCCGTATTCATTTCACTTTACAAAAGCAACAAAAAATTTGATTCCTTATACGAATTTATTTATTTCCTGTCAGACCTAAATAATTATAATTAATCCTAATGGTTCATTGATTGAAAAATCAATATATTGTATTCACCAAAAATAAAAACCCTGGCAAATGAATAAAAAATAACGTAAATAATTGGCTAATACTTGGTGTGTTTTGAGATAAAATGACTTCATCAGAATTGCTCAAAACATACCTAGCTATTAGTACGAAAATTTCATACAAGGGGGTCTGGGGAGGTCCCCAGACCCCCTTTTATGCCGGCGAGTATCCTATACGAACACCCCAGACCCCCTGGCAGGTCAGTGCAATGACATAATCACTTTCTTAAAAAAGGCTTCGCAAAAAGGCTCTGCATACATTAACAAGAAACTTTGCTGATCAGAGGGATGAAACTTGCTTGAACAGAGATATGGTTATGCTCAGGCAAGCCCCTAATGAAAATCCTCAACAGTTTTATGATAGGTGTCTGAATATATTGAACCTTTTGTGCAATTAAATTGACGTGCATGAAATAACTGCAGAATCGAAAACGTGTAAAAGAACCTTTGGGTACTACCATACGTTGTATGAAACCTAAATCCTTAGGTGAAGCATTACAGTTCGTTTTAAAAGAAGATAATGTACATTATTACCAAATTTTTCACAACCTAGACTTCCAGTTCAAATAAGACAGCCAAATTCTTCCCCAGTAAATCACTTCAGTACACCAAATAACTTCTTTAGGCAACAAAATCAATTTCCTTCACAACCAATACCAATTCAATCTAGAGCACCAAGTCAACCCCAAAAATTCGTTACTAATGCACAAGTTTTCAGACAACCGTTTCAAAATAGAGACGTTTTTAGACCAAATCAAAATCAAAACCAAAATTTTCAAAAACCTACACCTATACACTAGGAACACGAACCAATAATACAAACCAATACCAATGAGTGTTTCAACAAGGAACGCCCCTAATTATCGACCAGGCCCCTCGAATTCATTTCAAAGTCAACCTCAGAGAAATTTTATTTCCGAAGAATTATTTAATACAGTAGTTTGTGACACCCAACTATACCGACCAAGAATATTATTCTGAAGAACATTTTGACGATTTTCAATATTATGAAAACGAAAATCAGGATACTAACTTGGATAATTCCGATGAAAATTTTCAGGAAATGTCAACCACAAAAAACCAATCCTAGTTCCGCAAATAATATCTGTTAATAATTCTAGTTCTAGTGAATTATCATACATAACCTTTCCGGAATATGATGCTAAATTTCTCATTGACTCAGGCTCTACAAAATCTTTCATTGATGCAGAAATTGCTCAAAAACTCTTTCTAAATTTAATTAAATACTACCCGTTCATTGTTTCGACAGTCTTTCAGAAATCCGCTCATAGCGCGTCTATGTCAGCTTCGAAATTATTTAATCTACCACAACAAAAATCAGCCCTATGCTGTATCACTTCCGTTGAAAATATCGTCACCGTTACTCGCCATTTCCGTTATTTTGCTATTACCAGTCATAGCAAAATAACGGAAATGGCGAATAACGTTGACGTTATTTTTAAAGGATACAGCATAGGGCTGAATATTTGAAATTTTTCCTTTTCAAATTCCACAATATTTTCAAAGGACTGATTGGTCTGGACAATTTAAAATTTTACAAGCCAACCTACATTTTAGTAACGGATATCTTGTTACCCCTTACGCGAAGATAAAGCTTAAATTTCAGAAAACAAAAAATTACCTCAATTTAATTACAGTAGGCAAGATCACAAACGCGTAAATTCGATTCGAATGTGCATATGACTGAAAATTAGCCATTAAATATAATGTATGCAAAATTTTTATAACAAATTATCTTGTAATATTCCGACAAAAGCCATTTGAAAATCAAACAATTTCAGGGATCATTCAAAAGTGCGGGCTTAGCGCCACTTGAATACGTCATCATGAGTATTGTTAATTGCTTATTTCAAGCGTTGTTGGTTGTAACATTTCGAGGAATATCAAGTAATTAATTGACAACTTTTCGTTCGGAAACGAAACTAATGAAACTTAGAATTGAGATAAATTATCTTATCATTGGTTCATTTAGTATGATTTACATATACTGAATTAAGGTTAATCAACATTCCTATGAAAATAGCTGTCCATCGTTCTATACTTTACGCAAGATTTTGAGAAATAAAATGTTTGGCAACGTTGTAATGATTATAAATTTACAGCTTTTCTAACATTCTAACCCATCTTGCGTGTTTAGCTGTGAATTCAAACTAAAATATTGAAATTTATTGTGTCCGTATATCGAAGAGATGGAGTTGGGCTTTGAACAGCTAGTCAACAAGTCGTAATATGTTGTGGATTCCAGGATGGTTTTCGAGTTTTATAATTCTTATTCTGACTTCAGATCTGCTGAATTGAAAAACATCAACTCGGTAAGTTTCAGTAATCTAGGTATTGATCTCTTTATTGATTGTTAAAATTGTTTCCATGCCACCGTCATACAATTAAAGTAAGATAGTAGGCAAGATCACCACTTACACTTTTGACAAGTGTCCAAAATCTGTTATGAATGCTGAGCTCCCTGTGTAGATAATTTTACCAATTCCCATATAACACGAATAGTAATTAAGGCAAATGCCACACTCTTAAATGATAATCAGCTATGATTGAAGTCATATAATATTATATAAGGTGACGAAGGTTTTACGACCACATAAAAGTCAAAGTGGCTGAAGGCTTATTAGGAAGTACCAAAGACACTGTCAAGGTGAATTATAAAAAAAATACTATATATAACATGAACTGTAGAATAGCCCAAGGCTCAAAATATCTAAGTGTAGTTACCCAGTTATCTTACTCAACACAATATACCCCTTATTTAGGGTAGGATATTAAATAAAGCCGCTTGAGTTAGGTGCACCTTACCTGTAGCGTTTTCATAAATTCAGAGTTAATATTTTCAATAGAGAAAAAGGTATATAATATCGAGTGAACTGGTTAACTTGCATGCCACATCAGATTGGTTTCAGCCAGGCAGTTACGGTGGAATCTACCAGGTGGAAGGATATTAGTAGTGAAGGTGCGAGGTACGGGTCAGCCTTCAGGGCAGTAACACTAGAATGAAAGATGAGTTCTCCAGTCTAAGGGTAAGTGTGATAACACCAAGATGAGCTCCTCAGTCTAACGATAAATACGCCGACACCAAGATGAGTTCCCCCCGGACGGCTAGTGTTGTGGGATGACAATAAGTATGCCGAGACAAAAGACCCTGAAATTAAATCATTGACTGTCTGATACCAATTTGACTAGACCTCATACCTTTGTTTAGGAAGGCCTGGTGCTAACTGCGGGAAAGATCCTGTTAGAAGGCTCCTCTACAGATGTTATTTTCTATCATAGTCCTAGTCAAAGGGTCAACGACGTCAGGCTTGATTTACACGATTTCCCAAAATTATGCCCGAAGAATATGTGGTTAGAAAGTGAGTTTATAATTACTTATTGGGTATGTTTTCCAAAAATTAATCAGCTTCCAATCAAATCACCAACGTGACAAAATACGGAAAACATTAAATCAGTTGAAAGAATAATCCCATTAACTGGATGATTGTAGAAATCAGTAATCAGTATTCACCTGAAAATGTCCACCACTTTCTTTCCACGGTAGACAGAGACAGAAGAGACTTTTTCTTCTTCTTTATTAAGACCGATATCAAGAACCTTAGCGGAGTTGCCAAGTAACTTCATTCCTCGAAATGTCCAAATGTCAACAAATGATTCTAAAATGTTCCGTGCAAAATTTCATTACCTAATATTATCCAATACTCAAACATACGGGAATTCGTCCAGACAGATAACTATTATCACGATATGGAGTCTTTCTAAATTCATGTCACCGTCGGCCTTTGAAGATCATTTCCACCGATACATCACAGAAAAGTCGTATCTACATGGAAAAGTGATCTATGCCCCAGCGATAGTCACTGAACTGAACAGCTGTTCTCTGACAACAGACAGCGCTGAAGATACAAATAATTGGAGGGAGTATAGATAATGAAAGATACCAAATGGCTGTAAATATATCCAAAGTGAACAAACTACGGAGGAAATAATGTTTCAATGACAATTAGATTTTATTAAGGTAGGCAAATTCAAGCATCAGTCTAATAAATATAGATCGAATTCAATTTTATAATGTAGTAAAACTGCACTAACTAATTGTTCTAATTTATTTAAATACTATTTACAACAATTATTCACTAAAACATAGCTATTTCAATTTATTTCTACTGTGGCTATCTATCGGCGAACTCTGGAACTGTAACTAACTCTGAATTCTGACTGTCCCCCAGCGGTTATATAGTCGCAAGCAGGTCCATCAACGGCTCTCTCGATTATTCTGGAGTATAGAACATTTCATCTAGATGGCTCTTCGAACAGTATCGAATTGATCGATTTTATTCCAGCTTGTTCTCGGCGATAGGCCAGCAGATATGATGCTGTAGTTGAACGAGGGTGCATAATTGATTTGATCAGGGCCGGTCTCGAAATCGTTACATTGCCCCCTTCTTAAAGACGTTTCTCCCCGAAACGTCATTCTTGGAGTGTGAAGATATCTGCAAGATTCTCCATATCTGCACCTGGACGTTCGATGGAAGTAGCACTCCACAGTCTTCAAGTTGGGTCGACGAAGATGGTTGCAGCACACCAGAATGTTGATGCCGCTGGATCTGAATATTGTCTCCAACATGCTTCTTATAACTCTCCAGTCCAGTCCATCAAGCCCACGGGCCAATTTTGGGATTGCCAGGTCTACAATATTCTGGTCCAGCATCGTGTCTCTCAATCTCGTAAGCCTCTTTCAAGCATCTTCATAAGACGGCTTATCTCGAGAACGCTTCTTGGTAACCAGATAGTAGATGTTTCTCTGGCCTTTCCTCAGCTGTAACACCCCTCCAACTTCCGGGTTCTGTTCTCTCAGTTCCTGGATTCGACCGAACTTCTTGGAGAAAACTACTGCAATGCCTCTGGACGTTTGGAGATCTTCTGCCACACAGTGAGCTAACGCGTAATCAGCAGGCACCTTGAAAAGATCTCGTGACTCCTCTCGGGTTACCCCATATTGAACTTTCTGTCCGTTCGAGTACAGGGACATGAACCTCTGAAACGTCATTTCGTCCTCCGGTGATCTGACTGTGCGGACTTAATCGTGGTTTCCGGCGTAAGGGGACAACCTATTGAAGTGGACTACCCTAGGTTTTCCTCGTGGTGGCTTATATATGCGGTAGACGAGGTCGTTTATCCTTTTCATGATCTTATATGGACCTTCCCACGAGTTCCGAAGTTTCGGTGATAGTCCACGGCGACGTTTAGGGTTGTATAGCCAGACGAAGTCACCTGTCTGATATCCACCAGCATCCGCCTTGATGTCGTAGGTCTCCTTCATTCTGTCGCTGGCACTCTGGATGTTCAAACGGACCCGTTCATGGATGTCGTCCATTCTCTGTCGCAGTTTGCTGACGTAGTCATCTCCCGCAGTATCTTGTCCTGGTGGCGTCCCAAACTTCAGGTCACATGGAAGTCGCAGCTCTCGGCCCATAATAACACTAGCAGGGGTTTGGCCGGTTGACTCATGAACTGCGGAACGATACGCCATCAGGAACAGATGGAGGTACTGGTCCCAATCCTTCTGGTGGTCAGAGACCACCTTGGACAGGTGGCGGTTTATCGTCTTATTCATCCGCTCCACCATTCCATCGGACTGCGGATGTAGAGCTGTGGTCCTCGTCTTTCGCATGTTCAGCATCTGACACATCTCCTGGAACAGGTTTGACTCGAAATTCCTGCCTTGATCCGAATGCAGCTCTAACGGGACACCGAATCGACAAATCCACTCCTTCACCAAGACGTCGGCAATGGTGATGGCTTCTTGGTTGGGCAGGGCATAGGCTTCGGCCCACTTGCTGAAGTAATCCATCGCCACAAGGATGTACTTGTTCCCGTGTTCAGATTGTGGGAACGGGCCAGCGATGTCAATGGCGATCCTTTCGAATGGGCTGCCTACATTGTACTGGCGCATCGGGGCCTTAGGTCTTGTTCGAGGCCCATTACTGGCAGCGCATACAGCACATTTTCTGCACCAGTCCTTGACGTCAGCTTGACAATTGGCCCTGTAGAACCGTTGCCTAACTTTCTGGAGGGTCTTCGTCACTCCCAGATGTCCTCCGGTGACCCCATCATGGATTTCTCGGATCACTTCCTGTCTTCTGCTCCTGGGAACTACTACCTAACGTCTTTCTTCCCCGCCATCCTCCGACTCCAACACACGCTTCAAGACTCCGTTGTCTGAGGTGAAAGAGTTCCATTGGGCCCAGTAAGTTTTAACGACTGGGGAACAACTGGCTATTTCCTGCCACGACGGTCTTCGCTCACTCTTCTTCCAGCCGATGACTAAACCAAGATCTGGATCTTTCTCTTGGTCTTTCTGGATCTTGTGGTCATTCCAGTTATCATCGACCACCGTGGTTCTGCAGAGTGTCGACTCCTTTTCCTCTGTTCATCGGCAGTGCGAACAGTCGTCTGGACATGGTCTTCGCGATAGAGCATCCGCATTCTTATGGCTGGTCCCCGCCCGATGTTCGATCTCAAAGTCGAATTCCTGGAGCCTCTCAATCCAGCGTGCCACTTGACCATCGGGATTCTTAAACTGTAGGAGCCATTTGAGAGCTGCATGGTCAATTCCTGATACTTCCTGACTAGTTCCCTCAGTTTGGTCTTTTGTGCTGGCCCCATGTCTTTGGACGAAATAGCAACCAACTTCTCCAATTCTGCTGGCATGTTACTGGCTTGGCTAACAGTGCCGCGTACACTCCTAATCACAGAGGAAATTGACGAGCAGTGCCCCAAAATTATTCCCTTCTTCAAGGTCACCGGGTAATAATTGACATTCATTACCCTCACTAGCACAAATTTATCAGCACGCAACAAGGTTTTTCCTAGTGCAATTCCTCGTCCAATTTTCTCATCATGTAGCTTGGGCTCGAACATCACCACGTTTCCACTGCTCGCACCTCCATCCAGGCGAGCCTCCAAAATGGTGTCAGCCCTTTCCAGTACGCTTACGTCTTGAGCCAGCAGAACTCGAATCATTTCTTCATTTCTCCCATGAAGTACCAGCTCTTCTCCGTTCACACGAAGGACGCCGTCTTTAAAATTCAGCTCGAATCCTCTAGAATTCATGATGTCCATTCCAATTATTACCTCGTTCTCGATATCCGCTACTAGAGCCCGGTGTTTCACTGTAGTGCTGCCCAAATTCGGTTCAATTGGAAGTTCACCATACACAGTTGCCGGCTCTCCTATTGCTGTGCGTAGCTTCCAATTCGAAGATTCGATTCTTGCCGGTGATTTGGCAAAAGTAGGTCCAAGGATTATCCTAGTCGCACCCGTATCAAGGAGCATGGTGCGAGGCTCGTTGTTAATGAGACCGTCTACGAAGTCCCCTTTGTCTTGTCTTTGAAGTACAGCGACATATGCATTGTTAACTGGGGCTTGTTGGATACGGGCTGACGATTGCTCCTTCTTTACCTTCATCGTTGATGTCGATTTTTTCAATGTTGGACATTTGCTACGCACGTGCCCAAGTTCTCTACAATTTCGGCATCGTATCAGTCTTCTCTGTGGCATAACTTCCTTCAGCACCTTTCTCACGACAGCCTCGATATTAGCGGGTCCTGTGGGTCTTCCTCAGCCATTCGGATGTTGTTCCGGCCTTTGCAGTATTATTTCGCACCCTCAAATTCCAAAGCGCGTGTCAGTGTGTCTACGAGATCAATTGGACGTGCTAATATCAATGCATAAACCGCTAATCGCTCCATTACGTTATTCGGTGTGGCTGGGTATGCCAGGCGAACTAAGCGTGCAATATCAGCTTCAAATTCCTGTAAGGATTCGCCCTCGTTCTGGTTTCGATTTTTCAACTGTAGATGGTACACGTATTCCAGGCGAATCTGGCCATACCGTAATTCCAGATGTTTCACCAGCTTATTATAGTCCTCTAGTTCTCGCTCGGTGAGGGTTTGTAAGATATTCGCTGCTTCACTACGTAATGCCAGTATTAGTGCAACAGCTTTTTCCCCTGCATTCCAACCATTTGCTTTGGCCGCTGCTTCAAACTGTCGGTGGTAATTTTCCCAAGGAATTTCTCCGTCGAACTGGGGCGGCTTCACCTAAAACTTCTGTATTTCAGAACTCGGCACCCTCGTTTCTTCCATTTTGTTGTTCAGTGTCTTTGGCACCAAGATATCAGTCTAGTATTTATTTCACACAAAAAGTTTTCAGTTTATTGTCCCGCGACGCGCAAAACTGTCCACTTTGCAAACACTCAAATGTTCAACGGATCACTAACTGTCTATTAGGCGCGATAAACGTTTATCAGTTTTTAAATGGCGAACACTTTAACACTTATTTATTTTAAACATCCGACTTCTGACAACAATGTAGTAAAACTGCACTAACTAATTGTTCTAATTTATTTAAAACACTATTTACAACAATTATTCACTAAAACATAGACTTCACTAGCTATTTCAATTTATTTCTACTGTGGCTATCTATCAGCGAACTGATTGTCCCCCACGGTTATATAGTCGCAAGCAGGTTCCATTAACGGCTCTCTCGATGATTCTGAACATTTCATCTAGATGGCTCTTCGAACAGTATCGAATTGATCGATTTTATTCCAGCTTGTTCTCGGCGATAGGCCAGCAGATATGATGTTGTAGTTGAACGAGGGTGCATAATTAATTAGATCAGGGCCGGTCTCGGGGTCGGTCTCGAAATCGTTACAATAACTAAAACTCTGAGTAGCTGATAATGGAAAAATAATGTTACAACCAAGGATTACTAATACGATTTATATTTACAGAGCAGCTAGGGAGCAGTATTATTGTCAGAGCCAAGATAAAACCGGAGCATAATGTTCATAACAAACCGTACAAATGAAGCAGAAGAAACAGTGGTGTACTCTGTGTACTGTAAATATATGGATTGTGCAGTTTTAAAAGGTTGAATAACTTGAAAATTATTTGAAAAATTAAGTTTTGAATAGAGTTCTTAAATTCTTTCACTATTTTCAGGAGGATGTTGATTAACATAGTTTAGCATTTCTGTTATGGTTACATCGTAGATCAGAAAGGCCTTCTGTAACTTCAGTCGAGTATTACTAGAAAGTATCCGAATTATCAAGAGTTAGATCAACAAGTTAATTTCTTTTGGTACATGGCGTCCAAACCTGTTCCGTCCCATCTAGACAGAAGTTTTGCTGAAAGGCGTTAAACAAGGTTGCCAAGGAAGAGTATTTTTGCAAGAATGTAATGCTGATGTAATTTCTAAAACATCTATTCATAAGTTGATTTTATTATATACAACACATTCCTCTGATCTGTCTTTTGAATATTTCATAAAATTCATACATGAGAATGTCAGTGAAAGTGAGCAAAACAGTACAAAAAGTGCCTGTTCATTAAAATAAATCCTCGGCTTGGTATGAAGTGCTCTATGGCCAAATAACTGCTTCAAAGCTTTATGAAGCATCAAAGTGCACAACATTCGCAGGAAGCCTAGTTGAGGATATTTTGGGTGGGGTCAAAGTAATTGGAACTGTAGCAATGATTAGAAGAAAAACTGTGAGGAATAACTCTTCAAGGAGTTGATACCAAATGAAAATATGAAATTGTGGAATATACATCAACAGAAATTATCCTATTTATGGTGCTTGACCAGATGGACTTACTGAAACAAATTATATTGAAGTAAAGTGCCCATCTGAAGAAAAAACTGTTTCAAATTATCTAAGGTCAGATGGAACAATTTATAATGAATCGTATGCTCAGATTCAATTACAAATGTTGTCAGAAAGAAGTAAGGTGTAGCATCACCTGATTTTAAAAGAACTGACAATTTTCAATTGATAGAAGTGTTATATAATGCTTTATTCATGACAAAAATCATGGAAGAGGAAGAATATTTCTTGAGAACTGAAATTTCAATCATTTAATAAAAGAATAGAAAATATAGTATTTTTTTTTTATTTAGATTCTTCAAAAATGGGATTTATTTAGTTCGAGATAGTTTGAGTACATTCAATAAAACACTATAAAAAATTGGATGATGATAATTGAAAAGCAACCAAGCACCAAATTGCAAAAACTGAGGTAAAGGTTCCAAAAAACAATGTTACTTCAATTCGTTATGTGTAAAAGTATCAAGCGCCTACTAGAATTCTAGCGACATCTATTGACTAATAATTCAAGCGACTTTGAAGGCAAATGTAGTTGCCATTATAGAAAAAATCCAACATTACTATTCCGTTCATAGAATGTGATCAAAGTCGCTTGGTTCTTTTTCAATTATCATCATCCAATTATACTTAATACATTCTTTTCTACTTCACATAGTAACTCGTAATATATGATATGTGATAACTTTCTTTCCAATTGAAAAATATTCATATTGTTTGACTATACTGTAATCGAATAGTTATCTCAAAAAATTTGAAAAAATTTATTCATTTCCTATTAGTTTTCCTTCATCCAGAATTTTTCAAAGTTATCACATCAGAAATATTAATTTTTTTGATATTACATTGTAAATTTGATTTGAGTTTGTTTTTCGAGAGTAATATTGATGCTATTTCCGGTATATTATAACTGATTTTATTGGTTAATGCTGATTTTTTTTGTTTCAAGTTTATTTTTATGAACTATTTCTATCGAATGTTTATTTGGCATTAGTTAATGAGACAACATTTCAAATAAAAGATTTATTACTTATATGGTTTTTTTCGATCAATCATATTTCTAAGAAACATTTTTACAGAGAGAATCTAACGCAGATCAAAATTTGTATATTAATGGAAAAGTACAAAAAATGTGATTATCAGCCATTACAAGGGCACCTTCTTGTAATGCATCCAAAAACCCACATTTTTCTATAATGTTATCAATAGGACTACCCCAAATCCACTAGAAATTAAATTGATGAAACCATGTGGTGTTGCAGAAATAAAAAATATGAGGGTGTTACACTTTTTATACTGAGACCAAGGCTGTGCCTGTTTTTCAGGGTTTGTGGGAATTTCAATTTCTGAACAATCAATTATTGACTACATTTCTATACCCATACCTAAATGAAATAGGCAATAAGGCTTGGATTGTTTCACGTTTTTCTCAAAATATATATATATATATATATATATATATATATATATATATATATATATATATATATATATATATATATATATATATATATATATATATATATATATATATATATATATATATATATATATATATATATATTTTAATACACTTCATAGTTTTTGTTGTTTAGAAATTCCAAAATCGTCTCATAACCTACTAATACTATCAAACGAATAAAATTATCAGTTACACTAATTATTGTTGAAATATATATTCAATTTGTATAAAGAATAACTTTCTAACTTCTAGACCTTTTTAAATAATTCAAAAACTCATGTCAATACTTCTTGACTTTTTATTATATTATATATATTTTTTTTCATACATAAAAACGGTATTAGTTCAACATACTAGATATAAATATTAAAGAAGGCTTTCATTAAATTTGCTCTCAACACTCTCCTTCAAATTTATATCAAAACCTTCAAAAAATCAAAAATCAAAAATTAATCACTACTAAGGATACAAAATTTTCAAACACATTATCTGTCAACAGTCTTTTTAGTTAAAATAAACTTTCTCAAGTTTCCGAAGATGTTTGCATTCAAAGATTTTGTGAAAATGTCAGCTAACTGACATTCTAATGGACAATATTCTAAATTGAAATTATGTTCGATAACTTTTTCATTTATAAATTTGAAACGAACATCAATATGCTTTGATCTTTTCGAATCACAACCGGTTTTAATCAAGCACTTTGATTATCAAGCTTGAAATGCACATCAAGATCTTCATCTGTGAGCTCTTTGAATAGATTCTTCAAAAAAAGTATTTCTTTCACACATTCACTCGCTGCAATAAACTCTGATTCCGCTGTACTCAAGGAGATAATTAGTTGATGCCTCGTTCCCCATGTCACAGGTCCACCAGCAAAGAATATAACGAAGCCCCTTGTACTTCGACGAGTTTTGGAATCATTCGCGTAATCAGCATCATGCTTCTAATAGATGTGGGTTCCAGTTAGTGCAATACTCAATTGATAAGTAGTGCAATACTCAATTGATAAGTTTTGAATACCTTGGAGATATCTTAGAATCCTCTTGATTTTTACAACATCATTTTCAGTTGGATTCTCCATGTTTCTTGAGGCAATATTTACAGCAAAACTTATGTCTGGTCTGGTTCGGTTGGCTAAATACAATAAACTTCCTTCTCTATACGGAAATTTTATTTGAGTTCTGTCATCAATCGTCAACATGTCACTGTTACTGTTACAATTCGCCGATGGTGTTTTGACTGATTTGGATTCCGCCATTCCAAATTTATTCAATACTTCATTGATATACGATTTTTGATGAAGGCTGATCGAATTTTCCTGATCAACTATTTCCAAACCAATAAATGTTTTAGGTTTTTCCTCAATTGTTATTTCGAATTCTGTCTGTAGTTCTTTCAGATCATTTATGTCACTTTCTTTATTTCCAATGAGAAGTCCATCATCTACATGAATTGCCAAGAAAAGAGTACTTTCCTGATTTCTGAACACGGACTTGTCAGATTTCAGCTGGTTCAGCCTTTTCTTCTTGAGGAACTCCACCAATCTAATATTCCAGTTCAATGGCGCCTGTTTCAACCCATAGAGCGATTTCTTTAAGAGACAGACATTTCCAGATTCCTCTTCAAAACCTTCTGGAAGTTTCATGTACAAATTTTCTTCCAAATGTCCGTAGAGAAGAGCTGTTTTCACGTCAAACTGTTTTATAATTTTATTTGTTGATTTGGCATAAGCGAAAAACATCGTTAATGTTGTAATCGAGACTACAGGGCTGAAAGTCTCATCATAGTCGAAACCTTGAATCTGTTCAAAACCTCGAGCAACTAGGCGTGCTTTATGTTTTCCTCCATCTTTTATGCGAAATATCTTTAACTTCACTTTCTGGAATGAATTCAAAAATTTTATTTTTCTTCAAAGACATTTTCTCATTTTCAATAGCATTTTTCCAGTTTTCTTTTTCTGGGCCGTTTATCGCTTCTTGATATGTCAATAGAGCGAAGTTATCAAATCTGGCAGGCATTCTTTTTGTTCTTCTTGAACGAAATTCTTCCACATTTTCTGTTTCTTCTATTTCTTTGAAAGTTTCTGTTTCTGTAATTTGTTTTTCGACCTCTCTTTCTTCAACATTTCTACTTTCCGGAATATTTTTTTCTCCATGAATTTCTTGATCTTTCAAAATGACAAAATTGTTCCCACTAGATTGGCATTCTTTCTGCTTCTTAATGAAAATCACATCTTTGGAAATCTTTATCCTTCTCTTCTCAGGATCCCAAAGTCTATACCCATTTGGAGCATATCCAATGAATACTAGTTTTTCACTTCGTGTATCCAACTTCTTTGTTTATCCTAATATTTTGGCATATGCATCACATCCAAAAATTTGAAGTTGGGATAAATTTGGTCTTCTTCCAGTCCATTTTTCAACTGGTGTTTTATCTATAGCATGTGAAGGACTTCTATTCAATATATAAACAGCCGTTCTTGCTGCTTCTCCCCATAATTCAGATTTTATTTTGGATTCGAAAAGTAGAGCTCTTATTTTTTCTTGAATGGTCCTGTTGAGACGCTCGGCTGTACCGTTGAGTTGCGTTGTGTAACTAATTGAATAGTCCAGGATTATTCCTCGATTTTTACACCAACTTCTGAAGTTATTACTCGAATACTCCCCTCCATTGTCACAACGGAATTTTGATACTTGGAGGTTGAAATAGGCTTCCACTTCTCGAATATACTGTTTTATATACTCTTCAGTTTCATTTTTAGATTCCAAGAGGTATATCATTGTAAAATGAGTAAAATCATCGAGGAGAGATAGAATATATCGTTTTCCACCCCAGGTTTTAGGTATGATGGGTCCACAGATGTCAGAATGTATGATTTGTAACGGTCTTTCAGCTCGCAATTTTTCCGTTTGAAAAGGAAATCTGGTTTGTTTCGCTTCAACACAAATTTCACAAGGCTGATTCAACTTGTCAATATCCATTTTAGTAATATTGAGACCATCCACTAGCGGAAGTAGTTTCTTCATGTTGGTTATTCCCAAGTGTCCTAGTTTTATATGAAGATCTTCTGCTTTATTATAACTTTCAATCATGAGAACTTCATGAGGTTTCTGATTCAAATTAACAGGAAATAGGCCATTTTCAAGTTTTTCACCTACTATTACTTCTTCATCAATTTTACTTATTATCACCTTATTTTCTTTGAATAGAACTTCTCCTCCATTCTCTGTGATACGATTAACTGACAATAAGTTTTTCGACAATTCGGGAACATAATTCAGAATGCAAGTTTTTCCACTGACAGTGCCCATTTCTCTGGATTTCATCGTTTCTGATTTCTTTGCTACTCCAAAAATAGATATTTCTGTTTTTGAATCCTGGAGTATGGTGTTGTCATTGGTTAGATGAGAGGTTGTAGCAGAATCTACTATGAACATTTCTTTGGGACTTTTAACTGTTTTATTATTCTTGTTTCTGAAGTAACAATTTCTTTCTTCGTGGTTGTTTTTCTTGCAGATCATGCATCGAAATTGTTGTTTTCTATTAGGACAGAACTTGGCGAAATGAGATTTTTCATTACATATGTAACAGTTTTTCGATGAGCCGACTCTATTTTTAGGAATGAAGCTGGATCTATGGAACTTCTGGACAGTTTTGAAGGCAACTGGTTCTGGTTCAGCTTGACATTTTATTTTTGCTTCTTCTGCTAATAATCGGGATATTAAGTTTGACAAAGTTTTATCTGAATTAGCAGTTGACTCCCAGGCAGTACTGAAGTATTTGTATTGTTCTGGTAGGCTTGCCAAAATTTTTGATATTATCATTGCATCATCAATTTTTGTGCCTAACGAAGTCAATTTACATGCAAGGTTTTGCATATGACTAACATGGTTCGAGATATCTGAACCTTTTTCAAAACTGCAGGAAAAGAATTCTTGGAGAAGATTACATTTTTGCTGCTCCGTATCTCTTTCATAAATACTTCCAAGTTTGTCAAACATTTCTTTGCTTGTTTTGCAATGGATTATATGCATCAGTACTTTTTTGTCAACGGTTGTTATTATGGATTTTTGAGCTCCTGCATCTTTTTGTATCCACTATGCCTTCTTTTCTTCTCTGATGGATGATAGGGTCTCGGACCAATTACGATTTCGTAGACACCTTGGGCTTTGAAGAATACTTCCAATTGGAATTTCCACATTGAAAATCCTTCTGCATCAAATAACTTTTCGATCTTTAATTATTCAGACGACATCACTTTCACGGAACTTATTGGATCTGTTTTATTTCTTGAGATTTTTACTTTCTTGCCTTATCTCCGTTGGATTTTTAGTTTTACAAGTTTTATGCCTCAGAGTTTTCTGGGCCCATAACCTGTTGAAATATATATTCAATTTATATAAAGAATAACTTTCTAACTTCTAGACCTTTTTGAATAATTCAAAAACTCATGTCAATACTTCCTGACTTTTTATTATATAATATATTTTTTTATACATAACAATGGTATTTGTTCAACATACTAGATATAAATATTAAAGAAGGCTTTCATTAAATTTGCTCTCAACAATTTTAACATGTTTAACTATCAGATCTACTATAAAATATGTGTTTTCTGGCAATCCTAGCTAAAATCAACTTTTTTCTATTACAATAGAGTTGATCATTTCAAATCACTTATTATTGCACTGAAAGCACTGCTCGATTCAGAATAATTTCTTGAATTAACGGAGATTGAGGATGAATCAATGAGGTCGGAAGAACTGTATCTCTGCTTGAAGATTGGTAAGGGTGTCTCTTGAGGTTTCTTGAAACTGTTTGTATCTGAATTAATAGTGTTTGAACTACAAGAACGTACACTTATGGAAGTTCTTCTATGTATACTTATTTTCTTTGATTTAATGTTTACTTGAATCTTTTTATCAAAAAACATTGCGGTTGGTTCAGATTCATAGTATGTGATTTCAGGGTTGTATTCAGTTTCACAATCATAAAAACTTAGATTGACTACTCGGATTGACCTCTAAGAATTTTCCTGAAGGAGATTCAATTCTGTTTGTTGTCAGTTCTTTCTCAGGACTGCATTGAGAAGTAAGAATTGTAATAGTTTCTCCTACGGAAGGCCTATCGAAGGCAAGCTTCCTCTTAACCTTGTCTCCCAAGCGATTCACATCTTCTCTTCAGAGATGATGAATATAGTTGGGATTTTGGTATGTTCTGTTGGTTTAGGACTGTTGATGAATTTATGATCACATCATTTCGCATGTAAACCTGGATCCAATGAGTTTATTCCATTCAGTTCAACATATCAAATGCAATCTGAATTCATTCATGTAATCAGGTACTATATTATTGATGAAAGAGTAGGCTACAACTGGTATGCAAAACATGTTACTTACGTCAAAATGATCTTCACAACAGTACAAATGTTTGGTTTTTGTATATGGTCTATAGCAACCATTCATAGATACTTTGTTCACTATTATTCAAGCATGATGGAACAAAACACGTCTTGACAGTCATTGTTTTTCGTCGTCGCCATTGGTCGTCAATCGCATAATAATAATAATGACAGGTTACGACAGTGCTGCCGTTCAAAAATATCAGATTGTACCAGCCAGATAACATAACAAATGAAAATGGAATAAATTAATAAACAATCCCAAGTTATAACAGTGTCTAGTGTTAAGTCAACTGTCCGTCATCCGCGTCATCCTGAAATAAAGCAGTGGTATCAGATCACTTTCGATTGAAAACCCTGAAGCTGCGTCAAACTGATTTTAATATATCTTACCTTATGAGAATACTCAACTTTATATACAGTTATGTCGCTTTTCAGAAATATTATTTATATCATGCAAAAATCAAGAGTTTATCATCAAACTGACTTTTTATATTCATTTTATGGTATTCAATTGTGTGGTATTTACCGGTGAATTAATTGAGACGGCAACGTTGTCTACGGTATTCGTCCCACCTTCTTTCGATCTCCTTAGTCTTCGAGCGCTTTCAATGATTGGTCAAATACTCCTGACGTAATATTCCCGGGCTTTTTTCATCGTGTTTGAATCGAAGCATTTCTTTGGTATTTAAAAAAAAAAGTATTTTAACAGTGTACACTACATGGCGTTTACCCTTTAAAGTTGTCGTTGGTGTACACCATCCCAGCTGTCTGGGTAACGTGCCACCGCGGCTTCAGCAGATATGTAGTAGGCTGACACAGGGAAACCTGTGCCGAACGGCGACTATTCTCGTCATGATCGGAGGTTCATGGTTAATGGTACTGAGGGTGGAGCGGAGCCCCGAGTATCGGCTAGCTCGCCCCTCCGGCTGGTGTTGGTCTCTCAGGGGCAAGTGGTCCGCTAGGGGGACTGCGGGGATTTTGGGGGCCCGTTCGTGTTGCATGCATGATCCTTGGGTAACGAAGCTGTGACAGCTCCGGCAACATCTTAGAGTTGAAAGTCAGAGTTGTAGTGAAAGCTATGTTAGCGGTGAGCTAGAGAGGTGTGGGATGGTCCGGGGACGGTTCGCGGTCCCCATGGCAACCCCTCCTGTAATGATTAATTCACAGTTTCCACACCAAAATCGTTCGCGATCATAGCTAGGGCGCTTAGCTAACACCCGGGGGAAGTCATCATGGGGGGAAAAGTTTTGGCTCGCTAGAGCACACCAGCGTAAGCCTGCCCATCTGGTATGGGATCACGGGTGAAGCTGGTGGGGCTGACCGGCCCCCCCAGAACCCCCGGTGCGGTCGTAACTATGACTCTCTTATGGTAGTCTCTGAACACCAAAGAGACTGGGACCAGTATCTCCATTTGTTCCTGATGGCATATCGTTCTGCAGTACACGAGTCGACAGGCCAAACCCCTGCTATTATTATTATGGGCCGAGAGCTGCGACTACCATGTGACCTGAAGTTTGGGACTCCACCAGGACAAGACACTGCGGAAGAGGACTATGTCAGCAAACTTCGGCAGAGAATGGAAGACATCCACGAAAGAGTCCGTTTGAAAATCCAGAGTGCCAGCGACCGAATGAAAGAGACCTATGACATCAAGGCCGTTGCCGGAGGATTTGAGGTTGGTGACGTGGTTTGGCTGTACAACCCCAAGCGTCGTCGTAGCCTATCACCAAAATTGCGGAACTCATGGGAAGGCCCTTATAAGATCTTGAAGAGGATAAATGACGTGGTCTACCGAATCAAAAAATCACCTAGAAGAAAACCCAGAGTCGTCCATTTCAATAGGTTGGCCCCTTACGCTGGAAATCACTACCAAGTCCGCACCCTCAGACCACCGGAGGATGCGATGACGTTCCAGAAATTCATGTCCTTGTACTAAAATGGACAGAAAGTTCAACATGGGGTGACTCGAGAGGAACCACGAGACCTTTTTAAGGTGCCTGCCGATTACGCGCTAGCCCACTGTGTAGCAGAAGATCTTGAAATGTCCAGAGGCATCGCTGTGGTGTTCTCCAAGAAGTACGGTCGTCTCCATGAACTATGGCAACAAAACCCGGAAGTTGGAGGGGTGCTACAGTTGCGGAAAGGCCAGAGAAGCATCTTCTATCTAGTCACCAAGAAGCAGTCTCGAGACAAACCGTCCTATGAAGACATATGGAACAGCCTTGCGAAATTAAGGGACATGATGGTGGAGCAGAATCTCGTGGACCTGGCAATTCCAAAATTGTCCTGCGGGCTCGACGGACTGGACTGGAGAGTTATAAGGAGCATGTTGGCAAATAATAATAATAGCCGTCCTCTACCCGCACAGGCTATGCCTTTGGGTACACTCAACGAGTGTTTATGAGGGAGTATTATTATTATTATTATTATTATATTCCAATCCACCGGCGTCAGGATTTTGGTATGCTGTAATCATCGTCCACAACCAAACCTGAAGACGGTAGAGTGCTACTTCCATCAAACAGCAAGGTGCAGATATGGAGAATCATGTAAATATCGGCACACCCCAAGGATGACATTTCGATACGAAATATCTCTAAGAAGGGGGCAATGTGACGATTTCTCCTCAAGCCGGTTCTGACGGAGCTCGTGAAAAGCACAGAAAACAGCGCTATTTATAGCTGATGATGTCACCAATAACTTCGCCGCTGGCGATTGACACAAGATCATTCGAGAAGCGACATCGAGACGACAGACTAAAAATTCGAGAAAGAACTGGAGCCATTTCACCACGCTAAATAAAAGGAATCTCCACGGCGAGACGACAGTTTGTTTTTTGGAATCAGCCGAAGTACGAATAATAGAGAGTGTCACTAAAGATAAATTAAAATAGTGACTTGTGATGTAAATTATTGATTAAGACGTGTGTAAATTAATTATAAATATTAGTTAGTGCAGTTTTACTACAATAATCTGTAAAACAGGCAAATTGAACACCAATGTCGATGCTTTATTCCGTGTTGAAATCCATACTAAAGATACAAAAACCTTCTGGGAAGAATTGGATGATATATTAGACGAATCACAACGCCTAACAAATCAATGTGTTAATTTTGGTGGTCAAGGAAACCTAGTAAATCGTTGCCTTGAAACTCCAGAATATCAACCCTCTTCTGATATCCAGATCATTGGAGAACACAATAAAGATGCTGAATATACTCCTATCATGATACGTTCCAACAAAATGCAAGAAAACCCAATGGAAGACAATGAGATACCTCCCAGAAGTATTGACAAAAATAACAACCTTTCTTTACAAGTACAACCTGATACCGAACGTACAAGAGATGAACCCCCACCAACGGAAGACAATGAGTTACCTTCCACAAGTGATGAACCCCCACCAGAACCCCGAAAACCACGACGATGACACCATTCACTCGAATACTGAACAGAACCCTGTTGTAGCAATTCCGATAGCGCAATGTGCCGTGAACTTAGGACTCAATCAGTTGATTATTAGCTCAGTTCCCATTCTCCGGCCAAACCTAAAACTACCATTTTATTCGAGAAAATAATGAGAATTCATATTCAAATATCGCAAAATGGTACAGAAAACGATATTCTGAATTTTATCAAAGAATATATATGTCGCCCCAGGGGTGCAGTATCATGTCTATTTTGAAAACCCTGAACTTTATGAACAATTCAAAAATATTTCAAGTTGCCCTCTATCAAATTTGATAGATGTACCAAAAAGCTTTTGGACGTCACAAAAAAAGATGACATTCGGGAAGTTATCCAAAACCATCATGAAGGTAAATCAAACCACCGGGGTGTTGACGAAACTTTTGCAAGAATAAACAAAAAATATTGCCGAACATAAAAGAATCTATTCAAACATATTAATCAATGCGTGTTACATGTCAACAAAGTAAATACGAGCGAAATCCCATAAAAATGAAGCTCAACATCACTCCAACAACAACAAAACCTTTAGAGATTGTACATCTGTAACAAAAATATTGTTACATCTAAATGTCCACTTAATTCCAAAATCGTACTAGGAGCAACACCTAATAACTAAAAGCGCAAACAGGACTTTCTAAAGCCATATTGGTTGATGCGTTGGGTTTCTATAGATGTCACTGAGCTGATGTCAGTAATTTAATTTGAGAATGGGAGAAGAAGGATCGCTCTCTTCTTAGTTTGGCGGTCAAGGTGTTAACAACTAGCTTGAAGGTGTGATTCAGGTGACGGTAATAAATCTAAATCCATATGAATTGAAGTGATCATAAGTATTTTTGAATGAAGCTCAAGTGAATAATACTGGGAATTAGATTGTCAATCGACTCCAATCCAGAAGGAAGTGCCAATTCCAACGGAATTAATGATATAATGACCTGTTGATCAACCATCGATGATGGCCTTCTAGTTAATTGGATCCAGGTTGCGATGATAGGCCGATTAATCACCTAGGGCAAATTCTGATGTGTGATCACGTGGAAAATAATTACTAAGAAACCTGGTGTATCACAAGAATGTTTAGGCCATGTATATCTTCCTGTTTTATTATTAGGGCAAAATAAATGGATTAAATTGTTAGTTATCCCTTCCTTGAAACATAAAATTGTCTTAGGAATAGACTTTCTTTATTAATTCCAGGTGAAAGCAAATTTTTATGATCTATCTTATACCTAACAGAACAATGATGAAATTTGCACTGTCAACACTATCCGTTCATATGAGGATTTGACCAAGGAACAACAACTTAAGTTGAAAAATGTTGTGGATTCCTTCTCTGATATTTCACCGGCTGATAGCATTGGTAAAACACATTTAATACAGCATCATATCGAAACAGGTTCTGCAAAGCCTATTCGATAGCGTCAATACCCCTTGTCCCCTGCCATGCAAGTGCATCTCAATAAGGAAATTGATGAGTTGTTGAAATTGGGCATTATCCAACCTTCACAGTCACCTTGGTTCAATCCATTATGGCTAGTAGAGAAGCACTCTGGTGAATATCGAGCTGTTCTATATTCAAGAAAGCTGAACTCAGTCACGGTCACAGATGCTTACCCTATGCCTCTTATAGTCTATAGTGTGCAAATTGAGAGATGCCAAATTTCTATCTTCTGTTGACTTTAAAAAAGCTTTTCATCAAATTTGCTTAACACCTTCCTCCTGTCCTAAAACTGCTTTTGCTGTACGTGGTAGAGGCTTGTTCGAATATGTTCGCATGCCATTTGGTCTCTCTTGTTCAAGCCAATCAATGTGCCGATTGATGGATTTGGTTATCGGTCATTCTCTAGAACCCTATGTTTTTTATTATATTGATGATATAATTATCACGACTCCTGATTTTGAAACTCATATGAGAATTTTGTTGCAGGTTAAGAAAAATTTAAAACAAGCTGGCCTAACTATACATTTTGAAAAATCACAATTTTGTAGATCATCACTTAAATTTTTGGGATATATTGTAGATGAAGGTGGCTTAAGAAAAGATGATTCTAAAATTTCTGCTATTTTAAATTATGAGAAGCCTCAAACAACCACACAAATCAGACGACTGGTTGGTATGGTTGGATATTACCGTAGATTCCTGAATAATTTTTCTTCTCTGTGTAGCCCCATTACTGACCTTTTGAAAGGTAGAAAAAAAGGTCAACCTATAGTTTGGACAGAAGAGGCAAACAAGGCTTTTGAAGATATCAAAAGAACATTGACAACTGCTTCCGTATTAGCTAGTCCAGATATTTCTCAGCCTTTCGTAATTTTTTGTGATGCCTCAAATACAGGGCTAGGCACAGCTTTATTTCAGGAAGTGGATGGTATAGAGCATCCAGTGGCATATGCAAGTAAAACTTTCAATAAATGCGAGCGAAAATACTCCGCTACGGAAAAGGAACTCCTGGCAGTAATTTTTGGTATTGAGAAGTTCCGGTGCTATATCGAAGGAACAAGGTTCAAAATTATCACCGATTGTGCCAGTTTAGTATGGCTTAATAACATGTCCAATCCTGCTGGTAGATTGGCCAGATGGGCTGTAAAATTGTCTCAATTTTCTTTTGATATCGAACATAGAACTGCACTTTCTAGATCTCCTTCAGACACTGCAGTCCTGAATTTATCTACTCTTAAGCCAGATAAATGGTACAGCGATATGTTGAAGAATGTTACTGAGAATCCAGAAAAATTCCCTTCCTTCAGGGTAGAGCACAATATTCTTCACAAACACGTTTTTGAAAGACATAAGAGCATTGGCAATTTACCTGACTGGAAAATTGTAGTACCTACTGCAAATAGAGCAGAATTGTTGAAAACATTTCACGACAGTGAAACTGCAGGACATCTAGGTATTGCAAAACCCTTGCTCGTGTCCAAGAATTATACTACTGGCCAGGTTTTAGAAAAAGTGTTTATAAATATTGTTACGTTTTTGCTAAATAATGGGCCGAGCACACTACTAAACTGTTTATTTTCTAACTTCACTATAAACAAACATACAACACTTCACTGACTAATAAAACACTTAGATCTATACAACAATGCAACTAGCTAAATATTCCAAACACTTCTGCTTATTATCACTATCTAATCTTCTTAAATAATTCTCTTCATCAAAATTCTTCTTTAAAATGTCTTCTCCTAGTCAAATGTCTCGCGCTTATATGGGTACTCATCGTGTAGACTGGATTAATCGCGATGATTTCGAGAATACTCAAAACGGAGAACTTCTACACATTTCCAGGAATTGAGCGATGACGCGGCAGCTCCGTTATCTAGACTATTCATGCAGTACAGAAAACGATCCATCCAAATAAACACTTCTTGGAACTAATTTATCGATGAGGCGCCCGCGGAATGGACTCAGTGACGCAGCTAGGGGGCTTTTATCAATCTCGTAACATTATCCCCCTCTCAATTTTGATCGTCCCGATCAAACAATGTGTCATTGTCTCCATTATAACGTTTGAGTCTCTCTAGGTGAACGACCTTCATTTTCGCTCTCGGGCTGCGTTGAATTCTATAGACCACGTCGTTTATTCTTTTCATTATCGTATATGGTCCTTCCCAAGATGGTCTTGATTTAGGAGAAAATCCTTTCTTACGACGAGGATTGTACAGCCACACTCGATCTCCTTCTTTGAATCCACCAGTATTGGCCTTAAGATCGTATCGAGCCTTCATTCTGTCACTAGTTATCTTCAATCTTTTTCTTGCAAATTCGTGGATCCCATTCAAGCTATTTCGCTGTTCGTCTGCATAATCCTGTACCTCTTTTTCTTCAGAACTTGATGATCCGAACACCAAGTCACAGGGCAACCGAAGTTCTCTCCCGAAGATGATGCTGGCTGGAGTGAGCTTTGTGGAATCGTGCACAGAGGCCCTGTAAGCCATCAAGAATAGTGGATGATGTCGATCCCAGGTCTTTTGGTGCTCCTCTACTACTTTGGAAAGATATTTTTCCATAGTCCTGTTGAACCTTTCAACCATGCCATCAGACTGTGGGTGGAGGGCCGTTGTTCTGATCCTGCTAATTCCCATCAATTCACAAACTTCCTTGAATAAATTTGATTCAAAATTTCTTGCTTGATCGGAATGTAGCTCCATTGGAACTCCAAACCTTGAAAACATGTTATCCACCAGAGCTCTTGCAACTGTGGATGCTTCTTGATTAGGCAAGGCATAAGCTTCAACCCATTTGCTAAAGTAATCCATGGCAACGAGGATGTATTTGTTGCCATCATTCGTCATCGGAAACGGTCCTGCTACATCGATGGCGAATCGTTCGAAGGGAGCACCTACATTGTATTGTTTCATTTCTCCTCTCGATCTTGTCTTGGGACCTTTGCTTGCTTCACACTTCAGACATCTTCGGCATCATCTCTCTACATCTTCACGACATTGGACCCAGTAAAATCTCTGCCGTATATTATCCATGGTCTTATTCACTCCAAAATGTCCACCTGATTTGCTGTCATGGATCTCCTCCAAGACATCACTTATCCTCGACCTAGGCACAACCAATTGAGAAATCACTTCTCTGCCATCGGCCGATTCCCAAGCTCTCTTCAATAGACCATTCTCAACAATCAGGGAATCCCATTGAGCCCACAATGCCTTGAAAGCTGGTGATCGTGATCCAAGTGGGTCTTTCCGCTCCGGTTTCCTTCCATCGTAGAAAATCTGCAATGTTTGGATCACTTTCTTGGTCCTGCCTCATTTTCGCTGTGGTCCAATTGTCGTCAACCATTAATCTCACCTGGTTGATCCCTTTGCGACGTACAATTCGCTCACAAGTATCCGAATCAGGTCTTCTGGACAAGGTATCTGTGTTCTTGGGCAATTCATTTGTTCTTAGTCTCTTAACTGGGATAGCCTCGGGGGCTTCATCATTGCTAGTCGGCATGCGCCCTGGTATCAATTCGATTGTTCTTACCCTCTTCACAGGCATGGCCGTGGGAGTTTTATCTTCGCTAGCCGGCATGCGCCCCGATATCAATTCGATTGTACGTAGCCTCTTAACAGGGATGATCCTGGGGGTTCCATCATTGCTAACCGGCTTGCGCCACGATATGTTGGCTGATTCTAATTTTTCCTGTCGCCAATTTGAGGACTCGCTGGAAGACCTTGTCCACACAGGTGATAGCGAACGTGGTGGCATTCTCACCCTGCAGTCTCTAATAAAATGTCCCAATTTTCCACATCGATAGCAAGCCCTGTTCT
Organism: Chrysolina americana; assembly: GCA_958502065.1. NCBI lineage: Eukaryota > Metazoa > Arthropoda > Insecta > Coleoptera > Chrysomelidae > Chrysolina > Chrysolina americana. The sequence continues at coordinate 36,978,353 of OY293418.1, forward strand.
CCTGAGTGCTCATTTCGCTTTTCAAAGATCTGAGCGCATCCAGAACCTTCTCCAATAAACTAGTAACTGTGCTTGCTCGTTGTTCGGATTCTTCTATTGAAACCGCTCGTACTTTCGGACTCAAGGAGTTGAGGGCCGCCTCAACTTCTAGAGAACGTACCAAGGCATCACTACTCCCCTCAAAGTGTGTTAGTCGCAGAGTCCTTTGGATTTCGGTGTCTCTCAGTCCATCTATAAATTACTGCACCGCTAACTGTTCTTTGAAATCTCCCGGTGCTTCTGGGTAAGCCAGCTGAATTAGGCGTCTCACATCCGCTTCAAATTCTTGCAAACTCTCACCTGATTTTTGAGTGCGCGTTTTCATTTGTGCCCGATACAGTTGTTCTTGATGTTGATCGCCATACCGCAACTCTAATGCAGTAATTAGGTCTTTATATTTATTTTGCTGTTCGATGGGTATCGTCTGCAACATACCCAAGGCTGGCCCTCTCAAAGCTACTATAAGTGCCGTAGCTCTTTCTTCTTCGCCCCATCCATTAGCCACCGCTGCAGCTTCAAATTGTCGGCGATACATGGACCAAGAAGACTGTCCATCAAAAGTCGGTGGTTTTACGGAAATTCCTGATGTGGCAACCCTGTCTCGACGATCTTGGTTTTTAAGGAGAGCTACCTGGTTTTCGAGTCCTTTCACTTTCTTATCAAGCTCATCGTCAATTTTCTTGACGTCTTCCTTTAGTTCTTTTTTCAGTTCTTCTTTCAGTTCCTCCATTTGTACTTCGTTTTTTTGTAATACATGTTGGAAGAACTTGTCTTGATGTTCTAGAACCTTCTGGAAGTCTGTTTTCCTTTGTTTTTCTATTCGTTCCAATTCATTCTTTTGTTGCTCTAGAATTTTCTGGAGTCCCTCTTCTCGTTCTTTCTTTTCATCCAATCGCCTCATTTTCTCTTCTTGTTTTTCATTTTCTCGATCTTTTCTCTGTTCTTCGAGAATTTTCTGGAGTGCCTCTTCTCGTTCCTGTTTTTCGTCCAACCGACGTGTTAATTATTTTTGTTTTTCATTTTCTTGTTCTTGTTTTTCCTCCTGGCGCCGCTTTTCCTCTTCTTGTTTTTCCTCCTGGTGCCGCTTTTCCTCTTCTTGTTTTTCCTCCTGGCGCCGCTTTTCCTCTTCTTGTTTTTCCTCCTGGCGCCTTCTTTCCAAATCTGCAAACTGATTTTGGATAAATTTCACAATGTCCTCTATCGTATCGTATTCACCATAAATAGTTTATAAATAGGTTGTTTCTGTTTTTCACTAATATCCCGCTTCGGACACCACTGTTACGTTTTTGCTAAATAATAGGCCGAGCACACTACTAAACTGTTTATTTTCTAACTTCACTATAAACAAACATACACTTCACTGACTAATAAAACACTTAGATCTATACAACAATACAACTAGCTAAATATTCCAAACACTTCTGCTTATTATCACTATCTAATCTTCTTAAATAATTCTCTTCATCAAAATTATTCTTTAAAACTTCTTCTCCTAGTCAAATGTCTCGCGCTTATATAGGTACTCATCGTGTAGACTGGATTAATCGCGATGATTTCGAGAATACTCATAACGGAGAACTTCTACACATTTCCAGGAATTGAGCGATGACGCGGCAGCTCCGTTATCTAGACTATTCATGCAGTACAGAAAACGATCCATCCACATAAACACTTCTTGGAACTGATTTATCGATGAGGCGCCCGCGGAATGGACTCAGTGGCGCAGCTAGGGGGCTTTTATCAATCTCGTAACAATATGTGAGGAAATGTTCCACTTGTGCCACTTGCAAACTATCAAACCTACCCCAAGCAGGATTAATGGGTTTTTATAAAATCATGAATTTTCCCTTTCAATTGATTTCAGCAGATCTGTTAGGACCTTATCCTAGATCTAAAAATGGAAATCAGTATGTTTTGGTAGTTGTCGACTGGTTTACGAAATTTGTTTTGGTTCATCTTTCATCTAAAGCTAAAGTTTTTCTTATATTTGGAGTACCTCAAATCTTTGCATGTGACAATGGTTCAGTATTTACCAGTAAAGAGTTTAAAACTTTTATATCTGACTATAAAGTTCAAAAAATCTGGTACAGAGCTAGATATCATCCTCAGATTAATGCCACGGAGAGGCAAAACAAAGTAATTGTTACTGCCATTCGATCCTACATTAAAGAAAATCATAAAACTTGGGATCTCTATCTTTAAAATTGCACGGCAAAAAGTGATGTCACTAGTTATTCACCTGCATTTTTAACCTTTGGTCGAAATTTACCACTTTCAGGGGATTACTATGGACAAATTGCTGAAAACTTTAAAAACATTGTCGAAATTTCTGAAAAAAATGCAAGAGTTGAGGATCTTCAAGAATTACCTAATATCTTCGTCGAAGTTCGTGAACAACTACGTAAAGCCTATGATCGAAATACTAAAACATATAATCTCAGGAGACGTGATACTAAATATAAAGTTGGTGATGGAGTTCTAAAGAGAAATTACGTTTTATCTAAAGCAGAAAATGCCTTTGCTGCAAAACTTGCTCCCAAATATATTTCGTGCATTGTAGATAAAGTTCTTTCTCATCTAGTTTATTCCTTAAAGAGCAGTGATGGTTCTGATTCAGGTAATTGGCACGTAAAGGACATGAAAATGGATCCAGCTTCTCTAGACTCAGATGATTATTCAGATCCAGAAGGGGATCAGAATTCAGATGAGGAATTGTTTTAAGTATTCTTCTATTTACCTATTTATCGTTATCTTTTCTTTTTATAATAAATATCTGGGCAGCAGTCATTATTGTATTTGCTTACTTAGCATATTATCTCATTATTGCAGTCATATCTTTAATACTAAGTTATCTATTATCTTTATCTTACACTTAACCTATCTATTGATAGCTTTTTGCATAAGCTCTCAATTGATTATCTTTGAGTAATTTATCTTTGTCAATGGCCTTTGTGAACATGGAAAAATAATAGTGGTTGAAATTCAATTGTTGCTATTATTACATTTTCGAATCTTATCTTTTGATAACTCCTGAAGGAAAATCTGTTCTTTGGAAATGGTTTTATTAATTTACAATAACAATTTTTTTTTCTCTCTATAAATTTGAAGAAATTGGTGCAGATCTCACTTAATTGAATAAAATTTTTCTACTAATTTTTTTCCAGTCTCACACATGGCTTACCTATCTCGGACAAAATATCTTTATGGAAGTTGAACTTATTTACCTCTCTGTCTACTTATCTTTGATGAAATATTTGATTTCATTGCTACCTCAGACAAAATATCTTTATGTAAGTTGAGCTTCACTACCTTTCTGTCACTTATCTTTGATGAAATATTTGATTTCATTGGTATCTCAGACAGAATATCTTTATGGAAGTTGAGCTTCACTACCTTTCTGTCTACTTATCTTTAATGAAATATTGATTTCATTGCTACCTCTGACGGGATATCTTTGTTGTTATCTTTGCTGTGAAAAGCAAGAACAACAAACAGAGTATGAGCTCAACCTATGTTTTAAATACCTGTAATAATAATATCTTTACCTTTTATCTCATAATGATGACTGTTAACCTATAGTCACAACGTACCTTGGACTTAGATTATTATCTTTACTGTTGAACTTTTCCTTTCTTTCTCTGTTTTAGGCTCAGTGGAGTGGGCCTAAGACTAACTCTACCATGGAATTTACCAGATGGTAGGTAAAAATCCTACAACTGGCCACTTTTCATCACTTATTCTTTTCTTGCAGTTCTGCTCACGGTGATAGCCAGCTGGAAGGTTTGGGGTAATATTAGTCGTGCAGTAGCTACTTCACTTGAGTTGAAATTCCATATCTTTGTGCCTAGGTGGCATTATCTGATCAGTGTGATCTTATCTGGGAATTTCCGGTTTCAAGGTGATGTAGTTGTACTCATGCATTTATCCTAAATGGGTCCGGCTGCTGTCATTGAAAATACCTGCAAAAATTTATTTCTCTGTTTTAGGCTCAGTGGAGTGGGCCTAAGACTAACTCCACCATGGAATTCACCAGATGGTAGGTAAAAATCCTACAACTTGCCACTTTTCAGCATGGAATATCCTTTCGTGTGTCCGTTTACAGTGATAACCACCTGGGAAATTTTGGGTAATGTTGGTCATGCAGTAGGTACTTCACTTAAATCTGAAATTCCATATCTTTGTGCCTAGGTGGCATTTTCTGATCAGTGTTGATCTTATCTAGGAATTTTCGGTTTTACTGTGCTGTAGTAGTACTAATGCATTTATCCTGAATGAGCCCTGGTGTTGTCATTGGTGATACCTGCTAAACATTTTTACTATTTCTAATAGAAGTAAAAGTCCTACGACTTGCCATTTTTTAGTATGGAATATCTTTTCATGGTTCTGCTCACACTATTAACCACCTTGGAAATTTTGGATAATGTTGGTCATGCAGTAGCTACTTTACTTAGAGCTGAAATTCCATATCTCTGTGCCTAGGTGGCATTTCTTTTGATCAGTATTGATCTTATCTAGGAATTTTCGGTTTTACTGTGCTGTAGTAGTACTAATGCATTTATCCTGAATGAGCCCTGGTGTTGTCATTCTAGCTTGTTATCTTATCTTTTCTAATATCTTATCTTTTTCTTATCTATGTGATTTGGACTTATATTTTCTAGACAATTAACGTTATCTCTTAGTCTAGGTAGTTTCAAAATTCAGCGCAGATTTAATTTTCTGGTACGCTTTGAAATAATCAATAAATCTTAGCAACATATGAACACAACATAACATTTGCTTTTACATCTTTTGAAAAACATAGACAATTTTAATTGTATCTTCTTTATTGACTTATCTTTACCTTATTATCCTAAAAGTTGACTCTATAATATTCAAAATACACTAGAGAAGCTGGTTGCCTACTTATTTCAAAGTGCCTGCTTGAAATTTCATGTACCTTTTGCCTGCCTGAGTAATTACATCTAGCCTTTCTGACCAAATCACAGCAATGTTTTCTGAAGATCTCTTCAACTTTACAGTCCCTTGTTTAAAAATTTAAATTCATATCTCCCAATAGATACTCTAATGAAGGAGTTTTTTGGAGGTTTTAACCCTTTCCTGCAAAAAAAGGATGACTAATTTTTGATGTTTTGTTTTAAGGACTCACCTTGGCGGTGTGTGAGCTCAGTTCAGATGAAACAGAGCGGGGTCCTTGGAAGGGTGAACTTTGGGGGGTAGCGTTCGGCTAGCGTGGAGGCCTAGGCCGGTCAGCGTGTGAAGCTCGCCTAAGGGCGGTCGGGCATTACTACTGGGGGATCCTGAGCTCCCTGGACCTGTCGCATCTGAGGACTTGTTCACAGTGTCAAGGCTGAGAGTATCCGGATTTCATTTTTGTGACTAGTGAAAAACATTTCACTTTTACAGAAGGTGACGCTACAGTTCACCTCGGTTGAAGGTGACAACCGGAAATTTTTGTTTTTATTAATATGCCTTTTTTTGTTTCACCGAGGTTGTAGCTGGTGATAGTCTCCATGGGTTTGGTTCGGGGCAGTCGGTGGTTGTCTCAGAGAATCTGGAGGCGAGTGGTAGTAGATGTGTACTCACCGGCGCCGCAACAACACCTAGCAGCGAAGAGAGCATCTTGACCAGATTGTCTGGGAGGGCTTCGACTGTGCTGCGTCTTATCTTTGGAGGCGGTTACTGACTAGACCCTATTGTATATCTCTTTTCATTCCCTTGATATTGGTAATTAGCAATATTCCTTTCTCATAATAGAGAACTTCAGCCATGTGAATGCTAAAATTTACAAATTTTATTTCCTTGATATTGGTAATTAGCAATATTTCTTTCTCATAATAGAGAACTTCAGCCATGTAAATGCTAAAATTCACAAATTTAATTTCCTTGAAATTGGTAATCAACAATATCCCTTTCTCATTGCCTTCCTTAAGACGATAATTTTTGTTTTGGAAAACTTCTTAGACTCAATAATTGTCAATGGTGTTACTTGAGCCATTATTCTTCAAAATAAAACAAAAAAATCCAAACATTTGTTTGAATTTTTTTGGGGGAGTAACGGGGATGTGTAACAAAAATATTGTTACATCTAAATGTCCACTTAATTCCAAAATCGTACTAGGAGCGACACCTAATAACTAATAGCACAAACAGGCCTTTCTAAAGCCGTATTGGTTGATGCGTTGGGTTTCTATAGATGTCACTGAGCTGATGTCAGTAATTTAATTTGAGAATGGGAGAAGAAGGATCGCTCTCTTCTTAGTTTGGCGGTCAAGGTGTTAACAACTAGCTTGAAGGTGTGATTCTGGTGACGGTAATAAATCTAAATCCATATGAATTGAAGCGATCATAAGTATTTTTGAATGAAGCTCAAGTGAATATACTGGGAATTAGATTGTCAATCGACTCCAATCCAGAAGGAAGTGCCAATTCCAACGGAATTAATGATATAATGACCTGTTGATCAACCATCGATGATGGCCATCTAGTTAATTGGATCCAGTGTTGCGATGATAGGCCGATTGATCACCTAGGGCAAATTCTGATGTGTGATCACGTGGAAAATAATTACTAAGAAACCTGTAAGTGTCAAATAAAATATTTATTTGTCGATGCATGTTGCATACCAGAAAGCGGCACCATTTTGTCAACCTGACAATCGTATCTTTTCATTTGCCGTCAAGAACATTTTATCAAGTTTACATATCGGAGTGCTAATCTCAAAACGTTAATTTGAATTTCGGATAACTAATCTTCAAATTTGTGGAATTTAAAATCATTGACATTTATTAATCTTTATTTCTATATTTTTTTTTATTTGTATTCACATATATATCACATTTTCAGTAATGATTTCAAGTAAATTTTCTCATGGTGCACCATTAATATTCTCCTGTTGAGATTCAGTGAGGAAGGTATCGTATACTGTTGACTTTTAAATCTGTGATAAACTAACATCTATCAAACGTTTTCATGAATTCGACCCCTATCTATGAGGGAACACAAGGAAAGCAGTACAACCTGGAGGGGTAATCCATACCAGAGGATTGCCTAAAATTGTTGCTTGAGGTCTCATCTAGTTCGTATTCTGTTAGCAGAACAACAATTACAACGTTGGAGTTATCACTAGCCTGTGAATCCATACACTGAATGAACTAAGGTAACCTGTGTCGCTGAAGCAAATTCAGTAATAATACTGTTTGAATATCAACGTATTACTTTGATACTACATTTTGTTAAATTTATTAATATATATTTGTTTTGAGATATTGTTTTATTGTTGGACTGGTTACAGAAGGAAGTCAATTTATCTTATTTCAATTATCTATCATTAGGTATTTTGTACTTTTTATTCCTGTTAAATTAAAAATTGCTGGCGTCCAGCGAGTTCTTGAAGTTCAAAATTTAAAACACTTGCCTGCCACATAAAACATCCGAAACTGGCAATATAGTCCAAAGAACCTACGCCGTTCTCTGCTGAGCAATCAGGCAATCAAAGTAACCCGGTTACGTTACACATCTAGATACAATCACTATTGAAAACGCAAAATTTCTTACAATCATAGATAGTTTTTCAAAGTACGCACAGGCATAAATTGTTAATTCATTGACAGGTACAGAAATAGCTGAAAATCTCATTCAATTCTTTTCTCATCATGGTATCCCAATTATCGAATCATCGTTGATTATGGTACCGAATTCAATAACTTCTTTATTTCGGAACTCCTGGCTTTACACAAAATAGAAGTCCGTTTCATATCACCACATTACCCGCAGTTCAACGGAATGATGGAACGGTTCCATTCTACTATAAAAACACATTCGTCTACTCAATACTCAAGGATTTTTAAAAACCCCTCCAAAAATGAAAATTTCTTATGCAAATTTGGCATACAACCATTCCATACATTCGATCACAAAGTTCAAACCAATTGATATTATCAGTGGTCACATTTCAACCAATGACCCTTTCAATATCGAAATTGATCGAAAATTACTAAATGATTACGCTAACGATCATAAAGAACGATTTAAACTCCTCTATTCAAAGATCAACTCAGATCTAATTAATCAAAAAAGAAGAAAAGTTAGTAGAACGGGAAAATAAAAAACGCGCGACGACCCCATTGTATTCAAAACAAAACAAAAAGCTTATGTGTAAAAACATATTAGGAAGAAAGATGCGAATAAATTTCAAAAACCAACTCAAATCAAAACGGTTGATCGTACAATGAAAACGGCATCTTTGGAAAACCAGCAAAAAATTCACATGGACAATTTAAAATGCCCCCATCGAAAAATACCCATCTCCCATTAAAAATTGATTAATTTTTCAGATTATCTGGAACTCACGGACTCCAGAAAAAAATATCTAAACAAAACCTAAAGAACAACCCAGGACTTATTCCACTCAAACTTGGAACAGCCAAGGTAGAAACACAGGCGTATTCACTTATTCATTATTACGATTCGAATACAATAATTACTGAGGTAAATAAATTAAAATTTCACTCTAAAAACGTGAGGACACTTGTAGGCGGTCACAAAGACTACTTATGGGATATATCAAACTATATGAAAATTGAAAATTTTCAGAAGAAAGGGTGACTGACAAACTTACCAACATTTTACCACATCCGCTCAGAACAAGACGCAATTTTCAAATTAATCACAGGAAATTTAGATTCCAGTGACTGAGAAAAATGCGATCGTCTGATAAGTAAATGAATTACAAAATAATCAAAATTATCTAGTAACAAACATCAAAAAGCAAAATTCACTTTCAATCTCATTAATTGATCAGTTCAATAGTACAGTTCAGGAAGTGACACATAACGAGAAGCTTTTAGAGTCAAAAATAAATCAAGTTGCCAAAATTGTTGAAAATCGAACGTATAGAGAAAATTCTATGTTCATCAAAGATATCAAGAACCAGATAATCAACACATATGAAATCATAAATTCAATTCTACAGGATGTGGAAAACTCGATACAATTCTCCAGATTAAACGTTCTTCATCCCAGTATAATAAAAACGAGAGATTTGTTCCATGAACTGCAAAAATTAAAGAAAATTATCAACAAAGACCAACTACCAATTGAAATAAGTTTCGAGAATACTTTGCTATTCGAAAGAATCATAACTATCGAAAGTTATATATCAAATTTCAGAATAACCTATATTTTACATATTCCAATTACCCATTCTTCAAAATTTGATTATTATCATCTATTTTCTATTCCAACGGTAACTAAGGGTCAAGGCTGTTGGACCTCAAAATAAGTATTTGACAAAACATGAGAAATTGTATGCATTATTGAGTGATCCTTGTTTAGAGCCACTAAACGTATATCGCCGGTCCACTAACATTAGAGAGCTGACAGAACATAATCTATGCGAAATCCAGTTGCTCACCAAAACACCTCCACTTGCAAGAAAACAATAATCCATCTATCAAGACCAGCCATCAGACAACTAGACAACTCCAACAAATCGGTTGTCCTCCTACCGTATCAACAAACGACCAAACTTTGGTGCCAAAACCAAAATAAAATTGAAAACCTGCTACCTGGAAGTTACCAATTGGATGCCAATTATCCTGTGGTGACCAAATTATAATCAACGATCACCAAGTCACCAATAGTGAACAAATCATTCTACCAGACAGACGAGAGAAAGTCAGAGCCACCCAAACCAAGCATAGGGATCCAACTTGATGACTTGAACCTGGACCGAACTCCACTCAATAAAAACAGCAATAATGGAGAACGAACCGACGATATCCTTCAAAGACGTAGCACACATTCTAAGTTTTTGGACGATGTTCATCTACCTGGTCATAGTATCGATTTGTGTATACATGGTGCTCAAAAATATTGACTTCAAAGGCTGCAGAATCAAGGGTCCAAACGAACAATCACAAGAAATCGAAATGTCTAGGGTTCAACTTCCTCGCTAACCCTCCTACGTTGAATCTTCAGGGGGAGGAATTATATCGCTCATTCCTAATATGTATTTTTGTCAACAAAATTAGTTTTTAAAAAAGGACTTTGACTTCCGAAAGTTATATTTCGTATTCGAAAGAATGGAATGCATGAATGAAATAAAAATATCAGATTTGTCGTCGTTGGACGGTAATAATTGGGTAAAAAAATTTGTAAGACGTTACATTGAACTTACTAGGTAATACATTTCAAATTATACCAGAAGAAATTTCTTCAGTTATTTTTAGCGGTTCTAGTAAATTCACAAAATATTTTTTAGAGAAAACGAAAATTTTGAAGACTTTCGTTGCGATGCCTACACTCGTGAATAATAAACATCATTGTCTAGCCATTATTGATTTCGTTAATGAAACTTTCACTTTTTTGGACCCTTATGGTAGCAGCGAATCCAAAACGAAAATATATTTGAATAAATTCTGTCGTTTCATTAGATATCATAATGAATGTTTTCAACTAGAGCCAATTAATGTTGATAAGTTGTCAGTTTCGGTGCTTGACCATTTCAAACAAAATGACAGTTTTAATTGTGGTATACTTTGTATTCAGTTTTTCGAATATTTAATAAGCAAAAAATGTTTACAGATTTCAAAATTCTACCATCAGAGTGCAGACATTATGTTAAACATTTGATACTACAAGGTTCCGATTAGATGGTACGTCGATGTATCTATCATATGTTCAAAAACAGTTTCGGAAGCAGTTGATGCACAATGTGAATATTGTAAAAGATTTGTACACCGAGACTGCGTCAAAGGACCACGCACACACCTTATGGAAAAAAGTATTTCGGTGAAAATGGCAGAATTTTTGATATGTTGTAGCTGGAGCCATTCTAAGTAAAAGTCTCCATTGGCCTAACTTGATCGTATGACTAGATTCGGCGCTAGAGGGCACCAAATCATGAATTTTGTGATTTTTGGAGAAATTCAGCTGAATGAAAAAATATCAATATTTCATTTATATTCAATATTGGGTGCGACTGGACATTTCTAATGTTCGCGAGAAATATTTTTCCATAATACAGAGAAAAAGTACGCCGTTATTTTTATACGGGGTAGGTAGTCAACTATGAGGTTATATATATATATAATTACGTCACCACAACTAATAGAATTCGAGACAGTCTTCGCCATCGAAACACCAGAGACGAGTTACGCCTAGGATACAGATGAAACTTCTGATTTTCCTGTAAGTCACCTCCTTTACTTTTCGAATAAATTACAAGTAAAAAAAATATTTATTTTTTTAAACCTTATGAATAGAAGTAGATCAAGATTACATATAACTTTTGAGAATTCAATACATTCTACAATGGCTGTTCCTACTCAAGTAGAAATTAACATGGCAAAAGACATGTTACCTGATTATTCAGGAGGTTCTCAAAACCTCGCTTATTTTATCAAACAAGTAGAAGCTTATATTGGTTTGTTATAATAAATTACTTTTCGAACAAGTTAAATCAAAATTAACCGGAGAAGCTAGGAGTATATTGAAAACCTCTAATTCTACTAAATGGTCGGAAATTAAAGATGCTTTGTTGTGTAGATTTGGAGATCCGCGATCAGAAGAACTTTTATCTCATCTCAGTACATGCTATCAAATACATTCAGAGACGTACGTATTTGCAAAGAAAAAATGTATAATGAACAAGCCTTAAACACTTTTAAAATGAGGTATTTTAGAACCATACTGTACCCATTTATTAAATCTGCCCATTACTACTATCGAACAAGCCCTGTTTGAATGTACGCGATTCGATAATAATAAAGCCCAAATAAGTTTTATGAATTTTATGCGAAATAAATCTAGAAACCCAGTTGTTATGAGGAAACCACATATAAATAATCAAATTCCAAGACCACCATTTCAAAATTTTACTCGAAGATATTCCTTTCAAAACGATTATCCGCGATTACCAACGGCTAACCCAAACGCTATGAGAACGCCACAAAATATTAATTTTCCAGAGGTCCAGTAAATGTAAATCCAAGAAACCAAACTTCGAATAATTTCTATTTTCTAGACCTACACAGAATAATTCTTACGAACCCACTCCTATGTCAACTACGACTAGAAGAACCGCGCAAATAATTTCTTTGCGCAAAGATCGAGACCAACTTTTAGATCAGAAGAACTTTTTAACGCCGAATCTCAAATCGAAAATTATATAGAAAGCGATGAATTAGAGAATTTTGAAGAGGAACATTTTCAAATACCTTCCCCGTCAACACATGTGACTTAAATTCTGTTTGTTCGAAACCTAACTGCCTTTTATTATTATACCTCAGTTCAACTTGAGAATCTTAATAGATTCCGGAGCTAGTAATAGTATTATAAACTCAGGTCCCGCTCAACAGTACTTTTCTAATTTTAAATTTTCCCAACCGTTCACAAACAAATCTATTAACCAAACGATAAAAGACGACAAGAATATCTCATACCCAATTTTAAAAGAATACGGAATAAATACAAATATAAACTTTCATGTAATTCAATGGCACGACAGATTTCACGCTCTTTTAGGAAGTCACGATTTTCAAAAGCTTAAAGCAAAAATTATTTACGAAAATCAAACCCTTGAAATAGCAGGAAACGAAATTCCTTCATTGAATTAAACCCTAATAATTTTACACCTCATACAACTAAATAAAAAAATCACTTGAAATTTCTCGTCAACACTGAAAATGGTCCAGTTTTAATATCAGAAATGAAAATCGGAGAAAATTATATTCCAGAATCAATAGTTAATGACAATAAAGGATATTGTGAATTGCCTATTGAAGTAAACGAATCTGAAATTCATTTTCACCAACCAATTAATGTTGAACCAATTGTCGACATGGAAATTAAAAATCCCCTTAAAATCAAATATAACTTCAACATTAAAAATAACATTAGAACAGATCATCTTAACACAGAAGAAAAGAAAATTATACTCGAATTATGCCACGAATACAACGACATAACATATTTTATAAAAGCAATTCTCGATTAACATAAAATTAGGACTACTGACGACGACCCTGTATATTGTAAATCCTTCAGATACCCATATCATTTGAAAAATGAAAATGAAAACCAAATTCAAAAATTACTAGAGGATAAAATAATTAGACCTTATAGCTCACCTGTATGGATAGTTCCAAAAAAGCTTGATGCCTCTGGTCAAAGAAAAATACGACTTGTAATAGATTATAAAAAATGAAATGCTGAAACAATTGGAGATAAATATCCATTACCGCGAATTGATGAAATTTAGATAACCTTGGTAAATGTGTTTATTTTTCAACCCTAGATTTGGCACAAGGTTTTCATCAGATTGAAATGAGTCCTGAGGGCATTGAAAAAACCGCATTTTCAGTAAATAATGGTCATTATGAATACACGCTCATGCCATTTGGTTTAAAAAATGCCCCATCAACATTTCAAAGAGTTATGGATAATATTCTAGGAGAATATTTACACAAAACATGTTTTGTTTACATGGATGACGTTGTTATATTTTCAAAATCGCTTCATGATCACAAAATTCACTTGAAACAAATCTTAAATTTCGTGAATTCAATTTAAAAATCTAATTAGATAAATCTGAATTTTTTAGAAAAGATGTTGCCTTCTTACACCTGAAGGGATAAAACCTAATCCCACAAAAATTAAAGCAGTCCAAGACTACCCATTACCTAAATCAACAAAAGAAATGAATGCATTTTTAGGACTAGTAGGTTACTATCTTCGATTTATGAATAATTTTGCAAAAATAGTGTCACCATTAACTAAATGCTTAAAAAAGGGAAAAAAATTGACTTGAAAGACCCCGAGTACATAGAAACATTTCAAAAATGTAAAGAATTATTAACTAACGCCCCTGTATTAGCTTACCCAGATTTTTGTAAACCTTTTCAACTCAATACTGACGCTAGTAACATTGCATTAGGAAGAGTTTTATCACAAAATAACCATCCCATTGCCTTTTATTCTAGAACCCTTAATTCAGCAGAAAAGAATTACTCAACCATTGAAAAAGAATTATTATCGATAGTTGAAAATACAAAACACTTTAGACCCTACCTTTTTGGAAAACAATTTTTAATCGAAACTGATCACAAACCACTTGTTTGGCTATTTTCATTAAAAGAACCAATCTCTAGACTAGTCAAATGGAGATTAAGGTTGGAAGAATTCGATTATGAAGTGAAATACCGCAAAGGAAAAGAAAATGTTGTTGCTGATGCCCTTTCACGTATCGAAATCAATGTTAATAAAGAATTACCTACTAATATTGTAGACGAAAATGACGAAGATTTATTATGATTACTTCCAAACGTAGACTTAGATGAAGATCTTAATTCGATATTAGGTAATGCCGACGAAATACTCGAAGACATTCCGGAAGTACAAGAAGGTACATCTACCCAACATACATCGACAGAAAATACAATTTTTACTACACCTATCTCAGAGAAACCACTAAATTATTTTACTAACAGAATATAATTAAAAGTAGAAGACCAGAACGAAATTTAATTGTCAAAACCCATTAATGAAATACATTATAATAAATTGTTCGTAACGGTCAAGAAAAAGAAAAAATCAAAGATTCTCTCATGGAAATAATCAACCCTTCTCAAGTACATGGAATTTATCTCCATAGCCCTAATTTCGAAAATATTTATAATGAAGTCGTTCAGGACTTATTCAACGAAAATGTGAAAAATTCAAAATGTAATAAAATATGTAGAGATGTAGAAAAAAATTATGAACAATACCAAGTCATCGAAAACTATCACGAGAACAATCATAACGGTATAAATGAAACTCTTAATCAATTAAAAACTAAATATTATTGGCCGGATATGAAAACAAAAATCAATAAAATAAATAATGAATGTGAAATATGCCTTGAAAATAAGTATGACATTATTTTTCTCATCACAATAGTATGTGATGAAGGAAAAGAATTCAAAAATAAAGTTGTTGAAGAATATATTGATTACGTTACTAATTATAACCCTAACTCTAATTCGCCAGTCGAAAGACTACATTCAACCCTTTTAGAAAAGATAAGAATTTTAAAAGCAAAGAATAAAAACGAAACCCCACAAAACCTAATTATCAGCCTGCCTTTTGTATAACCAATCTGTGCACTCAACCACTGGGTATACACCTTTCAGTTTACTTTACGATCTTTATGACAATCTTAACGCTCAAGAAATAGACTTAGAAAAGAAAATTTACGAAAATTATAATGATAGAAGGAAGCACGAACTTTTACCGTTCTATGAGCAACTATACCATAAACAATTAGAAAAGGGCACCGCTATCATAAATAAACGAAATAAAAATAAAGAAAATCCACCTTTGAATGAACCTCATTATTACTTTAGAAAACCCAGAACTAGAAAAACAGATCCTGTTTTCGAAAAAGTCAACGTAACTAGTATAGAAGGAAATAAAGTAACCGGAGCTAGAGAAAAGACACAAACAACTGCAGATATAAATGTAAGGAAAATTAGGAGAACTAAGAAAAATATTTCTTTACAGAACGACCCTCCTGGGAATTTCCCTGGCCCTTCGAGTAGAAGAGATTAAATCAAATGGATTCTTCCCGGAATAATTAGGTTTAGCAGAAATTATCAATCATTATCATAAATTTCATTTCTATTTTATTATAAGTCAAATATCTTTTAATTTTTGTTACACAAATACGTATTTACTAGACATCCAAACTAATAACTCCAAATTAGAAAATACTTTATCACCTACGCTTCACAAACTTTGTTCACAAATAGAAAACAAAATCTCTAAAATAAAACCAAGAAGTAAAAGAGCATTAGTATAAATGCCTTAGGTTCAGTAATCAGATATATTATTGGTAATTTAGATCAGTCAGATTTACAGGAATTGAATGAAAATATTAATACACTTTATAATAATCAAGAGAAAACAATAAAATAAGTTGCCAAATATTCATCATTTGCAAACCACTTAACTGATAGATATTCGAAAGATTTGTACTCAATTCAAGAACCAAGTCTTTGAATGCTATTTCCGAAACAAACGAAAAATTTAGTATCGAAATAATAATGCAACAAAACATTTTCAATGCCCAGAACCTATTAGAAATTATAAAATCAATTCAAAGAACAATCTCTTTAGCCTTCAGCGAAATAACTAACTTAGGGCCGGTTTTTCAATGTACTTCAACTTCGAGCTAAATTTAACTCATGGTTAGAATGTGGGTCGATTCCTTCATTTAGCAAATGTCATATTCATTCTAACCACGAGTCAAATTTAACCGGGATTCAAAGTACGCTAACACGACATTGATAAACTAACCCTTAGAAATATTTGAGAGTTATGAATTGAGAGCAATTATTAATCACTTAGAAAAAACTTACCAACCAAATCAATTAATTGACATTAACAAAAATCACCTATTTAAAGTCTCAAAAATGAAATTAGTAATGATCATTGACACAATCACTTGTATATTATTCATTCCTATCCTCCTATCCTATCCTATTATACCTATAAAAGCATTTATCCTCTACCAAATATTCATTCCCAAGTCATGCATCCACTCTATCCTTATGGAGAGTGAAAATTCAAAAACATTATGGACAAGTGAAAAGTGCAATAACATTAATGAACATTTTATCTGTATACAAAAACCATACACAGATGATTGTCAATTATCTAATTTGAAAACATGTAAATTCATAGAAGTCATAAAGCAATTAACAAATAATCAAATTCTCAAACAAACTCAAGATTTTAGAAGAATGTAATGATCGGTCGGTGGCTCAGTAGCTAAGGTCTCTAGCAGTGGACAATTTGGAGGATAATAAGATCGTGGTGAACCCGGCTAAGTCTGAGGCCATCAACTTCTCCAAGAAATTCAAGTTTTCTAAAGCCCTGCAGAAGTTGAGGGTCAAAGGCAAAGCTGTGGAGTTAAAAACCAATGTGAGATACCTGGGAGTACAGTTGGACAAGCGCACAACGTGGTATAAGCACCTGAACCTGGCTATCCAAAGGGCTGCAGCTGCGGTAAAACGCGTGTACCCTCTGATAGCCAGAGGCTCAAGGATGAAGCTCGGGGCAAAGATGGCCATTTACAATCAAATTATTCGACCAGCGATGTTGTACGCTTGCCCAGCGTTCTGCAGCCTGCCCAAAACTCCTTTCATGAGGCTGGACAGGATGCAGAACAAAGTGCTTCGTATCATCACGAATAGTGATCGATACATCCGATTGGATGCGCTGCGTGCCCTTGCGGGCGGTGACTCGATCCCGACACATGTAAAAAACTTGTCATATAAGTTTTACAAGTTCCACCTCCCCAAGAGTTCTCTAACTAGAGATCTCACCAGAAATGATATTGTCATGAATTGTAGAGATTGGTGGAATTTATAATTGTCAATTTTATAAAATAAACTTTTATTCATTAATTTATTCATTTATTTATTTATTTATTTATTTATTTATTTATTTATTTATTTATTTATTTATTTATTTATTTATTTATTTATTTATTTATTTATTTATTTATTTATTTATTTATTTATTTATTTATTTATTTATTTATTTATTTATTCATTCATTCATTCATTCATTCATTCATTCATTCATTCATTCATTCATTCATTCATTCATTCATTCATTCATTCATTCATTCATTCATTCATTCATTCATTGTTTTTGTTTGTTTGTTTGTTTGTTTGTTCGTTCGTTCGTTCGTTCGTTCGTTCGTTCGTTCGTTCGTTCGTTCGTTCGTTCATTCATTCATTCATTCATTCATTCATTCATTCATTCATTCATTCATTCATTCATTCATTCATTCATTCATTCATTCATTCATTCATTCATTCATTCATTCCTTCATTCATTTATTCATTCATTCATTCATTCAATTATTTATTTATTTTCTAGCAGTGGAACTTCTAGCTCGCATCAGACAGACGTTCGAGGCTCGGGTACGGAATCTTTTTTCTCATGTACACGGGGCTCTTTAGGTGGCCACATGCCTTTTTGTGAATATAGTGTGTTGTGAGTTGTCTAGATGCCAATCCCGACGTCTGGTGCTAGCTTGAAGTGCGCACCGACCAACCGGGGTGGCGCTGTAGGTTTTCCGGGTTTTCCTACAGCTGAAAAGTGAATACACCACCGACATTATCAGCGGAGTGCCACGGCAAATAATAATAATAGCCGTCCTCTACCCGCACAGGCTATGCCTTTGGGTACACTCTACACTTGTTTATGAGGGAGTATTATTATTATTATTATTATCACGTAGAGATACAAATTGTTCAAAATAATATCCTAATATCGTCAACAAACAAATGTACTGTGATTATTGGAAACCAAATATTTGAAAACAATTATTTAAATTTCTCTTTCAAACGATTAGAAATTGACCAAGTCAAATATCCCGTCAAGTTAATCATATTATTTAAACAAATTCATTTGGAAGACTTAGATAAGCTCAAAACTGAAGCTCAATTACTAAATAACGATAAAGGATTAGATCCTATTGATGTACATGTCACGTATACATCTGTATTAACAATAATTTTAACCATTGTGATCATTCTATTGTTAGTTTATTATAATGATAATAATAATACTCCTTCATAAACACTCGTAGAGTGTACCCAAAGGCATAGCCTGTGCGGGAAGATGACGGCTATTATTATTATTTGCCGTGGCCATGTAAAAATGGAATTAGAAGTCAGTTCTATAAGCAAAAATCCCAGAAGGAACAAGAACCATTAATTCAGATGACTACCATATCTCCAGACCACAATGGATTGTACCCGATATTACCCAAAAACGAGGACGTTTTATCTTAGGGATGAGGAATTACGTCACCACAACTAATAGTCTTCATATCGGATAAATACACTTTCGAACTTTCAAAACATTTACAGAAGAAGATAAACATTTTTCCATCCTTGTTGCCAGGGGCGCGCTCTGTGATTGGTTACCATAATGGCAGGGAGTTTGAATGACATGACAGCTACAGTTGAAAATTACATTTATACTCCCTGACCTTATAGTAACCAATCACAGAGTTCATTCCCTGGCAACAATGATGGAAAAATTAAGAACTTTCGTCTCTTTTTATTAGGGTGTCTAGATCCATTAGAAATCTCTATTGATCCTTAATGATAAATTCAATCAACTTATAACCTCATAGACGAATTCCATCACTGAAGAATTGAGTATATTGTTGACTACCCTGTATAAAAATAATGGCGTACTTTTTCTCTGTATTATGGAAAAATATTTCTCGTGAACATTTGGAATGCCCAGTCACACACAATATTGATATTAATGAGATATTGATATTTTTTCATTCAGCTGAATATCTCCAAATATCACAAAATTCATGATTTGGCGCCCTCTATCGCCGAATCTAGTCATCTGATCAAGTTGGGCCAATGGAGACTTTTACTTAGAATGGCTCCAGCTACAACATATCAAATTCAGCAATTTTCACCGAAAGACTTTTCTCATAAGGTCCTTTAAAAATGAGGCATTTTTTTCATATAACATCTGTCAGTTATGTGGTCAATACTAAATTTATGCAGCGAAAAAGAAATAATGCTGATAATAATAATACCATCTTTCAGATTTCTTAATTATATTGCTATATCGCATGATAGTTGTGTCCATTATATAAAAACAATTGAAAAATCATTTTCAACTATTCCGCAAACGACTGTCTAGTTAAAAAAATCTATTTTTTTGTTACATTTGATGTACTGTATCCTCTTTTTGACAAAAATATTCCTTGATCTGCTGGCACAGAAAATACAGCGTCTATGAATTATATAGCAATATAATTAAGAAATCTGAAAGATGTTATTATTATTATCAGCATTATTTCTTTTTCGCTGCATAAATTTAGTACAGTCGATTGCGAAATAGTTGAAAATAATTTTACAATTTTCCTTATGTGATGTACTTTCTGGGACGGCATATCAAGGAATATTTTTGTCAAGAATCGATAGAGTACATCAAATGTAACAAAAAAATAATTTTTTCAACTGGACAGTCTGCGAAATAGTTGAAAATAATTTTTCAATTTTTTTTTATGATGGGTCCTGTACTTTTTGGGACGGCAGATCAAGGAATATTTTTATCAAAAATCGATAGAGTACATCAAATGAAACTAGTAAATATTTTTTTAACTGAAAAGTCGTTTGCAAAATAGTTGTAAATGATTTTTCAATTTTTTTTGTATAATGGTCTACTTTCTGGGACGGCAGATCAAGGAATATTTTTGTCAAAAATCGATAAAGTACATCAAATGTAACATGAAAATGATTTTTTCAACTGGACAGTCATTTGCAAAATAGTTGAAAATCATTTTAATTTTTTTTTTATAATAGGTCCTGTGCTATCTGGGACGACAGACCAAGGAATATTTTTGTCGAAAATCGATAGAGTACATCAAATGTAACAAGAAAATATTTTTTTCAACTGACAGTCGTTTGTGAAATAGTTGAAAATAATTTTTTTATATAATGTGCCCTGTACTTTCTGGGACGGCAGATCAAGGAATATTTTTGTCGAAAATCGATAGAGTACATCAAATGTAATAATAATATTTTTTAACTGGACAGTCGTTTTGCGAAATAGTTGAAAATAATTTTTCAATTTTCCTCATGTGATGTACTTTCTGGGACGGCATATCAAGGAATATTTTTGTCAAAAATCGATAGAGTACATCAAATGTAACAAAAAAATAATGTTTTCAACTGGACAGTCGTTTGCGAAATAGTTGAAAATAATTTTTCAATTTTTTTTTATATTATGGGCCCTGTACCTTCTGGGACGGCATATCAAGGAATATTTTTGTCAAAAATTGATAGAGTACATCAAATGTAACAGGAAAATAATTTTTTCAACTGGACAGTTGTTTGCGAAATAGTTGAAAATAATTTTTCAATTTTTTTATACAATGGGCCCTGTAGGACGACAGATCAAGGAATATTTGTGTCAAAAATCGATAGAGTACATCAAATGTAACTAGAAAATATTTTTTTTTAACTGGACAGTCGTTTGCAAAATAGTTGAAAATAATTTTTCAATTTTTTTTTATATAATGTGCCCTATACTTTCTGGGATACAGATCAAGAAATATTTTTATCAAAAATCGATAGAGTACATCAAATGTAACTAGTAAATATTTTTTTCAACTGAAAAGTCGTTTGCAAAATGGTTGTAAATAATTTTTCAATTTTTTTGTATAATGGGCCCTCTACTTTCTGGGACGGCAGATCAAGGAATATTTTTGTCAAAAAATCGATAAAGTACATCAAATGTAACATGAAAATGATTTTTTCAACTAGACAGTCATTTGCGAAATAGTTGAAAATAATTTTTCAATTTTTTTATATAATGGGCCCTGTACTTTCTGGGGTGGCAGAATCCACGAATATTTTTTTCAAAACTCGATTGAGTACATCAAATGTAACAAGAAAACAATTTTTTCAACTGGACAGTTGTTTGCGAAATAGTTGAAAATAATTCCTCAATTTTTTTATATAATGGGCCCCGTAGGACGACAGATCAAGGAATATTTGTGTCAAAAATCGATAGAGTACATCAAATGTAACTAGAAAATATTTTTTTTAACTGGAGAGTCGTTTGCAAAATAGTTGAAAATAATTTTTCAATTTTTTTTTATATATAATGTGCCCTATACTTTCTGGGATACAGATCAAGAAATATTTTTATCAAAAATCGATCGAGTACATCAAATGTAACTAGTAAATATTTTTTTCAACTGAAAAGTCGTTTGCAAAATAGTTGTTAATGATTTTTCAATTTTTTTGTATAATGGGCCCTCTACTTTCTGGGACGGCAGATCAAGGAATATTTTTGTCAAAAAATCGATAAAGTACATCAAATGTAATATGAAAATGATTTTTTCAACTGGACAGTCATTTGCGAAATAGTTGAAAATAATTTTTCAATTTTTTTATATAATGGCCCCTGTACTTTCTGGGGTGGCAGAATCAAGGAATATTTTCTTCAAAAATCGATTGAGTACATCAAATGTAACAAGAAAACAATTTTTTCAACTGGACAGTTGTTTGAGAAATAGTTGAAAATAATTTTACATTTTTTTTTATATAATGGGCCCTGTACTTTCTGGGATGACAGATCAAGTAATATTTTTGTCAAAAATCGATGAAGTACACCAAATGTAACTAGGTAATATTTTTTTCTACAAACGCTTAAGAAAGTGGCCTTTGACGCTTTCAGATTTCAACGCAAAGTTGACTTTTTCTGTAAAATGTCATTTTGTGACAGCATTTGCGCTCTTGAGCGAAAATATTTCGAAAACGCTCGCTTCTCCAACGTATTTCTGCATGATGATTGATGATAGTGACAGTGAATTATCAAACACTCCTCCTACTGTAGCAGAAAGTGCAAAAATTGTTACTTTGAATCTCATAGCAGAGAAATCAAAAATATGAATTAGAATACGGTAAATTCATGACGTGATTTCCAATATTCGCGGAATCAATGTTAAATGGATCTGCTGATCGTCCGTCAGGTTCAGGAATAATAATTAAACAGTGTCACAATTGTACATTCAATTTTAGTATAGTCAATGATAAATTAAATTAATTTTAATCAGGAATTTATAAAATGTGTTCGATATTCGAGTTAAAATGAAAGGTTGTTATAATGTGATGTACTTTTGTTGAATGAAGCATCTGATGATTCTTTTTCTGAAAACTGCGTTTGTAGAAAAAATCTTGTGTGTATTTAGAGCACAAAGGGTCATTATCGCTCTCCAAAGATACTCTCTTTGTCAAGCAACAATAAATCACTTTGCGCTATTGATACACAAATAGCTATTTTCAACTGGACAGTCGTTTGCAAAATAGTTGAAATAGTTATTATCGTAACAAGTACGGAAAGAGTAAGCAGTCGAGTGCGGGAGAGTACGTTTTCGTATGAGTTAGGATCAATATTTTTTTTAAAGCGAATTTAAAAAAATGATGTAGCACTCTTGAACAAACTTTCGCGTGCGGGAAAAATTCTACCCGCACTAGTGCGGGAATAACTTACTTGAAGTGACTTAAGCGTACGGAAAAATTTTTCCGCACTAGTACGGAAAAATTACACCTCTCAAACTAAATTGCGTGTGGATATAGGGTGCATCACGCACGCTTGTAGGAAAATAATTTTTCAATTTTCCTCATGTAATGGGCCCTGTACTTTCTGGAACGGCAGATCACAGAATATTCCTACATAAATTCGATAGTAGTTTGAAAATTGTGAAGTAAGAATTTTGTTTGTTTTCTACACCGATCCTGTTCCGGCAAATGAAATAATTGTTTTTCCTGAATTGAACAGAGCATGAATAGGAAATGGTGATTTCAACGTGATAGATGTTTGTTAAAAAAAATTGTTAAAATTGTTATTTCCGTCAACCAGCTGCACACCCTTAAGAGTACATCCCTCAAAAGTCTTCGAAAGACTTGTCCGAGCTAGGGAAGACGCAGCCCTTACCTTTTAACGTGTGATGCCATGCACGTGACCGATGACCATGCTGGGAATCTGCAAATCAAGCAGCTACTTTTGAAATAAAATAATAACCCTCAGCGGAAATTCTAGCAGCTAGCAGCTCGGGACGCCACTGATCCATCGGCTGTTGTCGGGTACTCTAGCACACTGCAATCTGTTTGAAGGTCCCAGGTGAACTGCCTTCTCCTGGATCTAGGTCTGGTATTTATATTAAAAAATGGTTACCATAACTACCTCCTCGATGTGTGGAATTCGATGTCTTTTGCCGAAAACTCCAACCCTGCATCCATGTAAACCCTGAATCTGGAACTCACAGAAAAAGGTGCTAAGATAATTGATCTTTCCTTAAATATAGCCTCTTCACCAGCGGGATGCCCCATTCACTCACAAAACCCCCTCATGAAAGTTGAAAAACTCAGTTTGTTGACATCTGACGCTTAGGACAAGTCTTTGGATAAAGCCCTTTCGTGTCCCCTTTTGCCCTGAAGAGTGATTGATTATAGTGTCAGTTTATTGAGAAAAGTATCTTCTACCACTACAGAGGTATAATCTGTGTCCTGAGTTTATCACTGATGTCCCAAGTGTCTGTAAAGTCACACTTCTGTGTTACCAGTTACAAAGTAATTAAGTTCTCCTTCTAGCGATCTATATAACAAAAAATAGAATAAAAAAAACGGTCGTATTTTCTTTTTTTTTCATGAGGAATGTACCAGTCAGGCCCTATCTTCGAAGCTCCGATACTACCGGAGGGCGCGCTGGTGTGTAATTAACCCCAATAAACACTCCCCACGTCCGTGGGAGTGAGTGATTACTTCCGAGAGTCATATGCCCTGAGAAGAACCAATAATTACGGCCTTCTGCATTTTTCCGGCCAAGTTTTCTGCCGCATCATGATTTTCAAGTTTGAGAGCAGTGTGTCCATCATTCCACCAAGGACCCCTATTATCAGAACCACCATCTTGACAGAATGGTTTGGATAAAGCCTGCGGATTTCAAAGAGAAGATCTCGATATTTAGTCTGTCTTTCCTCCTCTTTTCGGACAATGTTCGTTTCGCCAGGAGCTGAAAACTCAATGACGAAAATCGTCCTACTTTGATTTTCGAGGAGGACATCAGGCTTATTGGCTTGTATTTGCCTGAGGGTGGGGAATGAGTAGTTCCAATAGATTTGGCACCCGGAGCATAAGGCAACACCGGTGTTTCGTCTACACCGTACGAGTGTCGTAGATAGTAGTACAACACTCGTAGGGCCGCGTTATGCCTGTGGATATAGGCTGAGACCGCATAAGCTGGACAAGCTAACAGCAAATGCATTATGGTCTCAGCTGTGGATGCGTAACATATAGCGTTCTATTCCTTAGACTTCTCTGCTTTACTTGGAAGTCTGCTAGGTCCTTTTTCTGTTTTCTGTGCAGGTACGATTGGTGTATACTTTACCTACTTGTTTAGTACTTTCCTTCTTCCTGTATAGGTAAACTCCCAGAATTATATTGAACAACCAACACCCCGGGTCACACTATCTTAGAATGACATTCTAATGTCAAACTGCTCTGAAAAGTACATCGTGGTGAAGTCAGGGATCTAATGAAGGAATATTCCTATCATCAGTAACAATCAATTAAATGAATAATTGGCACCTTTGGTGTGAATGAAATGCAAGAAATGGAAACTACCTAAAACATAAAAAATTGTCAATTTCACTCAACGCGCGTTTCGCCAACAAAATTAGCATCATCAGAAGCTCAAAATATAGTACGCTTTTGAGATCTTCTGAGGATGCTAACTTTGTTATCGAAACGTCGAAACGCGGGTCGAGTGATATTGACGTTGTTTCGGTGTTTTAGGTAGTTTCAATTTCTTGAATCAGGCACAATCATTCGTGACTGGCGAACAACTCATAGGCACTAGAACTTTATATTATTATGAAAAGATTTTACTGTAGTAGGTTTTCCATCGGATGATAATGACAAACTTATACTGCCAATGGCTCTGGCTCTCTTTAAATGGCTACCCACAACATGCAGAGCATCTCTTGGGGCTATTCTGATAATAGCTGAACGTACTGAAAAAAATTAGTCTGCTGCGACAAATTCTGCTGAACAGATATTTCAGAAGTATAAATAATGGTTTCATTTCACTTATTACTGTGTAGATGAACATGCGTATTTTATATTCTCCTGAACTCTCTAACCATCTGTTAATTTTCCCAGACACTAAATAGTTTTTATGCGAATTCAAAAACATATTTCTCACTTTTACTTCAAGTCGGTACTAAATCATCGTTTTTTTTTTTCAGGCATGTTTTGTTGAACGAAAGCAATTCAAAAATTATCCAGCTTGCAGTTCACTTGGGATGGCTCTATTGGATAGATAAAGAAGTCGATCAATTACAACGACTGGAAATTCTCTCTGGGAAGTCACGTTCGACTCTACCAATACATGCCTCGCACATCATAGACCTAATTTCCGTGCAAAATCCTCTTGAAAACATTTGTAATATAAGTCATCAACAAAAATGTTCCCATTTTTGTCTGCATAATGGCTCCTCGTATTCTTGTGCGTGTCCTTATGGTAAAACTCTACAAAAAGATAAAAGAAGTTGTCAAATAACTCCTGATTGTGGCAATGATCGTTTCACTTGTAATACGGCAAGGGAGTGTATTCCTATTGCTTGGAAATGTGATCGTCAAAAAGATTGTGCAGACGGGTCAGATGAGTTGGATTGTCCAAAATGTTTACCAAACCAGTTTCGTTGTCAAGACGGGCAGTGCATCAACAAAGAAAACTATTGTGATAATATTCCTCATTGTGTAGATGAATCTGATGAAAAAAATTGTTGTGAAAATGGATTTCAGTGTCCTCAGACAGAAGTGTGCTTGCCTTTGTCACTCGTCTGTGATGAAAATGAAAATTGTGCTGATGGATCTGACGAAAAAAACTGTAGAACATTTATAAATTCGAATCAGTCACTAGCCCATACAGTAATATTTTCTGTTACAGGAGTTGTTACTATTTTTGCTTCAGTTTTGCTTTTACTTGTGAGAAAAAGGTGTTTGTCCCAAGAAGAGACTGGCAACGATCATTCTGAAGATTGCTTAAATCCTTTGTATGGCAACTCGGAATTTTCAAAATACCGAAAAGGTGAGTTTTAGAAATTTTATCAATTATACCAACTGATGAAAAGAATTATTTGTTTCATACAGGGTGTTCAGAAAACCTTTGAAAGTATTCTCTAAGCCGACTGACTAGTTAGAAAATGATATCACGACTTATCGAAAGTGCTCGCAGTTTCGAAATATCCTCAACGTGAATGAAAATTGAAAAAAATATATATTGTTATAAATTGTAAAATAAAAACACAAAAATATGAACAAATTGTAATAAACAACCCACGAAAGTAATAACTGCAAACAAAACAATGCATTCACGAATATCACTCCAAACGGCTGTTCGCGATACGGTTAGCAGCAAGAAAATGAATCAGTTGGCTATCCGTCAGCGGTTTGAATGTGGCAGTGCCTAACGTCCTGGCACCAGATGAAAATAGTTTCTAACACGGCCAATCCTGACATAATCGTCGTTCTCGACGCGTTAGACAGAATTGCCATCTGTTGTAGTTGCTGGCGATACATCTTCGTCCCTGAAATGGAATAACATGTCAGTTAATATAAAACATCTAGTAAAAGTGCTAATTTTTTTCAACGAAAATAGTCATCCACTCATATCAAACTTTTATCCGCTAGAATGCATAGCAGTCCTTGATATTTGAATATTCAAATACAAAGCAAACATATTTCCTTCAATTGAATATAGGTCTCATAAAACTTCAACATCTTAATATTCAAGTGCAGAACGAAGAAGCTTTGAGTTCTTCAAAATAAAATGTTAAACGAACACACTTCCAACTTGAAGTGAAAGTTTTGAAAAACAAATGGAAAGCGTAAGAACTTCCAATATTTCAATATCCAAGTGTAAAGCTTACAAGCTTTCAACACTCCAAAAATAAATGCAAAGCGTACAAGCTTTCATCATTTCAAAGAAACAAATGCAAAGCGTACAAGCTTTCAACATTTCAATACCCAAGTGTAAAGCGTACAAACTTTCAACACTCCAAAAACAAATGCAAAGCGTACAAGCTTTCAACATTTCAATACCCAAGTGTAAAGCGTACAAGCTTTCAACACTCCAAAAACAAATGCAATGCGTACAAGCTTTCAACATTTCAATACCCAAGTGTAAAGCGTACAAGCTTTCAACACTCCAAAAACAAATGTAAAGCGTACAAGCTTTCAACATTTCATCATTCAAGTGCAAAGCGTACAAGCTTTCAACACTTCAAAAACAAATACAACGTGTGCAGGCTTTCGAAAAATTAACAAGTTTCAGCATTGCTTACACGCCTATAACTTACGAACTTACGTTTGCTCGGATTCCATCATGTTAAGAACTTTAGCCATATCCATTGAAAGGGACCAATCAGTGGGGCCGAGTCTCAGTTGTTCCTTTGCTGCTTTTGTAATTAATTGCATACCAACTCTGCGTATCTCATATCGACCTCTCGGTGTGATGCTTATGATTTCGTATGGTCCTTGATGCTCATATGTTGATTTTCCCTTGTGCATTGTTTCATCACGATGCATAAGGACAAAATCTCCAACTTTGAAATTTTCACGATTGCGACGTTTTTTGTTAGCGTTGAGTTTTTGTTTACGGCTGATCTGAGATTTTTCTTAATTCTACTGCGATCTATGTCTAAACTTCGAATAGTTGTTAGGTCTCTACCTAAATTAGACAGTAAACTTTGAATCAGTGGCGTTGCACCATCCATCCCAATTAATGCCTTCAGTGGGGACGTCTGTGTAGTCTTCAATACAAGTTGGATTTTCCATAAATTGCTCGACCATTCTGACCCCACTCTAATTTCAATTCGAATAAGATTCATAATAGTTGTCATGTAACGTTCCACCTGTCCGTTGGACCTATGTATGTCAGGTGTAGTATAATGATACCTGATATTCAGAGAATCTAAATATTCGGGTATACCTAAATTTTTGAAGTTTTTACCAGCGTCCATGATGATTTGCTCTGGAGTTCCAAAAAGCGAAATGAACGATTGAAAGGCTAGTTTAGTGTCTTCAGCTGTTACTGCTTTTAACGGTTGCAGGAAGCAATATTTCGTAAAAGCGTCTACCAACACAAGTACGTATTTAAATCCATCTTCAGTAGTTTCTAGTGGTCCTAGGCAGTCGGCATGTAGAATTTTCATTGGTTCGTCGGGTTTGTCGATATTTGTTATAAATCCCTGTAAGTGACCTGATCGAGTTTTCTTCACTGCACACACTAGGCAATGTTTAATATAATTCTTGACAAATTGACGTAAGCGAGGGAACCAAAAATGTCTCTGGATAGTTTCGATCGTCTTATCAATTCCTACATGGCATTGCTCATCATGAAATATTCTCAATAATCCTAATCGGCTTTTTCGAGGTACAAATGGTTTTGAAGTTGATATTCCATCTGGCGTTTTGATCACATAGTGAAGAATTCCTTTCTTGACAACGTAGCGAGATTTGTCCAAATGACCGTCTTGGGCGTCACTTATAATTTTTTTCATTTCGGCGTCACCCCTGTGTTCCACATAAAGCCAGTTCTCATGTGCTTTCAAGCGTCGGACAACCACTGGGTTTCCACTCAAGAAATCAACGTGCGGCATTGAGCTACCCTTACGATCAGTGATATTAAAATTGAAATCCTGCATGTAGGCCCACCAGCGGGCTATTTGGGGTAAAATATCTTTTTTTGTTGATGTTGACTTGATAGCATTGCAATCAGTTACCAGCGTGAATTCAATTCCCAGTAGATATACACGAAAATGGTTCAGAGAACTAACTACCGCCAATGTCTCCAGTTCATAGGAATGATATTTTTCTTCAATTTTAGTAGTTCGCTTACTAAAATATCCAATAATTCTGATATTTCCTTCCGACTTCTGCATTAATACTCCCCCATATCCAATACAGCTGGCATCAGTGTGGAGTTCTGTAGGTAATTCAGGGTCAAATACATTCAGCAAGGGTTTTGATGTTAATTTTTCAAAGATGTACTTTCTGGCATCTTCTTGTTCCTTGCCCCAGACAAAGGGTTCGTTGTTACGTGTGAGCTTTGTGATGCAAGCGGTGCGACATGCGAATTCAGGAATAAATTTGCGAAAGTATCCTGCTAAGCCCATCAACTGACGAACCTGTTTTATAGTGCTAGGTACGGGTGAGTTCAAGAGGGCATCCACCTTTCGCATTCCTGGACGTATACCTTCTCCAGATATTTCACGGCTAAGATACTCAATTTTGTCTTGGAAGAAATGGCATTTCTTCAAATTTAAAGAAAAACCAGCTTTCTGTAATGCCTTCAAGACGGTATCAAGAGCATGCAAGTTTTCTTCGAATGTTCCAGAAGGTAATAAAACGTCATCCATATATACTAGTGCAACTGTATTCCGAAGTTCGGACAATGCTTTGTTTATGACCCTTTGGAATACCGCTGGAGCATTTGCTAAACCGAACGGCATTCGAAGGTATTCAAAGTGGCCATCGGGTGTAAGAAAAGCGGTTTTGTGAATGGATTCTGAATCAATTGGTATTTGATGAAATCCAGACAACATATCTAAGGTCGTGAATACTTTCCCTTTTCCAAGTCTGTCCAGTTGGTCATCAATCAGTGGTATGGGATATCGATCTTTGATTGTATGAGAGTTCAATTCCCTGTAGTCAACACACATCCTAAGTGACCCATCTTTCTTTTTAGCTAAAATAATTGGGCTGGCGAACGGTGAGTCGCTGTCCTGTATTATTTTATTAACCATGAGATCGTCAATAATATTTTGGACTATTTTTCTCTCGTCTATGGACAGGCGATAAGGGTTTCTGGTAACTACGAAATCATCCCGCAACTTTATGGACATGGTAGCAATATTTACTGGAGAAACTGCATTTCCAGAAGCTTGTATATCAGGAAAACGAGAAAGCAGATCCATAGTTGAGTTCTATATTTTTCCGGACAATTAATGATGAAATCATTTGCGCTCTGTAGTGTAGATAATACACGTGCAGTATTTTTATTTACAATTTGCGTCCCTGTTTGATCGGTAATAGTGGCAACGTCAGAATCATCATACAGGTTACGCCTAATAAGCAAATCGTACTGAAGAAAACTATCAGGTACCAAAATGAAAGTTAAATTTATAATGACTCCTGACATCTCAAATGCGCCTTCAAAAGCTTGATTAGCAATAAAACTTCCAGGAAGTATTCCTGTAATGGTGGTATAGCATGATTTAATTTTATGTCTGAAGTTGGGAATGTGTCTTTCAGCTATTAATGATACATCAGCCCCCGTATCAATGATGCCATTATGTTCTATACCATCTATTTTTATTCGAACAAAAGAAGCCAGTTTACCGCAGTTACAAAGCTTAACAATTTTGCGCTTCGCAATATTTTGCCTAATCAAGCAATTATCAGAACTATGACCAGTTTTTGCGCAAAAAGCACATACCATGTTGGATGAAGTTGATGTAGAAGGTTTATCAGCAACCGATTTATTAGAAGTACCATCATGATATTTTTTACTTTTATTCTCCAGGCAGTTCACTTGAATGTGGCCCTCCCGTCCACATTTAAAGCATCTAAGAGGTCTGCTCCTGCTGTTTCTATCGACACGTTCCTCCCTTTGACGTTTCCTTGGCGGTTCCTTGAAATCTGTTCTATGATCAAGACGTTGGTCAGTCTTTCGCTTAGGTACAGATCCCAAAAACGAAATGAGTTCAGATAATTTTCTGAAATTCTGGTTGCTTGCTGTTGTGCGTACATCATGCTCCTTGATACCGTGTATAACGATTTCCACAAGATCTTTATCCTCCCACTGAACACGGAGATTTCTAAGCAGATTAGCTTTTTCAAAAACATACGCATCGTATGTATTGCACCGGTCGCTATCAAAAAGGGCAGCATCTACCAACAATTGACCAAGAATTTTCTTTGGGGGAAATGCCTCTAGAAAATCTCTCTGAAAAGTATCCCAAGTTTTGATATCAGGTGACCAGGTATCGAACCAAGTTTTTGATACTCCGGTTAAAAATCGACCCAGTCTAGTAATGACTTGTTGGTCGGACCAGTCGAATTAATTTTTTATGTCGACGACTTCACTCAACCATTTTTTTGCATTACCCAGATCAG
Source organism: Chrysolina americana (assembly GCA_958502065.1). Lineage (NCBI taxonomy): Eukaryota > Metazoa > Arthropoda > Insecta > Coleoptera > Chrysomelidae > Chrysolina > Chrysolina americana. The sequence goes on from OY293418.1 coordinate 37,010,176, forward strand.
GACGAAAAATCGGTAGATCTATTTGTTCGGGAGCGGTACGAGATGACTTGAGAGCTTTTACTAGTTCAGTCAGTAAGTTTTCCATCTTGAACTGTAAAACGAACATCGTATTGGAGGCCATTCAGAAACGTGGATGTAGAATGAGATTTAAAAAAAATTAAGTAAAAAAAATGTATTACTAGGACAATGTCATTTTTTTTCATTATCAATATATTATTAGATACTGATAACACTGCAAAAGCTTATTATCAAAACAACAAACTTCCATTCTGCTTATCACTGAACAAGTAGAACAAGCAATATTTTACAGTCGCTCACTCAGTACAGATTTCCAAGAAAATTACTTGTACGGAAAAATTGTTACTGCTGCCATAAAAGCAACAAACCTTGCTGCACGTAACTCCTGAATAGTATGTCATGGTAAGCGATTATGTGAATCTGGGTTGCCGTTTCTAGTACAATTGTAAGTACATTTTCAGTACCTTTCATCCACATTCATTACAATTCATATCTAGTACAAAAATAAAATTAGACGATCTAGTACGAACAGAAATTCTGGAGTGGCAACACCGATGTGAAATGTGAATCGGTAAAAACATAATTCGATTCGAAACACAGAGAGAGAAAAACAGAAGTCGACATAAAACTGTAATCACATTTTAAACATTTCGTGAATTCTGTGTTTTCACTATTCGAGTGACAGAATGAAAAATGATCAGGTCTCGGTAAAAAGTCAAATAGCTGAATCACTTTGTCATAAATTGAATGAACTCGCCAAATGATTCAAACATTCAGGAAGTTTTCTAAAAGGAATGTAAATATGCGATATTCCCACCGATTAAATTCATCTCATCATGAGGAAACAAGCATTCTTCAAAGCAAAAGGTAGCTCATAAAGCTTCTAGGAAGTACTCACAATTAAAATTGTGGGACATGCGACGATGGATCCAGTCCCGCTTCTGATGTTATAAATTTTAAAATAAAAACACTAAAATATGAACAAATTGTAATAAACAACCCACGAAAGTGATAACTGCTAACAAAACAATGAATTCACGAATATCACTCCAAACGGCTGTTCGCGATACGGTTAGCAGCAAGAGAACGAATCAGTTGGCTATACGTCAGCGGTTTGAATGTGGCAGTGCCTAACGTCCCGGCACCAGATGAAAATAGTTTCTATCAATATGTATGTACTATAGACCTTGAAGGATATTTTTGTGTGACACTAGTGTTGTATAGCAACCGTAGACACGTATTTCAGACATGTTGGTCATCATCAGTACAGAGTAGCCAAGTTCCAAATGTGAGATACTTGGCTCAGAAACAAACGGAGTCAACATCGATGATATGGGGTAAATGAGAAAGTTCTCTCATTTTCATCAAAATACAAATGTCAAGCTATTCAGAAGGAAAATATTTAATATTTGTGAAGCTATCGAAAAATATTTCAAAAAAATGTTATTATCAATTTTCTCGAATAATTGCTCGAAAAGTATTTTATTATCAAATTAGAACATACGCAACTTTTTCCAACAAATTTTTTTGAATTTTTGCCATGTTATCCCAGTTTTGCCTCTTCGTAGTTTTGATTTTTATGTTGTCGGATGTGCACAATCAATCACCCTTTTCTTCCTAGATCAGAATATGATGAAGCTAGAAATTTGTGCAAGAAGACCATCAAATTCTCGAAAGAGGCTTACAACGGTAATATACGATTAAAACGCGTTAAGTATCCTAACGGGTTTCGCTCGTTTTGTCCTTTTACCTAAGGACCCCTAAGGAAGATGAACACACAGGAAAAAGCCAATATTTTTGCCAACATGTTTGCTGCAAATTCCACATTTATTCATTGAGAAAACAACCCCAGAATATCACCGCAAATGACAGTTATTCCAGAGATTACCTTCCGCCAACAAAGCCAGGGGATCTAATGGAATTCCGCCGATCGTCTTGAAGAAACGTGCTTTCGATTTGGAGAATTTCCGTCCAACTGGAAAATTGCTAATGAAATAATAACAATAATAATACTCCCTCATCTGACATCTGGCAAATCATTTCTACCGTGTATGACGCCGCTCACGCCTTTTCCCAAGCGGAGAGGAGGAATACCACCCCTCTGATTGGAAGGCATGAGCGACGCATTCAAAAGATGGAAGCTAAGATCAAGTCGGCGGACTACGTGGCGGCCAATAGGCCCTTCACGCCCGAAATGCGGCGCGCAAATTTAAGACGATCTCACCACACACTAAAGCAAGGCGTGCTGTTTACCATCAAACAGCACTGTCTTGATAGTATACGAATACTAGTGGCTGCAAAAAAGTCACTAGTGAGGCGGACGAGAAGCATCATAGAAAACATGAAGTTCCGCGATAAACCTTCTCGCCTATTCCACGAGCCTCCACGTGTTGCGGATAACCCGCCGGTGGCTGATCGGGTGGAAACCTTCTGGAAGAACATTATGAGTTTCCGCAACCACTCAACGTACATACTCCAACCCTAGCGCAGTTCGAAGCTTTCTGCAGGAGGTTTCGTCAGCCTGAGCTCAATGAACTACGCAATCCGATAACCCCGGAAGGAGTTTGACGGGCCCACAAAGGCTCGAAGAACTTAATAACTCATGGCTAGATGGGGAGCAGCAGATTCCGGATTGGTTTGTCGAGGGACGAACCGTGCTAATCCCCAAAAACAGATTTGTCCGATCCGAAGAACTACAGACTGATAACCCAGGGAGCACCTCATATTGGCTGAAACTTGATTTCATATTGGGCCAATATGGATATATTGTAAATGTAAAAATAATATTGATCCAATATGGATGAATATTGGAAATACGATGTCATCAAACACATAGAAAACAAAATTTCATTCATGGTTGGTGCCATTTATCGATGTAGAGATTACATACGAACATCATGCTTGTATCTAATCTACAATGCATATTATCAGTCCATACTCACATACTTAATCACGTTATGGTGAACATGCGGAAAAACAATGTTCAAAAAAATTGAAACACTACAAAATAAAGTTGTAAAGATTTTATTCAAATTTAATTATACTACGTCAACACGAATAATATATAATCAAACTAGCATTTTACTCATCTATAAAATATTACAAATTGAACAAAGTAAATTTATGTATAATATAATCAAAGAAAATCTTAAATGTAACACACCTTTCAATTTCGTGAATCAGCAACACAATTATAATAGGTACACGTACGCAAGCAAATATCTTTAGAGCCAGTGAGAACAAACATAGGCCTCAAAAATCTCATAATGCAGAGCATGGAAACATATAGTTCCTTACCAAAGTATATAACAGACAGCAATTTTTTAATATAACCCATCCGCGTATTATTACTTAATTATATAATCACAGGAATAGCTATAATCTATCTATTTCCTATTTTATCATTTTATATTTATATATGTAAATCAATATGAAACATGTAAATGTATTATGTAAGTTAGATACAATTTCCGAGACCAGCATACATTTGCTGCTTTGGATAATGTAGTTTTCATTGTACTACGAAACTATGAATTCTAAACTGCATTGTTATCAAGAAGGCATTATATTTGAATAAAGTACGAAAAAAAATTAACAATATTGGGTAAATATTGGCTCGACCGATTCTGAATATATATTGGCTTTGTAATATTGGGTCAATATAGGTTGAATGATTTTTAAAAGTATTGATAAAAACAATATTGTTTATTTATTGTTTTCAACATCTAAAATAAATATTGCAATCCCAAATATTCCTCTCATATCGAGTCTTGGAATAAAAACAATATTGTGTATCCAATTAAGTTTAATGATATACTTATTGGTTGAATATTATTTCACCAATATTCAACAAATCAATATACAAATGTTGGGTCGATGCTTTTTAACAATATCGATTAAACAATATTGCCTATGTATTTTTTTCAACATCTAGAATAAATATTGCAATCCCAATATTCCTCTCATATCCGAGTCTAGGATTAAAACCAATATTGTGTATCCAAGTAATAACATATCGGTTGAATATTATTTCACCAATATTCAACAAATCAATATAACTTATGTTGGGTCGATTGAATAATTTTTGCCAATATCGATAAAGCAATATTGTCTACATATTGTATTCAACATCTAGAATAAAATTGGAATCCCAATATTCCTCTCATATCGATTCTAGGAATATAAAAAACAATAGTGTACATCCCAATTTGATAGTACATTGGTTGAATATTATTTCACCGATATTCAAAGAATCACAATAGCCTATGTTACATAACTCTCATATTGATTCTAGGAGTATAAAAACAATATTTTTTATCCTAGTTTGATAGAACATTGGTTTAATATAAAAAAAATCATAATCACTTTTGTTGATAAAACGTAAACGAAAATGTCATGCCAATATTGAAATAATAATATTGATACAATATTACAAAGAAATTCTATTCCCAATATTTTAATTTGAATATTGGTCGAATATTCAAAAAACGATATTGAAATGAATATAATTGTAATGAAACCTGTGTAACAAACCGCTAGAGGGCTCTAGATATGAAACATAAACTGAAACCTATGGAAATATATGAAGTACTTTTCAGAACTTGTTTTTAAGACTCACAGTGGTTATGACGACCAAAATGCAAACTCTGCTGACTTCTTTATTGAAGGAGAACTGTAATACTGTTTACTTTCAATATTCATATCCAAATGATATTGTACCAATATTACTTTAGAATATCCCACCAATATTATTTTTATAATGTCCAAACAATATTGGACCAATATTGCCAAATGTTCACATTTTTTTTCGCCGATATTACGTTTTAATATTTTGCCAATATTTTCATAATATTGTACCAATATTATCCCAATGATATAACTGTACCAATTTCGCTGAATATAGTTTGTTTCACTTCTCATGGAAACATCCTCTTCTTCTGTGATTTCCAACGTAGAACCATGATAATATAATAGGAATGAACTCACTGCACAAAAGGTGTCATCCTACGTGATATACACTGCACGCCAACAGTGATGGAATCACCTATTTTTCTAGAAAGTTATATTAGGGGGCAAAATTGACCTAAAATTCCTTCGGATTCGTATTGAGAATCCCCAAATTACCACTAATACACCTATCTCCTGAAAAATTTTCAGTCCTGAAGAATTCTAATTTGTTGCACTTTTCATGGAAACGCCCCCGCATCTTCCGTAATTTTCGACGAAGAACCATGAAATTTTCAGGATATATCGATACTCTATAAAAGAACTAACTGCACAAAAGTTTACATGTTATATACGGGGGCGTTTTCAGTGAACAAATTCTAATTTTTCAGAACTGAATTTTTTTCAGGAGACAGGTGTATTAGTAGTAACTACAGGATCTTGAATACGAATCCGAAGGAATTTTGGGCCTATTTTGCCTGGACAAATGGGTGATTTTATCGCTGCTGGCGTGCAGTGTATATTACGTAGGATGACCCCTTTCGTGCAGAGAGTTCATCTCTGATGTAACTATCGATCCTGGAAATTTCATCAGTTTACGTCCAAAATTACGGAAGATACGAAGGTGTTTCCATGAGAAGTGAAACACACTGTATATTGAGGCCAATATTGTTTTTAGAATATGTTGAAAATATTACACAAGAGATATTGGACCAATATCGCCGAATGTTCACATTTTTTTTCTCGCTAATATTGCATTTGACTATTTTGCCAATATTCTCATAATATTGCACCAATATTGTCCCAATATGAGTACCTGGGATACCATAAGATGTTTACCCGCATCTTATACATGCGAATAATCTCCGCAGTTGAGCCGGTTTATGAACGGATATATGAGCAAAGAGGGTCAAAGAAGAGGGTCGCTGGCTGCAAGGAGAACCTGCTGATCGACAGATACATCACGCGGGACTCCGTGCAGTATGAGCGTAACCTTTTAATGGCCTGGATCGATTATCGCAAGGCTTTGATACAACATCTGCATCTCACTATTGCCATTGTCCGTTGCACTACGGAAAACCAGCGGATACAACAGCGGCACCCCCAGTAAGCGGAGGCATATGGTCACCAATTTGTTTTACATGGATGGCCTCAAATTATATGCCTCCGGAGAAAAGGATCTTTATCAGTCCTTAAGGGTGGTGCAAGAGTACACGCGCAAGCTATGGAAATGGAGTTTGGGATCGACAAATGTGCCATGGTTCATCTCAAAAGAAGACGATGCGAGAAATACGGAGAGGACGTTCAGCTCGTAGACGAAAGCATCCTACATCATCTGAATGCCAGGGAGACTCCTAGGGGTGGAACAACGCCACACCCAAGAGGTAGTTACTGTTAAAAACTTTCTCCGCGGCAATTATCAGCACAAACTCCGACAGATCTGGTCATCAGAACTGTAGGGGAAGAACAAAGTTGCTGCAACTAATATGCTTGCTGTTCCGATTCTACTTATCTCCGTTGGAGTAATGAAATGGACTCAAAAAGAGCTGCGACAACTCGACGTAAAAACTCTCAAAATGATGCATCTTTATAGGAGCTTGCATCCTAAATCGTCCGTTCCACGGTTATAGTTCCCCAGACAACAGGGAGGCCGTGGACTTTTGAGTTTGGAGTGTCTACACAACAGGAGTTCAAATCCCCTTATCTGCTTGTTAGGCGATCATGAAAAAGCAGGGACTAGAGCATTTCTTTTAAAGGCAGCAACCCGTGCAGCCGATGAACTCGGTCTCGTATTCGACACTGAACAGACGAACCCAAACTCCGTCAACGAGTTGGACCCCGTTCAGCAAAACACCCACGTGAAACCTGCGGAGTGTGAAGGCTCCTACAGCTACATAAGGATAAGCCAATGCATGGGGTCTTCTTCAAGAACATTGAAGACCACAGCTTATCCAGAAACCTGACATTCGCTTTCCTCAGGGCAAGTGGGCTGAAGTCGGGAAACCGAGGGATTCATAATGGCCTGCCAGGATGGTGTCTTCAACACCCTCGTCAACTGTAGTCGCGTGATGGGTATAGAGGTCCCTGACACTAGATGCAGAGCGTGTCGTGTGGCAGCTGAGACCATAATGCATTTGCTGTCAGCTTGTCCAGCTTATGCGGTCTCAGCCTATATCCTTTGGACAAAACGCGGTGCTACGAGTTTTGTACTACCACCTACGACATTCGTACGGTATAGACGAAACATTGCTGTTGCTTTATGCTATGGGGGATATTGAGCCCGTTGTGGAGAATGAGAAGTGCCGAATCTATTGGAACTACTCATTCCCCACTCTCAGGCAAATACAAGCCAATGAGCCTGATGTAGTCCTCCTCGACCATCAAAGTAGGACGATTTTCGTCATAGAGTCATGAGATTTACTCTTTGAACTCCGCAGGCTTTACCTATACTGTGCGGGTATAGGATGGCTATTATTATTATTCGCCGTGGCGCTCCGGGACGACTTACTGATGTTTTTGGTGGTGTATTTACTTTTTCAGCTGTGAGAAAACCCGGAAAACCTACAGCACCACCCCTGGTGGTCGGTGCGCACTTCAAGCTAGCAACAGACGTCGGAATTGGCATCTAGGCAACTCACATCACACTTTATTCACAACGAGGCATGTGGCCTCCTAAAGGGACTCATGTATACAAGAAAAAAGATTCCGTACTGGAGCCTCGAACGTCTGTCTGATGCGAGCCAGAAGTTCCACGGCTAGATACCTTAGCCACTGGTCCACCGAAATGAAAAGTAACTTGTGACACTTAATTTGAAACAAGCCATTGAATCCAAAGGTAGATGATTATCTACGACATTGACAGACAGTCAACAAAACTCGTTGTTCTGACCAACCCAAGACTCAATCAAGTTTTTCGTTCTGTGAATTCCGTAGCCAAGAGTCAAAGTGACAGTCAAATTAATACTGTGGTAAAAAGTTTGAGGGAAAAAAATTGTTTTTATTTGAAAGCAGATAAAGGCAGCAAAATCGATATTTCAAATGAAATAACATATTTTATTTGGATGGAAAATCTTATTAAGAAAGGGCCGTACATTAATATAACCAAATCTCCATTACCCAAAATGATTCGGACTTATAGACCGTCAGATAACGAAAGATTTTGCTGACTCATTTTCTCTCTTCTGGGATTTTAACCACTGGAAATTATGTCAGTGTTGAGCCCAAAAAATGAAAATTTTGCGATCGGACGTGTGCTAGGCATATAGAAAATTCATTTTCCTTTTACAAAAAACATGTTTTTTTTTCATTTTCTCGTTTATGGCATTTTAATACATGAATAGGTATAACAATCTGGAAGTGAAAAACCAAAGCAAGGTTACAAGGTTGAGATAGGGGCGCGATCTTGTGAAAAAATAGTTGGTGCTGATGCATTTTCTGGCTTATGGCAATCGACAGAATGAAATTTAATATCGTTAGGAACCCGAAAAAAATTTCCCATAAGCCGGAAAGCTGTTGAGGATTATTGTCTGGGCGGAAAATTTTGTAAATTTTTTTTTCTTTTTCCTCCAAACTTTCTCGTTTATGGCATTTGAACCATATAATTTTGATGATGGATAAACATCATAATGTAATTCCCATAAGCTTTGCAGTACCTCAAGAAAAGCCATAAGTTGTAAAAGTTGTAGGAAAAGTTGTGGAATTTTTTTTCATTTTCTTGTTGATGGGAATTGGCATGTGAGAAGAAAATAGTATGTCAAAACAAGTAAAAAAAGCCATAAGTCGGAAACATGATATCGATGTTTTATATAGTGTGGCCCATTTAAAATGTTAGCACCCTTCCTTATAAAACATACTTTTTTCAACCGATTGGAATGCTTTTTTATTCATTAGGTAGATTTAATAATAATAATAAGATAATAGGTAGAAATATTGAAAAGAAGTTTGATTCGATTCAAGCAAGCCTCACTGAAGTCAAAGATTCGCTGCCATAAAAAACGAAAAGAGAATTGAAGGGCTATAAAACTGACCAACTGAAATAGTTCACAAAAAAAACTCTCTGCCCATTTATGGCCTAAAAGAATCAGGAGAGAATGATGTAACTATTACTGTTCTCGATTTCCTGATGAATACTCTCAAAATATCATGCACAAAAGCAGATATTGATATGGATTTTAGAGTAGGTCAGGGTAACTCTAATAAGCCTAGGCCTGTTCTTGTTAATCTTACCACCAATACAGGGTGTTATTTAAGTGCGTGGCCAAACTTGAAGGAGTGATTCTTTGAATGATTCTAAGACTAAAAGTTTATATAAACATGGGTCCGGTATCATGTTCAATGACATCCTGGAAGGCACCGTAACCAATATTTTTGAAAGGAAAAATATGCGCCACTATTTTTTTTTGCAATTTTTGTATTTACCTCACACTGAACAACTGAAATTACAACTTTTTCATGTCTATAATTTTTTTCGTATCTTGGTTTGTTTTTGAGAAAAAATATAAAAATCACTTTTATGTAAGTCCTTGGGACAAAACAATAAAACATTTCAACTACTTTACAATCAGAAACTGGGGTTTTACTGTAATTTTTTCCAATATAAATAGTCTATTCCAGTCTTGGAATTTTTATCAAAATTAATGCAATAATAATAATGATAATACGAAAACGAAGATTTCTTTTGAAAATTTTGAATCTTGACAACGAATCATTACCGGACCTTTATTTATATGAAGTTTTCGTCTTAGAATCAGTCAAAAAATCATCCCTTCAAGTTTGGCCACGTACTTAAATAACACCCTGTATAATGAAAAATACTATTATGGCGACTAAGAAAAACTTGAAAAGTACAGAATTTTCCATCTTCGAGGATTTAACCAAAGGGAGGTATGATCTCCTGGGCAAGGCTAAAGAAAAATTTGGTTCCCGCAATACATGGTCTACGTCTGGAAAAATTTTCATCTTACGTGAAAATTCGAAGCAAGTGATTGACAGTGAAGCGGATTTGTGAATTTATTTTTTTATCATTAAGGTAGAACTATAAATTCTTATTCGGAATGGATCCTTATCTCCATACCCATTTACTTGTTTGCTTTTTTTTTATTTTTTTGCCTTTATCTCAATGATGATATTTGCTACCTATTTCATTTATCTTAGTGGAACAATCAATTCTCAAAACAAAAAAAAAAAACATCTTTTATTCACAAGTAGTCAATTAGTTCCATTTGTTAATACGAATAATTATATTTTTCTGTTGTTTTCTTATATTACTGGAGCTGATATGAATATTGATAATGTATTTAGCTTCGCGCATTTCAATGCACGTTCATTATTTACTGGATTCGATGTTTTCCTATTCAGTGCGGGGGATTTCGGAAACATGGTTGAATTTGACTGATGCCAATCAGGCGGTTCAGATTCCCGGATATAATATGTTCCGAAAAGATCGCGAAACAAGGGGCTATGGTGTGGCCTTCTATATTCATGAATCGATTAAAAAATATAAAGTTGTAGATGTGCCACTTCGGCATGAGTCTAATCTAGAGTATCTATGGGAAAGCATTACAATCGGAGAAAAATCTCTATGTATGGGTACTGTGTATAGACCACCCAATTCTAATGTTGTTTCGACCATCGATTGTCTGGAAAATTTTGTTACAATTTTTTTACTTGAATTTGGTAGAGATGTAAATATTGATTTGTCTCGTCCTACCGACATTAACACAGCTCTACTATTGGACTTTTTCAACAAATATGACTTGAAACAAATAGTATCCTCCCCTACTAGGATTACACCACAATCTCAAAGCAGTATTGATCTCATTTTAACATCGGATGAAAATACAATTATAAGAAACGATGTGGTCAATATGGACGGTATATCTGATCATCATTTGATTGAATGTTATTTGAATCTTCGAAGGGATTCTCAAATATTTCGTACCTCCAGAGACTTTTCCAATTTCAATTATGATTTTTTTTTGCAATGACCTTTTTTTAGTTAACTGGGGTGTGATATATACAATGGATGATATTGATAACATTCTTGAATTTTGGAATACCAATATGCCACGTATATTTGACATTCATGCACCATCCTGAACTGCGAGAATAGGTAAACCCCCCGCGCCCTGGTTATAACTTATAATTTGAAACTTATGATGGAAACGAAAGAGAAGGCCTTTGCTAAATATAAAAGAAATTAATCGAAAGCATCTTGGAATTATTATAAAGAACTAAAAGGAATATTGTTAATAAGGCAGTGAAATCTGAAAAGAGGGCTTATCTTCAATTTAATTCAAATTCGAACCCAAGTGAATTCTGGAAAGCATTGGAGTACCTCGATATCAAACCAAAGAAAAAAATATCTCATAATCTTAAGAATGCTGACGTTTTCAATGATTATTTCATTGATAGTATACCACGTACAACTAATGTTATTGATTTCGAATTGTTGAACATATACAACCATACTGATGTCATTTAGAATGATCAATTCTATTTTCAATAAACTAGTATCGGGGAAGTCGAAAAAGTTATTCATTCCTTCAGATCTAATGGGAAAGAGAGTGATGATATCAATTTGAAAATGATACTTTTGGTCTTCCCTTATTTAAGTGAAATACTGACTTATATAATTAATTTTTGCTGGATGTAAGGTGTATTCCCTGATGCCTGGAAACTTCCTCACATTACTCCGGTTACAAAAAATAATCGTCCCACCGAAATTCCACACTTCAGGCCAATAAGTATATTGCCAACATTATGTAAAATATAAAAAAAAAATTCTATCCAATTGAAAATAACATATTAGCAGTTACACAATCCGGTTTTCGTACAACTACCTCCCTTGCTCATGTAACAGATGATTTATTCAGAGCACAAGACACTAAATTAAATAGTGTGTTGTTTCTATTAGACTTCAGTAAGACCTTCGATACCTTAAACCATGAACTCTTGTGTAAAAAAATTATCAATCTTAAATTAATAATAAATATATTAATAATAATAAATATTTTTATTTTTTATATATTTTCATGAAATTCCATCAACATATTTTTCAAATTTTGTTATCCTGTGATTTTCTTATTTATAAATAGATATTCATGAAATTCTGACCAGTGATATTTCAAGACTTCCTGGTATAAGAGTTCTGAAATTGAATTGGTGGGTTGATTAAACGGCATATTTTTTAAATTTCATTTTCCTATAACTTTCTTATTGATGGACGAGTTTCAACGAACTTTTAACAAGAACTATTTGACAATGTCGCGAATCCAGTGGAATGGTCAGATTTTTTTGAATATCTACCTATTGGAAAAAATTTTTGACTTCAACTCCTTTGAGGTAGGAGTTTTCTTTGTACTTGCTATGCAGACACCAATACGGCTGAGAGTTTTTATCCACTTTCTATGACCAGATATTTTCTTGTAAGTACATATTGGCAGCTAAGTAGCTGCCAATATGGAAATAAAAAATTTGAAATTCTGACTGAAATGAAGTGAAAACACACTCTTGAATAATCCAAATCTACTAGTAAAAACACAACAAGAATCCTAACTTGTGGTTTGAAGTTGCCAAGGGAAACCGTTTGCGTTTACTTATTTAATAAACACTGTGGCCAAGATAGGATTGACCAGCAGTGTAGGTATTTTGAAATGGCATTTCAGAGATCATTTCTTGAAGATAGGAAAAGGAGTGAAATATTCGTAATTTATTGATAATCTTCGGAATAACGTCAGAAATAAATGTGAATTTTGAAAAAATATCATTCATTCATATATATAGAAAGTAAAATTCGCATTCCAAATGAAAAAATTGTTCGTCGAAGAGAGAAACATTTCCTGCAACAAAAAAAAATTATTCAAGAATTGACTCCAGAAATGTTGTGTCCGAATACATAATTTTTAAATCATGACATGTCGTATCAAATACATTATATTGATGAGGTTTAACATTGTCACCAGCAGTAAACAATATCTAGGTACACTTTAACTTTCTACAATGTGGGGTATTTTCTGTTCCTAGGGCTTCAAAGCAAAACTTTGATGTCGAATTCTAGCAAAAAAATCACATTGGAGAAAATAATTAACACCAGTTCGTTTCCCCATCATCTTGGTGGCAGGAGTTTCTGGCGCGTTTTTTTCCCATAGTGTCCTTCCCTTCAGACTCTTAAGAAGTGAAAGTTCCAGAATAATAAATTGCTTCTTTGTCGAAATGAAAAATCAGACTCATTTCCAGATTAGAATCAGTTTTGGACCAATGTTGAAATCGATTTGCAGTGTCTTCGGTACAATTCAAATGGTGAACAGAAGAAAATGTTATATTTTGTTGGTTCCTGCGTATCCAAGTCTCTCATGTCCCAGCACTGGACATACACAAGTACCCGTTGTAACCTAAAATGGGCTGATCTTCTGGATTATCATTCTCGGTTTCTGTAAAATCTACCCATAACATAAGTTTCTTGGAATTTCTGAAAATATTTGGAACCTCAAAAAATTCTGGTCTTCAGTGGATTGGTGAATCTCATCGAGAGTTTTCACTGACCCCCTAATCCATTAAAAATATTGGGTGAGTGGCTGCCACTAAGAGGGGGGTGAAGGAGAGGCGATTTTTTATGTCACAGAGTGTCTTTTCGAAAACTTAACTGGACGTGACTCAAGGTTTTTCTTGAAAAAAAAATAACGTAGAAAATTAATGTAGGTATCCATTGCTTTAGGACCTTACTGTATAAAACATCGTAATCATGTTTCTGACTTATGGCTTTTTTCTTCTGGCCTTGAAATCAGTTTTTCTTCCTACATGCCAATTCCCATAAACGAGAAAATGACAAAAATTTCTGGAATTTTTTTGCAGGATTTCAAGTTTCATATACAAGCACGAACTAGACTCACGGCTTTTTTATAACAGACTTTTACATTAACAAATTTTTATTGCACATTATTTCGTTGACGAGAATGTTTGTCGGAAAACGAAAAAAATTTTCACAAAATTTTTCGTCCGGAAAATTGACCTCAACAGCTGACCGGTTTATGTGATTTTTTTTTCGGGTTCCTAACAATATTAAATTTCATTCTGTCGATCGTCATAAGCGAGAAAATGCTTCAGTAACCAACAATTTTTTTACAAGATCGCGCCCCTATTTCAACCCTTTGAGTACGTGCAAAACTTATGGCTTTGGTTTTTCACTAATAGATTGTTATACCTATTCATGTGTTAAAATGTCATAAACGAAAAAATAAAAAAAAACAATATTTTTTTGCAAAAGGAAAATGAATTTTCTATATTCCTAGCACACGTCCGATCGCAAAATTTTTCATAATTTTCAGTGGTTAAAATCCCAGAAGAGAGAAAATGAGTCAGCAAAATTTGTCGTTATCTGACGGTCTATTACAAAGTCAAAAATAGATAATTGCAAATTTGTCATTAACAAGGCATTAAAATAAAAATTGAATATATTCAAAAACTGTACGGATTGCCAAAAATTCATAAACATGGGACCTATCAAATCCGGTATAAATTCCACCACTTATAAATTGTCGAAGTGGTTATCGAGTGAGCTTGGCAGTCTACCCATCCAGCATGAGTGTTTTTCTGTTGAGAATTCGTATGAATTTTTTGCCAGTTGCCATTTTTGGACACATTGGTTATCAGGAATTGAGAACGTTTAGGAGACATTTATAGAAAACCTACAAACACCAACAGATTCGTACCCGCTGATTCTAACCACCACATTTAGCACAGGATGGCAAATTTCAATTTCATTTTTCATAGGGCATTGAGCTTTCCACTCAGTGATTAACGTTTTCGGAAAGAAATCAAAACAATCAAGGAGATAGCCATTAACAATGGATATTCTCCTAATAGATAATATGTTGAGAAAAAAGAGTTTAAAATGTTCTTAGGACAAATAACTACACTAGATCAACTTGAAGATAACAAAAAATTCATAAAAATTACACACGATTCACGGCTTACGAGAGATCTCAATTCTATCTTCCGGCTTCCGGGAGATCTCAATTCTATCTTCCGGCTTCCGGGATGTAAACCTTCAGCTTGTACATAGCAGTACGAACAATCTCCAAATGATACTAGGCAACCCGAAAGACAAAATTACAACTTCAGGAAGATCAGGGATTTATGAAATTAGCTGTCAAAATTGTGATAATATGTATTATAGCCAAACCAAGTGATCTACGAATATACGTTTTCGTGAATATTTAGCCTATCATAAAATCAATATTCAAAATTTAAAATTAGTGAAACCCGTTAATAATATGTTGTGTTTTATGAGCGGCTATATACAGAGCTATTCAAATTCGCGTCTATGCATGAAGATGTCGGTGACGGTAATAGATAGAAGGGTAATTAAATGGGGGCAAAGTTGCGTATTTGAGAAGTCAGTTACGTGAAACAAAAAAATCTGATCTAGCTCCTTCAGTTCTGGAGTTATTGAAAATTTTGAAATTCTTGTTTTGCCTTCACCTTTTTATTTTTTATACATTTCTTAAAACTGTTGGCACTTACAAAATATCCTACAAACCGGACCACCCTCAACTTTTTGTTTTCAAAAAAGACCTGTATTTTTTATTGCATTTTTATAAATTTCAAGGGTCATGTTTTATATGGGAGTGGTATTTTCATTTGAACTACAGAGTATTTTCCTATTAATTATTTTTCAATTCTATAGCAGCTGTAATTGAAAAGTGTCAACTTATCATTGATTCACTTTCTTTTTCTCTGATATTTTTCAATTACAGATGTTTAAATAAGGCCGTCATATTTCGGAATTGCTTTCTAACGTTTCGCTAGCATAAGTGGCTCAACATCAGAGCTATCAGTCAAAGTGGCCAGTAGATATGATAAATAGCCCAATTCATTGTCCAAATTGAGTAGAATTGATAGTTATGAGATACAAATAAATGATGTAACCGGGAAGTTGTTCAACACTGTTTTTCTTTGTTGATTTGGCATTTTCGAACCACATCAGATACTTTTTTTTATTGTGATGTCATTATGGATACGGTCTATACAATGCGGCTTTTAATAGTCCCCTCCCCTGTTAACTTTTGAACGGTTTGACGTAGAGACATAAAAAACCGTTTGGAGGGTTTCACCGATACTACTTTTTGAAATTAAAACACATGATTGCTCCATATAGATGGCGTGGGGGGCACATCAACTAAAAAAAATTAAATGGCATGAGGGGTCATATGTCACATCGTTGAAAAGATAATTCAATTCTCCTTTCAACCATCTAAAAATTTTTAGAATTTCGTTAATTTCAAAACGACTATTAAAAGCCGCATTGTATATATCGTTCATCCTTCATAAATTTTAATCAGTTTGAAGTATTAGAAATGTATTAAAATAGAAACCTACTACAGTTGAATATTTTGTTGTTATTTATACCATTTTGTTTTCCAGGAATACCTGATGTGGTACGCATGTCAATGTTGAACAATGATAGTGGTTGTCCATCTACATTCGATCGTAGGCATGTTACTGGTGCCTCCAGTAGTTCAAACACTAATGGCTCGAGTACAACAGGTTACCCTCGTGAAACACTCAACCCACCTCCAAGTCCCGTAACAACGGCTGCTTCAACAAGAGATAGCAGCAGCCCATCTTCTCGTTATCGACCATATCGCCATTATCGATCCATAAATCAGCCCCCACCACCAACCCCATGCTCCACTGATATATGCGATGAAAGCGATAACAACTGTTCCACCCAAATTCGTTATCATGGAGGCCCGGTACCACCTCCACCTACACCTAGATCTCAGTGTCACCAGGAGAGTTGTCCACCTTCACCGAGTTCAAGATCGTCTACGTATTTCAGCCCGCTTCCACCACCCCCATCTCCAGTGGCTTCGCCTAAGGAAGGCTATGATTCATGACACTACTATCTCAGGATATAAAAATATAATCATTGGTTGAAATGACTAATGAAATTTACTTTTTTTTTGTATGAATATCATCAACAAAAACAATAGGTAATCAATACAAAAATGTTTTCATATTGTCTCTTAAATTGAGTGGGGGATACATTTTATACTAATTTGAACTATTGCCGTGAATAAACTGATATTATTTTTGTTGTGCTCATAATTTTTTGATGAATTCTTTCATCAAATTGTCATTGTTAAAAGTACTTGATAATAATAATAATAAAAATAAAAGTTCCTCATAAACACTCGTAGAATGTTTTTGGTGGTGTATTCACTGTTTAGCGAAATCCTATTGTACACCCCGGGTAGTCGGTGCGCACTTCAAGCAAACACCAGATATCGGGATTGGCATTTAAACAACTCACACTTGATTTTTTTTTTCAATTTCAATTCAATTTATTCAGAAAAATAATACATATAAGTAACATCGATATATTGTATTTTTCAGTGTTCCTTTTGGATCAAAGGACTGCACCTGAGCATGCTGTATGCTTGTGCTGTGCTAGCCTTCAATTCTTGAGGAGCATTATGAATTGTACAATTATTGATAAGTGAAATATTTGTGAGACTTGGTAAGTATAAAAATGAAATAATATCAACTAATTTATTGTATCGTAGATTAGCGTTGAATTTTTTTGAACGAAGGATTTGATTTGTTTTTTGTAATTATTGATATTTGTTATTTTCTTCATTTCAGGTGGTAAGAGATTATACAATTCAGGTCCGAAAAAGAAGATATATCTTTGTGTATGGCTTTTTTCAATAATGGCGTATTTAGGGTGAGATTATGAACTGCTCTAGTATTTTTTCTTATGACTTCCACAGGCCGCTTGAAACTATTTGTATTATGGAACATCCATTCTAGGCATTGATAGGCATACAAGCTTCTAACATCAAATAGCTCTAGTTCTTCATACAACTGTATAGTTGAATGAAGTTTTGTTTTTTTGAATATTATTTTTAAAAGTTTGTTCTGCATAGACTGGAGTTGAATTGAGTTATTTCGGAAAAGACCTCCCCATGCTTTGTTTGATACAATACCGTAGTATATATTCAGACAGAGAAAAATAAATTACTCTAAGTGTTTTATTATTTAAGATATCTCTCAGATTATACATTTTTCGAGTTAGCTACCTGAGTCTACGAGTCAATGGGGAAGTATGGGGAAGTATGCTTCTCCCATCTCAAATGCTGATCTATTATATGATACCTAAATACTTTATGTTATTTGATTTTTTTACTTCAGGACAAGTACATGTTTCTCGGTTTTGGCAATTATTATCGTGAACTAAAATAGTATTATTTCCTATTGGTTGATCATTTGATGTTGTAAAAATGCTGTATATTTGTTTTTTTTAACATTCAGGCTCAATAAGTTTTGTCAAGCCATGTCTTGACTTGTTCTATTCTATTATTACCATCATTAAAAATCTCATCCCATGTTTTTTTTGCTGTAAAAATCAAGGTAGTATCAGCAGCAAAGGAGATAAAATGACCTTTACAGTTCTTTAAATATCCAATACTATTTATATTTATTTATATTTATATATGTATCTATATATATATACCGGGTGGCTACGGAAGTATTGCCTACGGAATATCTCAGTTATTGTATGAAGTAGGTTTGTGAAATTTGGAGCGTCGATATAATGTCATAAGAGCTAGAATTTGAGCATATTGACATGTCGAAGTTAACTTCCGGTCTGACCGGAAGTAACATCAACTTTCTTATTTTAAATGGAAACCCTATTTTTTTTCTTTTCGCTTTATTCAGCATTCAATTCCCTTTCTAATGACATATCACAAGTTGGTATCTAACCAGAAACTAGATCAGAAAAAAATTATTATTGAAATTCACCGAGTAGGCCGTGGAAGCAAAATGAAATAAAAAAATTGAAAAGTTGGCTATGGAAACCATACGTCACTTGATAACAGTTGCTCTTGCTCTATTATCGCCATACGCAAAAATAACATTAAAAATAATGTGGAATGATAAATTATATCCTGTAGGTTCTAGGTTAAATAGGAACATAAACGTACTTGGTCTGTGCCATCGTCCATAGATATTCTAATATCTACCTATGGACGATGTTTGTGCTATTCAGAATAATCATTCCATTGCAATAATCATTCGAACCAAAATATTAACAAGTAGGCTGATTAAGATGTATTTTGGAATGAAATAAAAAAGAAACGAGAGCTCTCATGAACGCTGCTATCCATATTATTTTGACGTTCGAAGTAGTGTTTTTGATTCTGCCATTTTAAAAGGGTTTGGAAATCGAAATCAGTTAGTGGAATATTCAAAAAATGCCCCGTTATTCACGAACCGAACAAATTGACATGCTTCTCATTTATGGTGAATGTTTAAATAATTCTTATGCCTCTGAACGATTGTATTTAGAGCGATATCCAGGGAGGCAGCAACCGTCAAGAAGGTATTTCCAGTGGCTTGAAGAAAAATTAAGAACTGAGCCTGATGTTCACGAAGACCAAGAAGCATTTGTCATTAATGAGGAAACTGAAATTAATGTATTAGCTTTAGTACAATATGATAGCACAATTTCCTCAAGGCAGATTGGCGCCGAATTAGCTATAAGTAAGGACTCTGCTAGGAAAATTTTGAAAAAACATCGATTTAAATCCTTCAAGTATCAGTTGCATCAACATTTGTATGAAAATGACGGTGAAAGGCGCCTGGAATATTGTAATTGGTTTCTTCGACAAAATGCTGAGAATCACCTATTTAACTATTATATCTTGTTTACGGACGAGTCAAGATTTACCAACAATGGATTATTTAACAGGAATAATACAAGGTAGGTACTTTACTTTATTTGGATTATTGTCGATAGTCGAAGTGTTAAGTGCTAAAAGTGTGAACGGTCTTTTGTTTCAGGTACTGGGCGATAGAAAACGAGCACCGGTTTCGACAAGGTGGCTTCCAGGAGAGATTTGGTGTGAATGTTTGGGCAGGAATAGTTGGAACTCATATTGTTGGCCCCATTCTTTTTCAAGGCCAACTAACCGGAGAGAGATACTTTAATTTTTTAACGAATGAAATTTCGGAATTCATAAACAACCTACCAGCGGAAATAACTGAGAGAATGTACTTCCAGCAAGATGGCGCCCCTCCGCATAATTCAAGAATAGCGAGAAATTATCTTCAAAATAGCTTTCAAGAGAGACTTATAACAACCCATGGTCCAGTCAGGTGGCCACCAAGGTCACCTGATCTTACTCCGTGCGACTTTTTTCTGTGGGGGCATCTTAAAAATAGGGTGTATTCCACACAGCCTACAACTCTACATGAGCTAGAACTAAAAATTCGTAGAGCTTTCCAAGATATCACGCCCCAAATGTTGAGAAACGTTTTACATGAAAATATCACCAGAGTCAATAAATGTATTGACGCTGAGGGAATGCATTTCGAACATTTGTTTTGAATTTATTTTATCTTTAATCCTATCAATTTGAATTTTTTTTTCGATAAATCTGTTTTTTTGTTATTTGAATAATAATAATTGGATATTTTGGTATTTCATTTCAAAAAATTACTTTCTATTATATCATTAGAAAGGAATGGTTATGCTGAATAGTACAGGCAAGAAAAAGTTGTATGTTCCTACTTAAGTTATGGACCTACAGAGTATTGTTTTTTTCCCAATTTTTCCAATATTTTTGTTGGTGGCTTTTTATAACGCCGACGAATGAAAATCAAATATCACAGTAGTAGCAACTGTTATCAAGTGACGTATGGTTTCCATAGCCAACTTTTCAATTTTTTTATTTCATTTTGCTTCCACGGCCTACTCGGTGAATTTCAATAATAATATTTTTCTAATCTAGTTTCTAGTTAGATACCAACTTGTGATATGTCATTTGAAAGGGAATTGAATGCTGAATAAAGCGAAAAGAAAAAAAAATAGGGTTTCCATTTAAAATAAGAAAGTTGATGTTACTTCCGGTCAGACCGGAAGTTAACTTCGACATGTCAATATGCTCAAATTCTAGCTCTTATGTCATTATATCGACGCTCCAAATTTCACAAACCTACTTCATACAATAACTGAGATATTCCGTAGGCAATACTTCCGTAGCCACCCGGTATATATGAAAACTAAAAGTTCGGGTTGAACCGCGTCTAGAATTTGTTGAAATTCGACGTTTCGGCTCCGATTTTGGAGCCATTTTCAAGAACTGAAATAGAAAGAAAATTAATGAAAGGTTAAAACGTAATTCTACGCTGAGGTCTCAATCTGCCTACTCCTCAGGTATAATTACGTTAGGTTTTTGTGACTTGTGACGTCGGGGTCTCAATCTGCCTACTCCCCATGTCTCGTCACTGGTTCTCTCTAAGGTCTCAATCTGCCTACTCCTTCGAGAGAACTGAGGAATTGTGGGTTGAGGAACTGTATTTATAGTGGACGTGGCTGTAATGGCCGTGTGCAATGTATTGGCGCGAGGTGAACTATGGGCGGGAACTGAATTGTATATATATATATATATATATATATATATATATATATATATATATATATATATATATATATATATATATATATATATATATATATATATATATATATATATATATATATATATATATATATATATATATATATATATATATATATATATATATATATATATATATATATATATATATATATATATATATATATATATATATATATATATATATATATATATATATATATATATATATATATATATATATATATATATATATATATATATATATATATATATATATATATATATATAAATGAATAGTAACTTGTGACATCTACAGTCACTAGTTTGAAACTTAATTCGACACGAGCCATGGAATCCAAAGGTAGATGTTTACCTACAACATTGACAGGCAGACAAATGTTTATTTGTTCTGTCCAACCCAAGACTCAATCAAGTTTCTCATGCGTTATGAGGAACGCAAGCAGAATCTAAAGTGAATAGAGTATTTTCGTTTCAATTCCGAGAGCTCACGATCCGTGGACAGCGCTGTTTCGTTGTTACCAACTCATCAGCACGGCTTTATGAGGTCTCTCGAAGTTGAAACTAATGCACTCTGAATTAGTACCATAAGGCAAAGAGAGTATAAATGAATAGTAACTTGTGACATCTACAGTCACTAGTTTGAAACTTAATTCGACACGAGCCATGGAATCCAAAGGTAGATGTTTACCTACAACATTGACAGGCAGACAAATGTTTATTTGTTCTGTCCAACCCAAGACTCAATCAAGTTTCTCGTGCGTTATGAGGAACGCAAGCAGAATCTATATAGAACGACAGAAGAAACGACATCGCCACGGAGGCAGCTATAGCTACCTGCGTGACATCCGAGTCGAGGAATATAAATGAAACAGGGATATGCTCTCGAGGGAAATTGTGAATAACAAGAAGGAACATTTTATTGGACTAAGCCCTCTAGTGAAAATGCAACCGTAGACACGTATTTCGATCTTAAGGATCTGATCAGTACGGTGAAAGCAAGTGTTAGGATGTGCAACACTTGATTGCAGGTGAAACAACAAACGAACGGAGTCAACAAACAGGAAGCCAACCGCACATTTGTGGCTTCAGTCGGAACACCTCGTGTTTACAAGGCAAGAAACGACATCGCCACGGAGGCAGCTATAGCTACCTGCGTGACATCCGAGTCGAGGAATATAAATGAAACAGGGATATGCTCTCGAGGGAAATTGTGAATAACAAGAAGGAACATTTTATTGGACTAAGCCCTCTAGTGAAAATGCAACCGTAGACACGTGTTTCGATCTTAAGGATCTCATCAGTACGGTGAAAGCAAGTGTAAGGATGTGCAACACTTGATTGCAGGTGAAACAACAAACGAACGGAGTCAACAAACAGGAAGCCAACCGCACATTTGTGGCTTCAGTCGGAACACCTCGTGTTTACAAGGCAAGAAACGACATCGCCACGGAGGCAGCTATAGCTACCTGCGTGACATCCGAGTCCAGGAATATAAATGAAACAGGGATATGCTCTCGAGGGAAATTGTGAAAAACAAGAAGGAATATTTTATTGGACTAAGCCCTCTAGTGAAAATGCAACCGTAGACACGTGTTTCGATCTTAAGGATCTCATCAGTACGGTGAAAGCAAGTGTAAGGATGTGCAACACTTGATTGCAGGTGAAACAACAAACGAACGGAGTCAACAAACAGGAAGCCAACCGCACATTTGTGGCTTCAGTCGGAACACCTCGTGTTTACAAGGTAAGAAACGACATCGCCACGAAGGCAGCTATAGCTACCTGCGTGACATCCGAGTCCAGGAATATAAATGAAACAGGGATATGCTCTCGAGGGAAATTGTGAATAACAAGAAGGAACATTTTATTGGACTAAGCCCTCTAGTGGCGATGTCGTTTCTTGCCTTGTAAACACGAGATGTTCCGACTGAAGCCACAAATGTGCGGTTGGCTTCCTGTTTGTTGACTCCGTTCGTTTGTTGTTTCACCTGCAATCAAGTGTTGCACATCCTTACACTTGCTTTCACCGTACTGATGAGATCCTTAAGATCGAAACACGTGTCTACGGTTGCATTTTCACTAGTGTAGTGTAGTATGGATAATATGTAGTCTAGCAAACGTAATTGCATTGAGAATGTCATTCAAATAATTTTCCAAAAATGTATAACTTTCCAATAGTTGTTCACAGATTTCGATGGTTTTCAACTTTGCATCAACCATTGCTAAATGGTCTGAAAGATCATAAATTGAAGTTTCAATTTGTTTTATATTTTCATTAAATGTTTCTTCATCTACTTGCAATTGTTGAATGGTACTATTAAATTCTTTTAATTTTCCAAATTCATCCAGCGCCATTTATTAAACCTCTTTTATATCTTTTGTTATAATCATTCGAATCAACTTGAGATTCGTAATACTTTTCCTCTACTTGATGAGCAATTTTATTCAACAGACTAATATGCGTACTGATTTCTCCATTAAAATATTTCATTCTCGGGTTATTGGTTTCTATAAGTTCAATCAATTCATTTAATATTCTTGCATTATGATCAATAGCTTCTTTTACTTGTGCCATATCTTTTACTACTAATAAAGTCCATTTTTCATTTGAAATTTTAATATCACCTTGTTCATGGTAATATACTCCTACTGAGTTATTAATAAGTGTTAACTTATACTGAGCGTTAACAATGTGGATGACTGCTAACAGGAGAAGAATCATTCTTGATCTGAATTTTCTTTTTCTAGATTTTCCTGATCTGAAACAAAACATAGTTTCAGTCTATCAAAATTTACTTTTGAATTTTGATTTGTTTCAGGATTCTTAAGCATGGCTGAATGTTGAAACACTTCGATAATTTCGAAAGGTCCATTAAATTTATTTTCTAATTTATTCTTTATTTGAGATTCTTTAACAAAGACTTTATCTCCAATTTTAAAAGATCGAGTTTCGTGATGGATATTTTCGTCAAATCGTTTTTTCGCATTTTGTTTTCTCCTTTCAGTATTTTCACGAGCTACTTTATAATAATATTCCATTCTATGATTGAGATCTCTTATATATTTGGTTAAAAGATATTTTTTATTATATGTAGTTTCAGGGGGTCTACCTGAAGTGTGTCCAAATATCAACTCATAAGGACTGAATCCATGAGTTTTATTTTTACTGTTGTTATAAGCAATAACAGCAAGGGGTAAGATTGACAGGGGATGTTCATTGGGATTTTCTATCTTATGAACTCGTAACATTTCGACAAGGGTGGCATGAAATCTCTCTAGTGAACCATTTGATTGTGGATGGTCTACACTAGAAATTGTAATCTTTATGTCGTATAGTGTACAAAGGTCTTTTACGATGTGATTATTAAACTCTTCACCTGAATCTACGTGGATTCTGAGTGGAGTTCCATAATGTTGGAAAAATACAAGTAAAGTACTAGCGACTGATTTTGCGGTTTTGTCAGGTATTGGATATGCTTGGGTGAATTTAGTTAATTCGCATCTCAGTGTGAGAATATAATTTTGTACTGGAATTTCTAAAATATCAACATTTACTCTTTCAAAAGCTGTTTTGGGAGTTTCTGTTATAACAAGAGGATTCTGTAAATTTTGTCGACATATTTTTGCTTTTTGACAAATTTCACAAGCTTTTATGAAATTTTCAACATCTTTTGTGATGCCTGTCCAATTATATTTTTCTCTTATTCTTCTCAAAGTTTCATTTATTCCACGATGCAAATTCTTTTTACCATTGTGGTATTGATCTAATATTATTGGTATTTCATTTTCGTTGGGGGTTTGAACTACTTCTTGACATATTTCGAATTTAATATTCTCTTTATCTGCTAAGATATATGAAAGCATTTCTTGGATAGGTAGATCGACATTATTTTCGATATAATACGTTTTTGAGGGTTGAAATGTGTCTTGGCATCGATATAAGGAACTGAACATGTATTCAATTGCATCTTCAGGTTCAAAAGGTACTAATATCAAATAATATTTCCGATCTTTTACAGTTCTACTGGAAACAATATTTATTTTATTTGGATAAAAATCTATATCTTCTTCAAATATATCGTCAAGTATTTTATCATGTAATGGTGTTAATTTTCTGTTGTGGAAAAATAACAATGTCTTTATGACTTTTGTCTAGTAATTGATCATTGATGAATTTAAATTTTAATCAATTAATGATTTGATTTTAAAAAGTCTAGAAAAGTTTGTTAATTCTTCTAATACAGTTTCTTGAGCTACTTCAGTCTCTGTATCTGAAATATCATGTTCTTCAAGATTATCATTTGCCATTAAAATATTTGATAAGACTTTGCTACAATCATCAAAATGATTCATTCTGATTCTAGATAAAGCGTCTGCGTTCTTACGAATTTTTCCGGGTCGATAAATAACTTCGAATTGGTATTCCTCTAATTTCAAACGCCATCTGGCTAATCTACTGCCAGGGTCTTTAATTGAAAATAACCATGTTAGTGGTCGATGGTCTACTATAAATTTAAATTTTCTACCATAAAGATAGGGTCTAAAATGTTTAACTGACCATACCATGGATAAAAGTTCTCGTTCAATAGTTGAATATTTTGTTTCAGCGGGACATAATGTTCTAGATGCATAGGCAATAGGTAAGTCTTTTCCTATTGGTCCTTGGGATAATACGGATCCAATTGCAAATGAGCTTGCATCGGTTGTCAAGATAAAAGGTTCTTCAAAATTTGGATAAATCAAAATAGGGGTTGAAGTCAAAGCTTTTTTCAATTCTTGGAAGGATTTTTTGCATTCTTCATCAAAATGGAAAGATACATCTTACTGTAATAATCTTGTAATGGGTTTAGAAATTTTTGAAAAATTTGGAATAAATTTTCAATAATAACCTGCAAGTCCTAGAAATTGTTTAATTTCTTTTGGGTTGGCTGGTTCTGGGAAATTAATTATACAATCAACTTTTGCTGGGTTTGGTTTCACTCCATCTTTAGTAATAACATGTCCTAGATAGGCGACTTCTTGTAACAAAAAATTCACATTTGTCAGGATGTATTTTCAAATTTGCATTTCTTAATCGTTTGAAAACTAGTTTTAAGTCAGATATGTGTTCGTCTATAGTCGGGGAATAAATAATTATATCATCCATATATACCAAACATCTCTCGTTTCTAAGTCCGGTTAGGATGATCTAAAATTCTTTGGAGAGTACTAGGAGAGTTCTTCATTCCGAAAGGCATTCTGAAAAATTCGTATAAACCATTTTCAACAGAAAAAGCGTTTTTTTCTATGTCGTTAAGATGCATTTCAATTTGATGAAAACCTGAGGCTAGATCAAGGGTGGTAAAATATTGACATTTTCCGAGTTGGTCTAATAAATCTGATATATTGGGCAAAGGATATTTATCATCAATAGTTAGTTCATTTAATTTCCGATAGTCAATTACTACACGCCATTTTTGTTTTCCTGATGCGTCAAGTTTTTTCGGTACGACCCAAACTAGGGCTGACCATGGTGAAATTGAGGGTCTAATTATATTTTGTTCTAATAATTTTGAAATTTGTGACTTCACTTCTTCTTTATGTACGTGTGGATATCTATAAGATTTTGTTGAAACGGGTTGTGCACCATCTTTCAGTTTCACTGTATGTTTAATTTCACTTGTGAAAGTTAAAGGATCATCTTCTAAATAAAATATGTCTGTGAATTCTAAACATAAGGTCTCAATTAGTTCTTTCTCTTCTTCATTAAGATGTTTTAGACGAAGTAAATTCTTTATTTTCTCTGGACGATTTGTTTGTATGTTTTCTGTTTCAATGTCAACTTAATTTCCATAATATTCTTCAAATTGTATGTCATTAAAATCAATAGATTTTTCAATTGCATTTACATTTACAACGGTTACTAAAAATTCTCCTTTTTCGTTAATTTTGACTAGGGCATTTGGAAGTTTAACTTTCTCTTTTTCAGTAGCTAACAGTATAGCTTCGGTATTTCTTAATTTGGATTTTAATTTAAAAACTTTTTCAACTCTTGGTTCGATTGTTATTTTATTTTCGAGATTTTGTGTACTGAACTTTTCCTGTAAGTTTCCTTGAATTTTTGTTCATTATTTATTTTTACTGATGTTCCAGCAAGTGTTTTCCGGGCTGAATATAAAGGGAAGGTTTTATAATTCAAAATTAAAACTTGATTACCAATATCTACTACTCCATCAAATTTTTTCAAAAAATCGGTACCTAAAATTCCGTCAAATTCGATATCTAAATCGTGTACGTAAACTTTATGCCAAACTGGTTTTTCTTCTGTGCCAAATGGTATTAAAACTGACTCTTTTACCATTACTTTTCCATCTGTAACTCCTGTAACTGGTATATTTTCTGTAAATCTTTTTGTATAATTTACAGTTGTTTTCCTTTTAAAAATCGAGATACCTGCACCTGTGTCAATTAATATTTTAAAATTAGCTGGGCTGATTGAATAATACAAATCGCTACAATTGGATGTTATAGAAATTGTTGATCTGTCTTGAGGTCGTTCATAGTGGGTATTGTTTTCTCTGGCTTGAATTCGCGAGTTTTGATTAGCGCTGCGAGATTCGCTTTCATTTCGATTGCAGGAGGAATCTGTTGAGTTGGACATTGTTGTTCTATAATTAGATTGTCTGCATATAGGGTTTGTCGAGATTGGGGATTGGTATTCATTAATTGTGTCGTACATGGATTAGTAGTTGTACTGATAGGTGGGTTGTCTAGTGACAGAAAATTGTGAAAATCCGTTTGAAGTTGTTCTACTTCATAGTCAAAATTTTCATTTGGTATTTGTTCATATTGCTGTTGTTCCGGGAAATAATCTTTCTCATCATAGAATGACTCGTTTCCTTGGTCTGAATATTCATAAATATTTTCGTTTTGATACTCAAAATCTGTATTTGAGCATAATGAATCGTACACATGATCTAATAAATGGGTTTTATTCGCATTTAAATTCCATTGAGGGTTATTCTTGATTACTGTGGGTCTATTTGTTTGAAAATATTGTCCGCGTTGTTGCATTTGAGGATTTGCTTGTCTTTGAAAATTTTGATTTCGGAAATTTCGATTTGGATTTTGGAACATATTTGGTTCCATTTGAGGTTGACTCATTTGGGGTTGACTCGTTTGAGGTTGATACATTTGGGGTTGATTCAATTGGGGTTGGAAATAATTCCTTTGGAAATTATTTGGTCGATTTATTTGTGGTCTTGTATTATGATTTGTTCTTGAATTTTGAGGTTGTGATGAACGATTGATTAATTTTTGATTTTCAAAGTATGAGAGCTGTATCTCACGCTTTATTCTAACTGAAGCTTCTAGCATACTGTTTGGATTGCTAGCTCGAATAATTTGACCGATTTTGGGTTCGAGGCCTGTTAGTAAGGTATTTAAAACCATATTTTCAATTAGTTGAGACTGTGCGTTTTTCTGTGCGTTTGTTAACATAGATCTTTGTATACACGAATACATTTTCGCGCTATGACTTTGAAGTCTTGAGAAAAATGCCAGTGCATTTTCTCCATTTGCTTGCCTTATTCTTTGTAAATCCTGTATCAAAGATGTTAAGTCAC
This sequence comes from Chrysolina americana, assembly GCA_958502065.1. NCBI lineage: Eukaryota > Metazoa > Arthropoda > Insecta > Coleoptera > Chrysomelidae > Chrysolina > Chrysolina americana. The sequence goes on from OY293418.1 coordinate 37,039,214, forward strand.
GGGAATCACCAAAGTGAGAATTTAATAAAATTTTGATATCTTGATAATTTTCTGGATTTCTGGAATTTATCAATTGAGCAGCTTTTCCTCTGAGTTTGTTTCTAATGTGAATAGTTAAAAGCAATTTTTGTTGGTCTACTGCCATAGCTTGCGCATGGTCACAGGCGTTAAGAAAATTTTCAAGCGAAATTGAATCACCATCATATTCTGGAATTATCGAGAATATTTCGGAAAGTTTATACGGTTCTAATGGTACTTCGCGTTCATTATGTAAGCTTTCATTTGAACTATGATGTGACATTTTGGGTAAATTTTGGGATAACAAGGTTAAATCAAATTTAGAAAAATATCAAAATACAACAAAATGATACTTATGGTACTTACAATGAGTTTCCTACGTCTAATGCTGGTTGGTTGAGCTTCCTAAGCTCTGGATGGCTTGCTTCTTCTTTCTTCTTGTTTCTTTCTTCTTGTTTCTTTCTTCTTTTTCTTGTTGTCTCCGGGGGTTGTGGAAAGATGAAGTCCTACTTCATAAAGCTCTAGCTCCAACAGGATGAGCAGCGTTCGAAGACTTACGCGAGTTCCAAGAGGTGATTTCTTCACGACGAGGTGAGCAAAGTTCGACGACTTATGCGGGTTTCTTGTTGTTGAAGAGACCGTCTTGTCCACTGGGTTCTGCTTTGCGGTTCTTGGACTCGTTGGAAGTCTGGAGACTACCGCTGTTTCTTCGTTTGATCACAGCGTTTTCGAGATCCGCACGACTGCGCCAATTTGTTAAATCAGTCTTCTTTGGTTTGAGTTTTTAAAAACAGACTTTATTCACATTTATTACAATATGGAAATATTGAACTTTACATGCGAAATTATAATGGTTTAAAACTCGTTTTGATTCAAATCTACTAAACTACTTGGTTTGAAGACTGGAAAGACTTGAACGACTTGAATCCGGTCTCCTCGACTTTATAGGTTAGGGAATGCTGACTGGATACTGCGTAGTTTCTATTATTCCACGAAGACCTTCAAATGTGCTGAGGAATATCCTCTATCTTCTGCGTAGTAGATGATGCAATGTTTATAGTGTATGACGCAATTCCGGGACAAAGGGCTCATTCAGGAATCGGATATAACATATATATAAATAGAGAAAGTAGTCTCTTGACTGACTAGTTGAAAAAAACTCCTTAAATTTAGATATTCTCTACCTGAGTAGTGAGAATATCCTTGGGAATGCAGTCAGGAATAAAAGGCCTTGTTGAAGTAACACTCTGGGTTAAATAGTCAAGCTTTTATTTAATGAAATTAAAGTATTTCGAAGCTTTTATTTAATGAAATTGAAGTATTTCGAAAGCTTGACTATTTAACCCAGAGTGTTACTTCAACAAGGCCTTTTATTCCTGACTGCATCCCCAATGATATTCTCAATACTCAGGTTGAGAATATCTAAATTTAAGGAGTTTTTTTTTATATACATATTTTAATATTGATATTATTTACAAAAAGGATATGAAACTTTAATGGCTTCTAAATGTTACATGTGAGCGCTTTCGATAGCTGTCTGTGCTATCATCTTCATAGCCATATATATATATATATATATATATATATATATATATATATATATATATATATATATATATATATATATATATATATATATATATATATATATATATATATATATATATATATATATATATATATATATATATATATATATATATATATATATATATGAAAACTACAAGTTCGGGTTGAACCGCGTCTAGAATTTGTTGAAATTCGACGTTTCGGCTCCGATTTTGGAGCCATTTTCAAGAACTGAAAAAGAAAGAAAATTAATAAATGGCTGAAACGTAATTCTACGCTGAGGTCTCAATCTGCCTACTCCTTCGAGAGAACTGAGGAATTGTGGGTTGAGGAACTGTATTTATAGTGGACGTGGCTGTAATGGCCGTGTGCAATGTATTGGCGCGAGGTGAACTATGGGCGGGAACTGAGTTGGCGCTAGATGAGCTGGGTGCGGGAACTTGGTTGGCGCTAGGTGAGCTGTGTGCGGCAACTGGGTTGGTGGGAAATGAGTTGATGCGTGCAATGAGAGGCTTCAAGGTATTGGGAAGTCTACGTCCGTCGTCGCGAGTGTTGAGGCAATTGGGGCGCTTCTCTATCTCAAGGGCTTCTCGGATGATCCTGGTTTGCAGAGTTTTCTCGGTGGAAATTGTTTTTGTGTTTTTGAAGTCTATTTTGTGACCAGTGTCTTCTCGATGTTTATAAAGTGCGGAAGTGGAAGATGCCTGACGCACAGCAAGTTCATGTTCGTAGATATATATATATATATATATATATATATATATATATGAAAACTACAAGTTCGGGTTGAACCGCGTCTAGAATTTGTTGAAATTCGACGTTTCGGCTCCGATTTTGGAGCCATTTTCAAGAACTGAAAAAGAAAGAAAATTAATAAATGGCTGAAACGTAATTCTACGCTGAGGTCTCAATCTGCCTACTCCTTCGAGAGAACTGAGGAATTGTGGGTTGAGGAACTGTATTTATAGTGGACGTGGCTGTAATGGCCGTGTGCAATGTATTGGCGCGAGGTGAACTATGGGCGGGAACTGAGTTGGCGCTAGATGAGCTGGGTGCGGGAACTTGGTTGGCGCTAGGTGAGCTGTGTGCGGCAACTGGGTTGGTGGGAAATGAGTTGATGCGTGCAATGAGAGGCTTCAAGGTATTGGGAAGTCTACGTCCGTCGTCGCGAGTGTTGAGGCAATTGGGGCGCTTCTCTATCTCAAGGGCTTCTCGGATGATCCTGGTTTGCAGAGTTTTCTCGGTGGAAATTGTTTTTGTGTTTTTGAAGTCTATTTTGTGACCAGTGTCTTCTCGATGTTTATAAAGTGCGGAAGTGGAAGATGCCTGACGCACAGCAAGTTCATGTTCGTAGACTCTGGAAGTTACTTGTCTGTTAGTCTGGCCAATATAAGTTCTCGGGCAGTCTGAACATGGTATTTCATATATACCTTGAGAATCGTTTGGTATTGTGTCCGTGGGAGATCTGAGGAATTTGGATATTTGGTTGTTGGCCGTGAATATTGTTTTTATCTCGTGTTTTCTCAAGATATTACTGATTTTGTCTGTCACACCTTTGATGTATGGTAGGAAAGCTTTGTGTGGCTGAATACTCTCTAGTGGATCATTTGTTTTTGGAGGACGGGTCAGTTGATGGCGGATAGACTTGTCGATTAGCGAATTGTTGTAACCGTAAGGCTGATTTTAGTTTGTCCAGCTCTTGTGGTCTATTCTGGTTGTCGGTAAGCTGAATTGATCTGTATATCAGGGAGTTCAATACGGAGTTTGTTTGTGCTGGATGGTGATGAGAGTTTGCGTGTAGGTATCGGTTGGTGTGGGTCTGTTTCCTGTGTACTGTGTGGGTGAAAGAGTTATTGGATTTCGTGATGAGAACGTCCAGGAAAGCTAGGGAGTTGTTCATTTCAGTCTCCATTGTAAATTTCATGTTGGGATGGATATCGTTTAGGTGATCTAAGAACGTGTTTAAGATTTCGTAACCATGAGGCCATATGACGAAAATGTCGTCAACGTATCTGAACCAGCAAGTAGGCTTGTGGTCAAATGCTTCTACAGCCCTGGTTTCGAAGTCTTCCATGAAAAGGTCTGCAAGGACTGGAGAAAGGGGGGAACCCATGGGAGCACCTTTCACTTGTTTGTAGTAAGTTCCTTGGAAGAGGAAGTACGTGTTGTTCATACAGTGACTGATGAGGTCCAGGATGTCTTTTGGAATTCTGTGTTTCATTTTAAGGATTTCTAGCGTGTCCGTTAGGGGAATATTTGTGAAGAGGGAGACAACATCGAAGCTCACTAGGATATCTGTGTTCTGGATTCTATAGGATTTGAGAAGGTCTAAGAAGTGGAATGAATTTTTCACGTAGGATGAAGCTTCTTCTGCTCGTGGCTGAAGAGTACTCGCTAGATACTTGGCGAGGTTCTGGGTTGGTGTATATATATATCAATCAATCATCAATCAAACTGTACTTTATTGTCGAAGATATAATCTCATTGACAAAGTGTTGATATCCTAAGAAATTTTTGATGTGAAAATTGAACTACAAAAGTTTAAGGTACTAGACCATTTGGTAATTTCACAATATGTGAGTGATAAAGCAGTAAAATTATATACGTATTACATTCACATACACAATATGAATATTGTCATACAACACAAAGATGTAAATGTAAGAAATAAGGCAATGAAGCATATAAGTAAAACTGTACCCACTTCATAAACATTTACATTATACAATTCACGTCAGAACATGTAATTTATACAAAACGTCAAAAATTTAAAATAGTTACACAACAGTTCAAATAATTAAAAGTACTAAAATACAAAATAAAAAAATAAAAATGAAAAGAAAAAATTCTTACTTTGTTTGAAAGTTTCTGTCTGAATAGAATTCTTCTACAGAATAGTAGGCTTTTGATAACAGAAGCTCTTTTACGGACTTTCTGAATAAAGTTGAACGTGTTTTGCCTTTAATCCCAATTGGTAAATGATTAAACATTTTTTTTCCATTATATATAAAAGATCTCTCAATTTTTGATGATATTGGGATTGGTAAACTTATATTGAGCTTATTTCTTGTATTTCGTCGAGGTGAACTGAAAATTTCGCTCTTGTATTTTTTTTGCATCAAGCAAACCATTTCTAAAATAAGTATAGAGGGCAAGGTCAAGATTCTATATCTTATGAATAAAGGTCTACAGGATTCCCTGAACCCAGCTCTACACATATTTCTAACTCCTCTTTTTTGCAGTACAAACACCCTATCAAACAAGAATTTGGAGCACGTTCCCCAGAAACAGATACCGTATCGCAAATGGGAATCAATGAGAGCGAAGTAGACATTTTTTGCTACAGTAGTGCCCAATTCATTTGCTGATACTCTAACTGCAAAGCATCCTGAAGAGATTTTTTTACATAGAATATTTATATGACATTCAAAATCCAGATGTTTGTCTATTTGTAGTCCCAAAAACTTAGCTGACATTTTGTTCTCTATTAATTGAGAGCCCAAATAAGTATCCATTATGGAGCCTTTGAGGGTGATGATGCTAGTTTTTGAGATATTAAATGATAATCGGTTTGCATCACACCAGTCCTTTATTTTTCTAATATCATTGCTGATCAATTCTTGCAGTTCTCTTTCCCTCTTGCTATGCCAAAATAATGTCGTATCATCTGCGAATTGTGTTATTTTTGCATCAATGTCAATGCTGGCTAGGTCGTTAATATATATCAAAAAGAGAATAGGCCCTAAAACCGAACCTTGAGGAACTCCACAAGTAATTGTCTGTAGACTGGATATGTTATCTGGTAGTGTGACTTTTTGAGTACGTTCCGATAAATAAGATCTGAACCATCTTAACGATACATCTCTAAAGCCATATACTTCTAGTTTTTGTAGAAGAATTTCATGATCCACGCAATCAAAGGCTTTGGAAAGATCGCAAAAAACTGCTGCTGCCAATTCACGATTATTTAAATGAAGATATACGTTTTCCAATAGATGAAACATCGCATCTTCCGTGTTTTTTGAACTTTGAAACCCAAACTGACAGCAGTTTATAATGTTATGCCTATTCAAAAACATCATAATTCTTTTTTTTACCAGCTTTTCTATGATTTTGGCAAGTGTAGGTAGCATCGAAATAGGCCTAAAATTAGCAGGGTTATTGTTGTCGCCTCCTTTGTGCAAGGGAATTACCACGGCTGTTTTTAAACATGTTGGGAATATTCCTGTTATGAAACTTGCGTTTATCGCTTCCACCAATGCGGTAAAGGCGGAGTTTGGCAAGTTGGTGAATACTTTTATGCTCATGTCATCCCAGCCCGCTGAATTTGTCTTTTTAATTTCCTTAAGAATTTCTTTAATTTCTGTAACATCTGTAGGCATAAAGAAAAACGTCTCTGAAAGTGATTTTCCCTTAAGGAAACTCAGAGGATGAATATTGGAACTTATGTCTTTGGATAAATTATGTGCCACTGTGCAATAATATTTGTTAATATAATCAGATTTTAGGTCGGTTTTCGTATGAGCGGTGTTGTTTTTGCCCCTGAGGTCATTGATTATTGACCAGCATTCTTTTTGTTTGTTTGCAGACCTTTCCATTTTTTGCTTATAAAAAAGTTGTTTCGCAGTCCTTATAGTCCTTCTATAAATATTTCTGTATCTATTATATAGAGAGTTGAAAGCATCATTATTACCTAAGTGTTTCCTAATTAAGTGTAGGGATCGTAGATTTACTGCTGATACTTTAATGCCTTTCGTGATCCATGGTTTTTTAACTCTAGTTTTTATTTTGCGAAGAGGAAATGCAGTATTGAAAGTATTACACAGAGTTTTATGAAACCTACTCAATGGGTCGTCATTTGGATGATGTAAATCATTCCAGTTAGTATCATTGCAAAGACCTAAAAACGTACCAAAATTTTTTTTACTGTATATTCTTCCAAAGAGCTTCTTTGGACTTGATAATTTATGATCTACTTGGAAGTTAAATAAAACAGACTCATGATCAGAGAGCCCAGCACTGACAACTTTACAGCTGATTTTTTGGGTATTTGAACATACATAGTCCAGAGTAGTACTTGAGTGTTTAGAAATACGTGTAGAAGAGTCCACATGCATTGTGAGATCGAAAGTGGTCAGCATGTTCACTAGTTCCATTGTTGATCTAGAAAGTTTATTTTCAAAATTTATGTTGAAGTCACCTGTAACTATAATTGATGCCTTGAGAGGGATTTGTAGTAACAACTGTTCTAGCCTCTCCAGAAAAACATTTTCGTTACATAATGGTGATCTATAAAGGCAAAACATGTAAACATCATAAGCTTTACAGTAAATCATTGAAAATTCAAATTCTTTCTCCACTAACATAAAATCATACCTTTCACATTTTATAAAACTAACTGTTTCACATATTCTTTCGTGGAGGAGGATTAGTGTTCCTCCATGTACAGAGTTAGATCTACAGTATTTTGATACTATAGAGTAATTTGGTATATAAAGAGGCTCACCCTCCTCTAACCAATGTTCAGTTAGCATAACAATATTTGGAAAATCTTGACTTTCTAAAAAAATATATAGATCATCAGTTTTATTCCGTACTGATTGAATATTCAACAGCATCATAGAGATACCTTGTACTGAGTGGTTATCTCTAAAAAATCACAACTTACATCATTTCCAGGTGTACGTGTGGATGAGTTCTCATCATCCTTAATGCTATCATAGACTGAAAGGATAGACTCACTCTGGGATGTTTCTTTTCTGCTGTATAGGGAGAGATCTATATCAACAGTTTTTAGGTTTATGTGATGGTTTAATCTGGAATGCGTTATAAATTCTTTTATCGAATCGAGAATATAGTATTTGCTTGATTTCATTTTTGAATCAACCATAAATTTGATCGACGTATTCCTAATTTTTTTCGTGTATTTGTTTATAGAGCTATTTAATATTTTATTTAACATGAAATCTTGTCTCTGATATGTCTCTGTAATTATTAGCAGATTCGTATACCTACTTAGTGGAAGAAGATTTTTCAATGCTTGTCCCAATGATTTTCTGTTGCTTATGTTATTTGTGCTATACATTACGATGACATAGTCATTTTGTCCATACTGCACTGTTTTCTGGAATAAATCACTGGTGGCCTCTGCTAGTTCCATCCTCGGGTTGATGCATTCCTCAACTGAAAATGTTGATTCGTCTAGGATGGCTTTTAAAACTTTCGGAAAGTTCGTCATATATTCATCACCCAATAATAGAATTTTCTTTTTGGTATCTGCAATTATGATTTCATTACTGACACTGTCATATCTTTCCGCTTTTTTTATTTCTTCTTCTAAGGATTCATTATTTCTTATTTCTTCATATCCATTACCACGTTCATTCGATTCCTCTTCATACGATGTATTGATAGGCTCAGGAATTTCAATAGGATTAATCCCTTTATTTAATTTATTTAACTTATCTATTGCCGAATTGTCTGGATTTATTAAACTTTTTTCCTTTTTCGTTTGCCTTTTCTTCTTACATAACTTTCCTTTATTAATTTTAAACGACTTCTTTTTCCGTACATATCTGACACATGAGAATTTATTCTTGTCCTCATCTATTAGTGTTTTATTTTCATTTGGCAACATCGCCTCGTCACTTGTTAGCCTAAGTATTTGTGACGAGGGGTCCCCAATCAATTTTAATTCAGCCATGTTTTTTGATGTGTGGCTAGTTATTATATTGGTCTGGGTACTGATAGAAGTTCTGTTAGTTTTTGTTATATATATATATATATATATATATATATATATATATATATATATATATATATATATATATATATATATATATATATATATATATATATATATATATATATATATATACTGTTATATTTTAATAATGCTATAGTAAATGATTTTGGTATAAATAAATTTTTGTCGTGAAATTTTATATTGTTCTATTTTGTAAATCAAAATTTTATGTAGATTGAAGATAAATAGGTAAAGAAACACAGGTAAATATTTTTATCCTTGTCCAAATGTTGCCCAGACTAAATACTTACTCTTAAAAAAAAAACCTTTTTTAATACTTGTGCCTTGTTCTTTACTCTGATGGCTAGCTAGGTCGTCTCTCCGGTGAATATGCAGACTCCTCCTCTCAAGTTGGGTTCAAAGGCAAGATTCTTTTGTGAAATGGTGACAGTAAACTCTCAAGTAGAATAAAAATAGAGGTTTCAAAAAAAAAACTCAAAATTTGCAATTTTTATTTAAATAAATTTGATGAATATTTTCTCAATTCAACTTCCAGATTCTTATACTTATTTTCCTACTCAGTGAAAGCTACCTTATTCTATGACCTGATCCAACCTTCCAAACTTTTTATTCCACACGGAATGATTTAAGTGAGACACAAATTTCTGGGTCAACCTCGTATTCTCCCAGCCCGATTGAGACCACAGCTGACTGGAAATCGTAGCGGTCGTAGCTCTTATTGAATCCCAGAATTTTATATTCTCATGCAGTTTGGAGGTTATGTCTATTGTGATGAATGATAAAAAAAAACAAATTACTTAAATTGATCAACATTCCATAGCTAAATAGTTCTATAATTAATAAAAGTTCGCCCTTTGTAGATGATTGTCAATGAAAAAACGCGGAATCTGTGCACTTAAAGTTTCAAAGTTCGGTGAAGGTTATTTGGAAGTTCGTATTTTTCGCGGAGTTAAAGTTTTTGTTGAATCACAGCTACTGATCCCAAAAAAAAAATCGATGGATGTGCAACGGAGAATACTTGGAATTGGAGATAAATACCTTGGAGTTTGTGGATATTTGCCTTTCAACAGAAGGCTTCCAGAAATTCTTCTGACCAGCTATTTTTCTATGGGATTTTTCTCATCAAAACAGCGATTCCCGACTGATCTCTTCTTATCAGCTTACACCAGGTACTTTCTTCTATAGTTTTATCACTTCAAACTAATTAATGTTTTAATATATTTCTTTTTTTGAATGGAATCTTGTAAAAATCTTTCCTGGATTTCTACTTCGACTTTTTCACCCGGCAAAAACTTCTAGAATCCCGAGAAACTTCCAAACAAAAACAAAAGAAAGTTTTTCTCCTTCCCAGTCTGCACATTCGCGAAAAGCACCTTTTCATTGCGCACTTGATGATTTAAATAATTTTCAAAGAGCTCCTTATATTCCTAGTCATGGCCAATTTGTTTTCTTAACTTAATTATTTACAACTTAAATCTATCTTTAAAACTAAATTACTTACTAGAATGCTCTTAAATTGCTACTAATGAGTTTTTTTTTATTTTCCTCTACATGATAGTAACCTTTTTATTTTGATTATTGATAATATTTTCCTCTCAATTTGTGAGGTTATGTTTTCTGTCAGATTTTCTTTTTATTTTTTATTTCTTTGGAAAAATTAATCAAAACTAAAATTTAATACGCTTAGAATGATTAGAAATACTAAAAGAAACCTAGCTAGTATCTGAAATTATCTGAACTTTATTGTTACTGTTCGAAAACCTGCAGCGGAATGACCTAGACATTCTTCGGAAAGCACTATTTGAGCAATTCAACTTGGATTTTCAAACTGTTTTTGGGTGGTAATTAATAATTAAGGTACTCTAAAGTTAAGGTAAGGTATTTAGCCCTCATTTCTAACAATAATAATAACAATATTTCCCTAATAAAAAAAAATAACTTTTTTCAATCATTACAAATTCCCCAAATTTTCTATTTGAAATTTTGATATGCTTCAGCAAAACTCAAATAGGAAATTTCTATTCACTTTTTTCATGTTTTGTCACCTTGATTTCTTTTGACTTTTCCTTTTTATAAAAAAAATCTTTGCTATTTTCGACTAAATTTCTTCAATTTTACTGAAATTCTATGTTTTCTTGCTTAATAATTTTATTTTCATTTATTCTTTGAATTTATAAATGCTTTCTATATTAAAAATTCCCCTTAAACTTTTATCTATGGGATTTATAAGTCTATAGCTGTTTTTAGGGTGTTCGTTATCCACTTCGTAAGGCCCTTCGAATGGAAGTTGTAATTTCGCACATATGCCTCTCCTACTATTCGGCACTCTTAACACTCTGACTATTACTAGCTCTCCTTTTTGAAATTGTACTCTTTTATTCTCTCTACTCACATACTTATCTGCACTCCTCTTTATTCTCACATTTACTTTATTGATAATTTCATTCAAATCCCTTTCTTCCTTCATCCACTCTCTTTCAGGCATTCTTCCAGTCATAACATATTTCGGGCATTCCTCTGTCACTGTATTTGGTATTTCTGGTATTTTGGTCTGTGATTTTCTTGAGAGACAAGCCTTAGGTATTTTATTACCTCCCTGATATACCTTTCTGTTGGGTTGGAAGCAGGGTGTCTGATGCTGGTATAATTAAGCTTTATATTTAATTTTTGGCCAAAGTTTTTCATTTTTTCATTTTTAAAGTAAGTGGCGTTGTCTAGTATGATCTGTGTTGGTTTTCCTAGTTCTAGTATGTACTCTGTCAGTATTTGTTTCGTAATTTTAAAATTTGTCTTTTTAGTGGCGTATAGTTTAATATATTTTGAAAAATGGTCCATGATTACTAGTATGTGTTTGTGATTGTCGTCTGTCTTTATTAAATTACTGATGTAGTCAATCGATATCGTCTGTAAAGGATGTTGTGTGATTATGCTTCGTGGTTCGTTTCTGTTCGTCATGTTTTTGTTCTTCCCCAATTGGTATAGTCTACATCTGTTTATTGTCTCTTTTGTCATTTCTAAGTCATTTTTGCCAATGTAATTTTCCCTAAACGTCATCCAGGTCTTTCTAATCCCTATGTGTGCATACTTGTGGTGTAAGTCCTCAATTATTCTATGTGTCAAGTCTTTTGTTACTACATAAAGTTCTTCCCCATTAACTATTTTAATACAAATCCCGTCTTTGTCTATCGTTCCCCTCTTTTCTTTGTCTGTGAGTGCTTTTTGGTCCTCTAAAATTGTTTCTAGTGAGTGCAGTCCTGTCTTGTTTCTAAATACATTTACCCCTATCTTAATTTGTCTAGTGTTGTGTGTCTTGTTAGTTTCCATTCTCGTCATCGTGTCCGCTATTATGTTTTGTCGTCCTGGTATATGTCTAATTTCAAAAGTGTACTCCTGCAGTAATAAAGCCCACCTTTGTATTCTGTTGCTAGCTAGCTTACAATTTATGATTGATAATATAGCTTCATGGTCTGTCTCTATAAAGAATTTTGCACCAATCAAGAAAAACCTGAGTTTATTGATACAAAAGATAATGCTGGCCAGTTCAAGTTCTGTCACACTGTAATTTTTTTCATATGATTTTGTCACTCTCGACACAAATGATATGGGAACCTCTTCTCCCTTTTGAATTTGAACTAATACTCCTGCAAATCGCGCCATTGATGCATCAGTCCTGAGTATGAATGGTACTGAATAGTCAGGGTGATACACTTTTAATTGCTTAGTAAAGATTTGTTTTAGTTCCCTAAAAGCTTTCTCATGTTTGTCGTTCCATGTCCATTTTACATTTTTCTTTAACAATTCTATAAGTGGTAGTTGTTTGTTCGTCAAGTCAGGTATCAAGCGTTTGAAATAATTCAACATCCCCAAAAATCCCCTTAATGTCTTTAAGTTGGTAGGTCTAATGTAGTCTTGTATTGTACGTATCCGTTCAAGGTCCATTTCAAGCCCTGTTTCGTTAAGTCTGTACCCTAAATAATTCACTTCAGATTGGAAAAATTGACATTTTTCAAGGTTTATTTTTAGTCCTGCCTCATTTAGTAATTCTAGTACTTTTTCAATGTGTTGTTTATGTGCTTGTTCGTTTTTCGAGTATATCAGAATGTCGTCAATGTAATGTAATGCGAAGTCGTCGTATTTGTCCAGTATTTTGTGAAGTGCTCGTTCTAATGCTGGACACGCTGATTGTAGTCCATATGGTACCACACAGAATCTATAAATGACTCCTTCTATTGAAAAGCCTGTATAATTTCTCGAGTCTTCATGTAAAGGAATCAGCCAAAAGCTGTGCTTTAAATCTATTTTTGAAAAACATGTTGAATTAGTAATTTTTCCAAAAATCGTATCAATATTCAGAGGTGCTTCATACTGAGGAATTGTTATTTTGTTAAGATTCCTGGCATCCAAACAAAGTCTGAGTTCTCCGTTCTTTTTTACAACTACTACGATTGGATTTATGTAGCTACTATTGCATCTTTCTATCACACCATTCTTACACATGTCTTCTATCTCTTTCTTAACCTGATCACGATATCTATAAGGAATAGGATAATTCTTTGATCTAAATTTTTCGATTTCTTTTACTTCTATCTTGTGCACATATTCCCTTGCTACCATGGATTCTCTCATTATTAACCTTTTATTTTTATTTGATATTTCTTTAATAAATTCTTCATATTCTTTTTTACATTTATATTTTATATTTTCTTCCCCTTCTTCATCTTCTATATTTTCACATTCATACATCCCATTCTCACTGTTTGTACACAAAATATTTTCTACCTTCCTATACTGTTCTATTTCTTCTATGTTATTATTTTCCTTTTTCCTTATAATATCTAACTTTCTTTCCTGTTCTTTTACTTTGAAATCAAAATATTTTCCATTTAACTCTATTCTTTTTGTTTCATAATTTATTTTTGCTTTTAATTTTTCTAATTGATCAGTTCCAATAATGATATCAAATTCCATGTTTTTCACTAGTAATAGTTGTAAATTCAAACTCTCTTTATTAATGTGGATTTTCAGGTCTACTAATTGATTGGTTTCTGCCAACTTTTTCCCATTAACCCCTATTAAATTTGTTTTTGGGATCTTTATAACATTATTTTTCAATTCCTGTTCTGAAATAGATTTTTCTTTAAGTAACGAAGCTTCTGAACCTGTGTCTATTAATATTTCAATTTGTTTTTCCCCTAAATTACCTTTTAAAATTACTAATCCTATCAATTGTTCTTCCTCTAGATTTTCACTTAACTTAATAAATTCTACAGGGTGTTCATAGTTGTGTGTGTCCCTTGTACCACATGGTCCTAGCAAAAATTTGTCTCATCAGAAGTCGAAGGTTTTGGTTCTTATCTCTGTCTCTGTTCGTTTTCCCTATCTAACTGTCTGTCTTCTTCCCTTTCTGAACCATCTGTTCGTCGTTGAAAGTGCACGTACTTGTTATCTTCTGTGTTGTTTTGTTGTTGTTGATGTTTTCTGTTATCATTTTGTGTATTGTAACCTCGATAATTGTTATTATTATTGTAAGTCCTGTTGTATGGCCTGTTGTTGTAGTCCTCATTTTGTCTATAATTGTTATTGTGGTTGTAGTTCTGTGAATTTCGATTTTGGTAATTGTTATTGTATTGTTGTTGATTTGTGTATGGTTGTCTACTTTCTCGTTGTTGTGGTGGGTAATTTCGATTCCTGTTGTCAGTGTACTTATTATAATTTGTGTTTCGAATATAATTTTCTTGTGTGTTGTTTCGTGGTGTGTAATTGTTTTGTGGTCTTTCTTCCCTATTTCTATATGATAATGTCCTTTCCAGTCTAAGTAGGTATTCACTAAGTCTTTCCATAGTCGTGATTTCATGTAAGTTAATTAAAGTTGTATAGCGTAATTGTTATACTTTAGACTTCGTCTTTCATCAAATCTGCCAAATTGTAGTCGGTCTCGTATTAACATCTGTGTGTTTTCACCCCAGTATTGTTTCAAAAATAGTGTTTGGAAGTCTTGAAAGCTATTTATATTGTTTTCTTGACTATTGAACCACACACATGCTTGATTGACCAAATATTGCCTAATCGTATCCTTTAATTCGTCTATTGATTTAATGTTTTTGACTTTATTCTTTAAAATCTTGACAAAAGTAATTGGATGTAAAATATTGATATTCCCCTCAAATTTATTATTTACTTGTACACTTTGGCACATATTTATTATTCTAGTTTCTGTATTTATTGTTTTGTTTTCTTCAAGTTCCCTAACCTTTTGTTCTAAAGTTTTGATTTTATTTGTTTGTTGTTCATTTTTTTTATCAAAATTACAATGTGTCTCCTTTATTTTCTCTTCTACTTTCTTATCCACTTGTTTTAATTCCCCCTTAATTTCTTGGCTTGTATTCTCCAATTCCAACCTAACTTCTTGTATTTTTTGCTCATTGCTAATAATATGATTTTCCATGTCTATAATTTTATTAGTTGTACTCTCATGAAACTCACTATTTCTTTTCTCGATTTTATTTTCAAATTCCTTGTATAAGTATAAATTTTCCTGTCTGTTTTTCTCTAGTCGTTCTTGCATTCTTGTCTCAAGTCTACTCATATTTACTATCATATCCTCTTTCACCCTCTCAATATTTCCTTTCACACTTTCAATATTCTTTGAAATAAACTGCATCAGCATCTGTATCTGTCCCTCCAATTCATTTCCTCTTCCTTGTACTGCTTCTTCTCCCTCTCTACTTTCTTGCATTCCACTTCCTCCTGCATGATCTCCTCTCTGCCTTTCTTCCTCATCTTC
Organism: Chrysolina americana; assembly: GCA_958502065.1. Taxonomy (NCBI): domain Eukaryota; kingdom Metazoa; phylum Arthropoda; class Insecta; order Coleoptera; family Chrysomelidae; genus Chrysolina; species Chrysolina americana. Next base: position 37,054,351 of record OY293418.1, read on the forward strand.
TTCACTCATTCCAGTACGTTTTCCGTCCCTAAGATCCATTTTCTATCCCTCAAATACTCTTCAAACACTTTACTTTCAAATTTACTCACTCGTCCTGTCACACTCTTTCTCTCAACTTTTCAACTAACCAACTACCTTCAATTTTGCCTTTCCAAATGCCCCACGTTGTTGGCGACAATTGTTATATTTTAATAATGCTATAGTAAATGATTTTGGTATAAATAAATTTTTGTCGTGAAATTTTATATTGTTCTATTTTGTAAATCAAAATTTTATGTAGATTGAAGATAAATAGGTAAAGAAACACAGGTAAATATTTTTATCCTTGTCCAAATGTTGCCCAGACTAAATACTTAATCTTAAAAAAAAAACCTTTTTTAATACTTGTGCCTTGTTCTTTACTCTGATGGCTAGCTAGGTCGTCTCTCCGGTGAATATGCAGACTCCTCCTCTCAAGTTGGGTTCAAAGGCAAGATTCTTTTGTGAAATGGTGACAGTAAACTCTCAAGTAGAATAAAAATAGAGGTTTCAAAAAAAAAACTCAAAATTTGCAATTTTTATTTAAATAAATTTGGTGAATATTTTCTCAATTCAACTTCCAGATTCTTATACTTATTTTCCTACTCAGTGAAAGCTACCTTATTCTATGACCTGATCCAACCTTCCAAACTTTTTATTCCACACGGAATGATTTAAGTGAGACACAAATTTCTGGGTCAACTCGTATTCTCCCAGCCCGATTGAGACCACAGCTGACTGGAAATCGTAGCGGTCGTAGCTCTTATTGAATCCCAGAATTTTATATTCTCATGCAGTTTGGAGGTTATGTCTATTGTGATGAATGATAAAAAAAACAAATTACTTAAATTGATCAACATTCCATAGCTAAATAGTTCTATAATTAATAAAAGTTCGCCCTTTGTAGATGATTGTCAATGAAAAAACGCGGAATCTGTGCACTTAAAGTTTCAAAGTTCGGTGAAGGTTATTTGGAAGTTCGTATTTTTCGCGGAGTTAAAGTTTTTGTTGAATCACAGCTACTGATCCCAAAAAAAAAATCGATGGATGTGCAACGGAGAATACTTGGAATTGGAGATAAATACCTTGGAGTTTGTGGATATTTGCCTTTCAACAGAAGGCTTCCAGAAATTCTTCTGACCAGCTATTTTTCTATGGGATTTTTCTCATCAAAACAGCGATTCCCGACTGATCTCTTCTTATCAGCTTACACCAGGTACTTTCTTCTATAGTTTTATCACTTCAAACTAATTAATGTTTTAATATATTTCTTTTTTTGAATGGAATCTTGTAAAAATCTTTCCTGGATTTCTACTTCGACTTTTTCACCCGGCAAAAACTTCTAGAATCCCGAGAAACTTCCAAACAAAAACAAAAGAAAGTTTTTCTCCTTCCCAGTCTGCACATTCGCGAAAAGCACCTTTTCATCGCGCACTTGATGATTTAAATAATTTTCAAAGAGCTCCTTATATTCCTAGTCATGGCCAATTTGTTTTCTTAACTTAATTATTTACAACTTAAATCTATCTTTAAAACTAAATTACTTACTAGAATGCTCTTAAATTGCTACTAATGAGTTTTTTTTTATTTTCCTCTACATGATAGTAACCTTTTTATTTTGATTATTGATAATATTTTCCTCTCAATTTGTGAGGTTATGTTTTCTGTCAGATTTTCTTTTTATTTTTTATTTCTTTGGAAAAATTAATCAAAACTAAAATTTAATACGCTTAGAATGATTAGAAATACTAAAAGAAACCTAGCTAGTATCTGAAATTATCTGAACTTTATTGTTACTGTTCGAAAACCTGCAGCGGAATGACCTAGACATTCTTCGGAAAGCACTATTTGAGCAATTCAACTTGGATTTTCAAACTGTTTTTGGGTGGTAATTAATAATTAAGGTACTCTAAAGTTAAGGTAAGGTATTTAGCCCTCATTTCTAACAATAATAATAACAATATTTACCTAATAAAAAAAAATAACTTTTTTCAATCATTACAATATATATATCTCTTTGCCTTATGGTACTAATTCAGAGTGCATTCGTTTCAACTTCGAGAGACCTCATAAAGCCGTGCTGATGAGTTGGTAACAACGAAACAGCGCTGTCCACGGATCGTGAGCTCTCGGAATTGAAACGAAAATACTCTATTCACTTTAGATTCTGCTTGCGTTCCTCATAACGCACGAGAAACTTGATTGAGTCTTGGGTTGGACAGAACAAATAAACATTTGTCTGCCTGTCAATGTTGTAGGTAAACATCTACCTTTGGATTCCATGGCTCGTGTCGAATTAAGTTTCAAACTAGTGACTGTAGATGTCACAAGTTACTCTTCATTTATACTCTCTTTGCCTTATGGTACTAATTCAGAGTGCATTCGTTTCAACTTCGAGAGACCTCATAAAGCCGTGCTGATGAGTTGGTAACAACGAAACAGCGCTGTCCACGGATCGTGAGCTCTCGGAATTGAAACGAAAATACTCTATTCACTTTAGATTCTGTTTGCGTTCCTCATAACGCACGAGAAACTTGATTGAGTCTTGGGTTGGACAGAACAAATAAACATTTGTCTGCCTGTCAATGTTGTAGGTAAACATCTACCTTTGGATTCCATGGCTCGTGTCGAATTAAGTTTCAAACTAGTGACTGTAGATGTCACAAGTTACTCTTCATTTATACTCTCTTTGCCTTATGGTACTGATTCAGAGTGCATTCGTTTCAACTTCGAGAGATCTCATAAGCCGTGCTGATGAGTTGGTAACAACGAAACAGCGCTGTCCACGGATCGTGAGCTCTCGGAATTGAAACGAAAATACTCTATTCACTTATATATATATATATATATATATATATGGATATATATGGATGGATGGATATATATATATATATATATATATATATATATATATATATATATATATATATATATATATATATATATATATATATATATATAAAGATTAGCGAAATATCGAGATATAGAACGAATGAGTTTTATCGGTAAACAGACCGCAAACCTGAGAAGTCCCCAGCTGATTTTATATATATTTAACTCGAAGGAGTAGGCAGATTGAGACCTTAGAGAGAACCAGTGACGAGACATGGGGAGTAGGCAGATTGAGACCCCGACGTCAAGTCACAAAAACCGAACGTAATTAAACCTGAGGAGTAGGCAGATTGAGACCTCAGCGTAGAATTACGTTTCAACCATTTATAAATTTTCTTATTTTCTTTCTTTTTCAGTTCTTGAAAATGGCTCCAAAATCGGAGCCGAAACGTCGAATTTCAACAAATTCCAGACGCGGTTCAACCCGAACTTTTAGTTTTCAAATATCTGACCGCGGAAACCTATCTGAACACATATATATATATATAGACATAATAATAATATTTCACAGAACAATACTGACTGATACTTTTTCAAAAAGATATAACCTCTGCCAGTTCAAAATGTCACACTTTTAATTGAAAAAATCCTTCAGAAACCTTGCAAAATAAAGAGTTATTCTCAAATCATAAGATTACGAGCCAAGTAAACAGAACACTCTGAACTCATCCAAGAAAGCTAACTTTTCTTCAAAGAAAATAATTTCAGCCACATAAAACCATAAGCTTACTTATCAACAAAGTAAAACAGATTCAAAAGAATAGAAAAACATTAGAAAAAGATTATTTCCAGTTGAAAATAAAATATTATTAGATAAAATTTATAACATCTTGTATATGAAACTGTCACACAGCCAATCACAGGTAGAGTTTAGAAAAAGAACGAGGAAACTTAAAGTCAAGAAAAAGGTCATATCAGCAACTAAAGAGGAAATAAATATCATGTATAAAAATGTAAAAACTCAATTAAATTTTAGTAGAAATAAAATAAAAATGTACCATATAGAAATAATTGTAAATAGGTTAATTAATTATAAGAAATCAATAAAAATCAGTGACTCATTCGATTTAAATCTTCAATAAACTTGTGGCTCGGGTTCCGTATGACATCTTGATGTTTTGATAAAATCCCATCATGTATGTTAGAACAAAGTATTCTCGACCGAACTCTATTAACTAAGTAGGAATTCTCGGGTAGCGGTCTGTTGAACAATGAAACTCATTCGATTTAAATCTTCAATAAACTTGTGGCTCGGGTTCCGTATGACATATTGATGTTTTGATAAAATCCCATCATGTATGTAATAACAAAGTATTCTCGACCGAACTCTATTAACTAAGTAGGAATTCTCGGGTAGCGGTCTGTTGAACAATGAAACTCATTCGATTTAAATCTTCAATAAACTTGTGGCTCGGGTTCCGTTATATATGAAGTGAATAGAGTATTTTCGTTTCAACTCCGAGAGCTCACGATCCGTGGACAGCGCTGTTTCGTTGTTACCAACTCATCAGCACGGCTTTATGAGGTCTCTCGAAGCTGAAACGAATGCACTCTGAATCAGTACCATAAGGCAAAGAGAGCATAAATGAATAGTAACTTGTGACATCTACAGTCACTAGTTTGAAACTTAATTCGACACGAGCCATGGAATCCAAAGGTAGATGTTTACCTACAACATTGACAGGCAGACAAATGTTTATTTGTTCTGTCCAACCCAAGACTCAATCAAGTTTCTCGTGCGTTATGAGGAACGCAAACAGAATCTAAAGTGAATAGAGTATTTTCGTTTCAACTCCGAGAGCTCACGATCCGTGGACAGCGCTGTTTCGTTGTTACCAACTCATCAGCACGGCTTTATGAGGTCTCTCGAAGTTGAAACGAATGCACTCTGAATTAGTACCATAAGGCAAAGAGAGTATAAATGAATAGTAACTTGTGACATCTACAGTCACTAGTTTGAAACTTAATTCGACACGAGCCATGGAATCCAAAGGTAGATGTTTACCTACAACATTGACAGGCAGACAAATGTTTATTTGTTCTGTCCAACCCAAGACTCAATCAAGTTTCTCGTGCGTTATGAGGAACGCAAGCAGAATCTAAAGTGAATAGAGTATTTTCGTTTCAACTCCGAGAGCTCACGATCCGTGGACAGCGCTGTTTCGTTGTTACCAACTCATCAGCACGGCTTTATGAGGTCTCTCGAAGCTGAAACGAATGCACTCTGAATCAGTACCATAAGGCAAAGAGAGCATAAATGAATAGTAACTTGTGACATCTACAGTCACTAGTTTGAAACTTAATTCGACACGAGCCATGGAATCCAAAGGTAGATGTTTACCTACAACATTGACAGGCAGACAAATGTTTATTTGTTCTGTCCAACCCAAGACTCAATCAAGTTTCTCGTGCGTTATGAGGAACGCAAGCAGAATCTAAAGTGAATAGAGTATTTTCGTTTCAACTCCGAGAGCTCACGATCCGTGGACAGCGCTGTTTCGTTGTTACCAACTCATCAGCACGGCTTTATGAGGTCTCTCGAAGCTGAAACGAATGCACTCTGAATCAGTACCATAAGGCAAAGAGAGCATAAATGAATAGTAACTTGTGACATCTACAGTCACTAGTTTGAAACTTAATTCGACACGAGCCATGGAATCCAAAGGTAGATGTTTACCTACAACATTGACAGGCAGACAAATGTTTATTTGTTCTGTCCAACCCAAGAATCAATATATATACGCATCTGTCGGATGAAACCAAGCCCGCTATATGCCACAGGCTAGTTGAAGCCCTGGTTGAGGGGGACCCTTGCGGGCGTATATAATATATACATTTTGAAAACATATACGAACGATATTACGAGTCCCCCGATATTCAACAGATTATTCAAAGCCCAGTTGCATGTAAATATATGTTCTAGCGCTCTAACCAAGCCACTGCGGTGTCGCCAAGTTTATCTTAGATAAATTTTAATTGGGATTGTGCTGATTATACCTCGTATGAGTATTTATGTACTTTGAAGTGGAAACGCATCCGTCAATCTATTCACATTACTCCTAAATCAAGAAAAAAAAATCAATAATGCTGTCGTGCGAATGAAAATAAGTAGGTATACTTAGATGAAAGTACCCATTTTCACATATTACTAGTAATCTGTTGACGCACTGTTCAAATTGATTACTATCACGTTATGTTTAACAAAAATATGGAAGGTAGTACTGAACATGCAAAGGATGGCAAGAAAGGAGAAATATGTTAGAAAGCCATGATTTTGTAATTCAGTTGGATTTTGTTCGCAAGATATATCTATAGAACTGGAATGAGGATGAGTGTATCCCCAAAGTGGATAATTAAAAGGAAAAAATCATTTGATATTATGTAAAATAGTGATTCTGAAATACAAATAAAATTCAAGACAGAAAATAAAGAGTATTGAAAGCTGAAATATAATATGAAAAATCATGATTATTTTTGTAACTTGTCAAATTTTCACGTTTTTGGTACTTTGGCCAATAGAAGTGGTGGAAACTGCCTGAACCTCGATAAAACGTTTACCTTTGAACTGTCAAAACTATTTGGGTCGATTTCATTGACCGGGTCATATGAAACGTTATAATGATAGTATATTATTGAAATTAATGAAAAAAAAATTAATGGTTATTCACTATTCAGATTGGCGAAAAAAATTATCTTTTCAAATACAACTCGTTCTATTTTCATCACTCAAAACACGTTGATTTGACAAAAACATTTAAACTAACCGATTCAAGATAAAATCACTCGTCCTAAAGGACTATCAATCGATTTGTTTTCATATTTTTTCCAGAGTTTACATGAAGAAGAAAAAAATTTCGAAAAAAATGTAAGTTATATTGTTAAAATTGTTATTGTTTAAATTGTTATTTCCGTTAACCAGCTGCACACCCTTAAGAGTACAACCCTCAAAAGTCTTCGAAAGACTTGTCCGAGCTAGGGAAGACGCAGCCCTTACCTTTTAACGTGTGATGCCATGCACGAGACCGATGATCATGCTGGGAATCGAACCCATGACCCTCAGGTTGAGAAACAAGCGCTCTACCATCATGACCATCACGGCCCATCATGACCATCACGACCCATTGTGCTCGTGGTATTACCTTTGATAAAATATAAAAAATACGTTAACATCTAGGGTACTTTTATCTTGAAAATCTTTACTGAACAATCTGAAAAATGTGTTGCGCTTTTAGGTTAAAATCACAAAATTAGTGGCATCCTCAATTTCTCACTGATTTCTCCATAAAAAATGTTATACCCACTCAAATTATACCAATGTTACTTACTTTCAACAGGATCCCTATTCAAAATCATTCAACCTTGTTTCACCTGTGGTTGAGGACATATTCAAAATGAAATTTCACACAACTACCCTCAACGCGGAGCGAAACGAATTAAAAAGCTCGCCTGGCCGTTTCCCTTTGAACAAACTGCCTCACTGCCAATAACGGAATAATACGCGGAACTCTACGGGACTCCCGTAAACTGTATGATATCTATAAACCATATGTGGCCTTACTATCAATAACGGGCTTCGAATAATACGCGGAACTCTACGGGACTCCCGTAAACTGTATGATATCTACAAATCATATGTGGCCTTCCACAGACTGCGTTACTATCAATAACTGGCTTCGAATAATACGCGAAACTCTACTGGACTCTCGTAAACCGTATGATATCTACAAATCATCTGTGGTTACACATATTCAATAATTTTAACATGCCAATGGAAGTAAACAGTTTTTGTTTTTACGAACTTTTTTATTTTTGTTCTTACGGATCACTCAGGTTTCCGCAGATACTCCTCAGAGCTTGTTAGGGCAAGGGTGATTCGGAATCTACAGTTTATCAGAGTGTATTTCGAACCACCCCAGCTCCGTGGCAGACCGTCGGGGCCCAGGATTTGAACCGGATACCCCTTGGGAAATCCGAGTGAATCGCCGATGCTTTAACACTACGACCACGTGTTAAAAATAATTTTTCAAAGCACTATTTGCACAAGGAGTAAATTGAATGTCATTACTAGCGCGTTATATTTCGAAAAAATTTGGACAATAGTATTAGACATGAAAAACACAAGTAAGAAGGATGTATCGATGTATGCGCGATTCAGTTAGGTACATAGGAACCTGAAATGCTGATGAATATAGCCTAAAAATGAATAATAAATAATAAAATTATCGTTTGATGATACGTAACCCACTATTGCTGAAATATAACTAGAATGCAAGTTGGCTTCTGCTTCAAGTAGAAGCGGAAATAAACGGTAACATTTCGTTTTATATCAATTGAAATTACATTTCAAACGGATGATAGATAAACATTTTGATGTAATTATAACTTGGACCCATCGAGTTTTAATAGGATCAATCAAAAATTACAACACTCAAATTGCTAACTGAACTAAATATGGAATAGACGACGATATGAACTTTTGAGTCTTCTGTTGGTCAACGAGAAATTACTTCAAACTGAACTTTTTTACTTCAGCGAATCATAAGACACTGTTGGCAGAAACTAACCAATGCATCTGCATTTGTCAAGATGTCACAGGTTCATGAACATAACGAACTAGTGGATATGATCCTAATTTATCGTGAAATATATCAAAATACTGAAGTAGCATCCTGCCTTCATGCAGGACCCAAAAAAATATTAGGTTAATATATTCAGACCTAATTTTCAGTAGCAAACAACGTTTCCTAATGAACTTTTCTTTCGAAACAGTAAAACTTCAATATCAAGATTTTCCAATTTTTGTATACGCTGTATATCGAATATATCATTTGCCTTCCCAAATATTTAGTAATCTCCTTCTTCAAATACCCTCCGCGTAAAAATTTCACTCGCATAATACTCGACCACTAGTTTGTTTTTGTTTTTGATGAAATTTTTCACTATTCTTTGATTACCAAACAATGAATAACAGAATGGTTTGGTTGGAGATACTGCCAAAGAACTTCTGCCTAAGGAGTTAGGAAAAGGTGTTTCAAGTATCCCTGAAGACTAAAGTTGTTCTTAAAAATTTGGAAAACACATGTTTTGTAAACAGTGTTTTACAAGCTATTTTTTATTAAGACTTTCATGAATGAAATTTTATTTGAGTGGTAAAACTATTTCCCAGTTATTTTCGAACTGAGAAATTTTCAAGTATCTTCGATTCTCACCAACCTTGAGTGTTTGAGGCATTCCAACTTTTCATCCGGACGGCAAGAGGATAGTTCAGAATTCTTTTGTTACCTACCGAAGACACTTTATGAGAAGGAGAACAACTTCATAAGTATTCATAACTGCTCTGAAAGAGATGAATACTTACAATCTTTCACTTCCTTAGTACTTACATATTTTGGTTGATAAATCTTAACTGTTTTATGTTATGGCGAATGTGGTAACAAAAGCAGAAACGTCGGTGATTTACTGGAATTGCAGCTCGCGCTTCCTTATCTGTTCAAAACCTAGTCCGTGCAGAGCTTGCTTTAGCACCATCTTAGAACGCGACAGATATTGAATTATATCAGTCAGCCAGAGAAGTAGTTGTTTTCTGTCGGACACATGCCATACATACTATACAAAGTTATAGTCACTTCCTAAAGGATTGTTATCAACTGTTTTACAGTCACTTGGACATTATTTGCTCCTTGAAACAAGTATTTTACATATACCATTTCGTATCCGAAATGTCCTTTTGGAGTGCTCTCTAATCTGTCGTCAAGGTGGATCCTGTAAGCAATTGCAGTATTCATCTCGGCGGACGGTGACGGGCAGCGAGACCTCGCGTGTATACAATTTGTGATAACCTGGACTGCACTGATGAGGGACAACATTCCGAAACCGGTCTGTAGTTGGTTCACCATTTGAATCGGGTGAAGTCCTGCTGTTTGTTCAGAGAGTTCTTGCAAAGTTGTTCCTTCAAAGTAAGGATCTTTGCACATGTGTCTGACTGATATAATTCAATATCTGTCGCGGTATTAGCAAGAGAAGTAGTTGTTTTTTGTCGGACACATGCCTTACATACTATACAAAGATATAGTCACTTCCTAGAGGATTGTTATCGACTGTTTTACAGTCACTTGGACAATAGCACAAAAAAACATTAAGACCATTAGTCAACTTTTTTCAAAATTAAAATCTCCTCTCGAAACAACCCAGAATTATAATGTTGTTTACAAAATTCCTTGCAACGATTGTAATAAAGTATACATCGGGCAAACTTCTAGACTCTTGAAAGGTAGGATTACTTCGCATAAAAGTGATTGTAGAAGAAATGTTAATTCCTGTGCATTAGCTGAACATGTAAATCGTTTTGACCATAGAATGGGTTTCGATAATGTTAGTGTGCTTGAAATAGAAAACAACATTTTCAAAAGGACATTTTTAGAAATAATACAAATTAATGAAGAGAGTAACAGCTTAAACAAGAAAACTGATTTGAATAATTTAAGTAAAATTTACACCTATATTTTAAAACTGAACAGAGATAAATCGAAAAATTATAGTAATGCTAATACACCTAGTAGAGTCATTTGATTTTATAATATCAATTCAAAAACATTGACATTAATTTTCAAATTCAAATACTGTCAGTCCGCATTTTAATTTTTATACAATATTTTTTACTTTACTGATGCTAATTTAAATTTTTACTCAAGTTATGTATGTTAGTAGATTCGATATATTTCTCCATTTTTTATTTTGTCCTGTCATAGTTGTCCTGAGGAAGGAAATAAACTTTTCCGAAAGCTTGACAAGATAACAAAGAGTTTTCTTTAAGACCAACATAAGACTGCAACCTCAAGATTTTTCAAATTCTACAAGTATTGTCAGTCACGATTTACCCAACTTTCATATATATAATATATATATATATATATATATATATATATATATATATATATATATATATATATATATATATATATATATATATATATATATATATATATATATATATATATACGTTACGCGTATCCAACGCTTGAATAATTTTACTCAAAAGTTGCTTTTCGCTTGAATTTTGGGTTAATGCTTGCGCAAGCAATAAACCGGAGCGGTGTGCTGTCATAATACCGGTACATTACTTGAATCCGAAGATCGCCGATGTTTGGAAGAATGCTTGCATGAAATGTAAAGTTTAGTACAATATTATATCAAATGAAAATCGATGGTTCTGAATTGTTTGCATAATGCTTGCATGAAACATAAACGTAAGTACAATAATATATCGTATGTAAATTGTTTCCCCTGGCCGACAGATAGCGCTCTAGGTTATATTTTGGATATTATCGGGAAATGCTCAATGAATAACAATTTTAAACATTTTCCAAAACTGAGAATTTTGATGAATACCGATTAAAAATAAGTAATATCGTAGTTAGGATATATAGAAATGAGAAAATAAAATTGAAAGATTGCCTTTTTAGGTTCTGTTGGTATAAATAAGGGGAATGTTAGGATTTATGAACACTTTTATCCTAAATATGCTAAAATCATGTTTTTCCTGAAATTATTTGTAGGTACTACTTGAAAGCATAATGCATCCAATTTTTAGAAATCCTACCCCAATTCTTCAGGATACAACTTTAATCTTTCAGAGCAATATTAAAAATGTGTATTATAAGCTTACCGAAGAATATAAACCTTTCGAGGTTAGTTTCAACGCAGAATCATTGAACACATTTTCACAGATGTATGAATTATTCAAAACTGACTTCATCTTCTATTGAACACCATACTTGAGAAACTGAATGACACCGTAAATATGAAAATGATTCATATTTGTTTTCATGATTTTCATGCACAGATGTGAGGACAAGTGTACTGTTTACTTTCGTTTCATGTTGCATTAGTAGGTCGTATTATCCGTATTGCGTCACAGTCGTATTGAGTGTTGCATAATGCTAGGAAAGGTGAAGTACTTCTAACAGAACATCGAATTTCAATTGAACTCTTCATAATTCAAATGCTGTGGAGTCCAGTAAATGAATACCTACCTATATATTGATAATGGATTTATGTAATTTCTTCTTGATATTGTCATTGCTATATATAAATAAAAATAATAGTTTAAAAAACTAAAAAACACGCTTCATATAGAAAACCAAACTAAAAAATATAAAATAAATTTTAATAAAATTGGATTAAGAACAGTGTAAACATTCCTACAGTGTAAAAAATACTAATAAATATAAATGATTAATAGTGTAAATAAGAAAAAAATGTTTTATTAAAAAAAAATCGTGGAGTGCATGGTGTCAATAGTAATAAATATTTTATTGACAGATATGAGAAGACGGATTATGATTTCGATAACATCTTAAATTCATTATTATTTATTCATTTTCATTTATTAGAATTTTTTACACTGTTCTTAATTCAAATTTATTAAATTTTTTTTTTGTATTTCTTTGTTTGATTTTCTGTATGAAGCGTGTTTTTTAGTTTTTTAAACTATTATTGATTTTCTACTTTTTATTTTTGGTTTAATTATAAAAGAGTGTTTTTTTTTTATTTTTTAAAACTGTTATTTGGTCTAATCTACTATCAATTCATCCCCCTACGAACGACAGCCCTCAGAAGTCGAAACTTGTGCGAGCTAAGGATTAACGGGGTCTTACCTTTTATCGTGCGATTCCTATAAGTAATAACTATAGGTAACTGTGAATATTTTCCAAATTATTAATGTGATAGTCAATTCTCGACTAATTCGACCCAGAAAAAATCCAGTTATAATGCATTTTTATGTAATCGAGGACGGAGAAGACGATGGCATTCATGTAAATCTCCTATCTACTCGAAATTAGGTAAAAAGTCACTAACACTCGAGAAAGAATGGCGTGGTCGCGAAAGAAGTACTCTATCTTGGAAACCGAGCAGCTAGTCGAAAAAAGTCATACCACAAAAATTATGTAAAATTATTCAAGAATTACGATAGTTTCATTTTTCGAAGTCGACGATATACCGGGTGTTCGCGAAAAGAAGTCTATAAGAAATTATTCGCATTTTTTGATGGTAACTCGATTTGCCGAACTCAGATCGACTTCTCCATAGCACCAATCGAATTTTCTCACCAAACTACCCCTTTTTCAAGAATTTCGTTCGAATCTGAAAACATTTGCAGTTTTCGCAAATCTGGAATTTGCCGTTTCGATTCTTAGATCAAAAGAAGAACTTCGGACGAATTCGACCCAGAAAAAATCCAGTCATAATGCATTTTTACGTAATCGAGGACGGAGAAAACGATGGCGTTCATGTAAATCTCCTATCTACTCGAAATTAGGTAAAAAGTCACTAACACTCGAGAAAGAATGGCGTGGTCGCGAAAGAAGTGCTCTATCTTGTAAACCGAGCAGCTAGTCGAAAAAAGTCATACCACAAAAATGATGTGAAATTATTCAAGAATTACGATAGTTTCATTTTTCAAAGTCTACGATATACCGGGTGTTCGCGAAAAGAAGTCTTTAAGAAATTATTCGCATTTTTTGATGGTAACTCGATTTGCCGAACTCAGATCCACTTCTCCATAGCACCAATCGAATTTTCTCACCAAACTACCCCTTTTTCAAGAATTTCGTTCGAATCTGAAAACATTTGCAGTTTTCGCAAATCTGGAATTTGCCGTTTCGATTCTTAGATCAAAAGAAGACCTTCGGACGAATTCGACCCAGAAAAAATCCAGTCATAATGCATTTTCACGTAATCGAGGACGGAGAAAACGATGGCGTTCATGTAAATCTCCTATCTACTCGAAATTAGGTAAAAAGTCACTAACACTCGAGAAAGAATGGCGTGGTCGCAAAAGAAGTGCTCTATCTTGTAAACCGAGCAGCTAGTCGAAAAAAGTCATACCACAAAAATGATGTGAAATTATTCAAGAATTACGATAGTTTCATTTTTCGAAGTCTACGATATACCGGGTGTTCGCGAAAAGAAGTCTATAAGAAATTATTCGCATTTTTTGATGATAACTCGATTTGCCGAACTCAGATCCACTTCTCCATAGCACCAATCGAATTTTCTCACCAAACTACCCCTTTTTCAAGAATTTCGTTCGAATCTGAAAACATTTGCAGTTTTCGCAAATCTGGAATTTGCCGTTTCGATTCTTAGATCAAAAGAAGAACTTCGGACGAATTCGACCCAGAAAAAATCCAGTCATAATGCATTTTTACGTAATCGAGGACGGAGAAAACGATGGCGTTCATGTAAATCTCCTATCTACTCGAAATTAGGTAAAAAGTCACTAACACTCGAGAAAGAATGGCGTGGTCGCGAAAGAAGTGCTCTATCTTGTAAACCGAGCAGCTAGTCGAAAAAAGTCATACTACAAAAATGATGTGAAATTATTCAAGAATTACGATAGTTTCATTTTTCAAAGTCTACGATATACCGGGTGTTCGCGAAAAGAAGTCTTTAAGAAATTATTCGCATTTTTTGATGGTAACTCGATTTGCCGAACTCAGATCCACTTCTCCATAGCACCAATCGAATTTTCTCACCAAACTACCCCTTTTTCAAGAATTTCGTTCCAATCTGAAAACATTTGCAGTTTTCGCAAATCTGGAATTTGCCGTTTCGATTCTTAGATCAAAAGAAGACCTTCGGACGAATTCGACCCAGAAAAAATCCAGTCATAATGCATTTTTACGTAATCGAGGACGGAAAAAACGATGGCGTTCATGTAAATCTCCTATCTACTCGAAATTAGGTAAAAAGTCACTAACACTCGAGAAAGAATGGCGTGGTCGCCAAAAAAGTGCTCTATCTTGTAAACCGAGCAGCTAGTCGAAAAAAGTCATACCACAAAAATGATGTGAAATTATTCAAGAATTACGATAGTTTCATTTTTCGAAGTCTACGATATACCGGGTGTTCGCGAAAAGAAGTCTATAAGAAATTATTCGCATTTTTTGATGATAACTCGATTTGCCGAACTCAGATCGACTTCTCCATAGCACCAATCGAATTTTCTCACCAAACTACCCCTTTTTCAAGAATTTCGTTCGAATCTGAAAACATTTGTAGTTTTCGCAAATCTGGAATTTGCCGTTTCGATTCTTAGATCAAAAGAAGACCTTCGGACTAATTCGACCTAGAAAAAATCCAGTCATAATGCTCTTTCAATAGGTATCCACGTGTCAAATTATGCCTTCCTATCTACCTACCTACTCTGATATTGAAAAAATCTGGTCCTGATTTTTATGTGGAAAGATCCGTATATTTTTATACAATAGGTACACCTACTTATTTTCAACAAGGTCTCACCCGAAAGATTTTTACAAATTTATGTTTATTGGTTTGTAATGCATTCTAAAAGTAACATGATGACAAAAAGGCATCAGTACACAGTACAGTATTCTAGTAACCATAATCGGAATTGGCATTTTGCAATCGACTACCGTACCAAAGTTTATAGCTAAAACAATTCTTTTAGCTATAAACTGTGACCGTACTACCCTTCAACTAAAAAATGCAATAAACTTCTTCAAATCTCCGTACCTACGTGTCTGACCGAAGTTATTTTTTATAAATATCTATCTACGTTGGGTTATAATCATATTTCAGACATGCAAGTTAATACTTAATAGTGCATTTGTGAACTTTCCATAGTAGTACCTACCTACCTACTTGATTATAATTTTACTTGTAATGGAATGCGAAAATAACATCAGAAACAAAATGGCAACAGCGCACACACCCAACAAAAGAAATTCCGATCACGGACGGGCATCATGGGACACGGCTTGCCGGATATTGTAACGATGGCGTTCATGTAAATCTCCTATCTACTCGAAATTAGGTAAAAAGTCACTAACACTCGAGAAAGAATGGCGTGGTCGCGAAAGAAGTACTCTATCTTGGAAACCGAGCAGCTAGTCGAAAAAAGTCGTACCACAAAAATGATGTAAAATTATTCAAGAATTACGATAGTTTCCTTTTTCGAAGTCTACGATATACCGGGTGTTCGCGAAAAGAAGTCTTTAAGAAATTATTCGCATTTTTTGATGGTAACTCGATTTGCCGAACTCAGATCCACTTCTCCATAGCACCAATCGAATTTTCTCACCAAACTACCCCTTTTTCCAGAATTTCGTTCGAATCTGAAAACATTTGTAGTTTTCGCAAATCTGGAATTTGCCGTTTCGATTCTTAGATCAAAAGAAGACCTTCGGACGAATTCGACCCAGAAAAAATCCAGTCATAATGCATTTTTACGTAATCGAGGACGGAGAAAACGATGGCGTTCATGTAAATCTCCTATCTACTCGAAATTAGGTAAAAAGTCACTAACACTCGAGAAAGAATGGCGTGGTCGCGAAAGAAGTGCTCTATCTTGTAAACCGAGCAGCTAGTCGAAAAAAGTCATACCACAAAAATGATGTGAAATTATTCAAGAATTACGATAGTTTCATTTTTCGAAGTCTACGATATACCGGGTGTTCGCGAAAAGAAGTCTATAAGAAATTATTCGCATTTTTTTATGATAACTCGATTTGCCGAACTCAGATCCACTTCTCCATAGCACCAATCGAATTTTCTCACCAAACTACCCCTTTTTCAAGAATTTCGTTCGAATCTGAAAACATTTGCAGTTTTCGCAAATCTGGAATTTGCCGTTTCGATTCTTAGATCAAAAGAAGACCTTCGGACGAATTCGACCCAGAAAAAATCCAGTCATAATGCATTTTCACGTAATCGAGGACGGAGAAAACGATGGCGTTCATGTAAATCTCCTATCTACTCGAAATTAGGTAAAAAGTCACTAACACTCGAGAAAGAATGGCGTGGTCGCAAAAGAAGTGCTCTATCTTGTAAACCGAGCAGCTAGTCGAAAAAAGTCATACCACAAAAATGATGTGAAATTATTCAAGAATTACGATAGTTTTATTTTTCGAAGTCTACGATATACCGGGTGTTCGCGAAAAGAAGTCTATAAGAAATTATTCGCATTTTTTGATGATAACTCGATTTGCCGAACTCAGATCCACTTCTCCATAGCACCAATCGAATTTTCTCACCAAACTACCCCTTTTTCAAGAATTTCGTTCGAATCTGAAAACATTTGCAGTTTTCGCAAATCTGGAATTTGCCGTTTCGATTCTTAGATCAAAAGAAGACCTTCGGACGAATTCGACCCAGAAAAAATCCAGTCATAATGCATTTTTACGTAATCGAGGACGGAGAAAACGATGGCGTTCATGTAAATCTCCTATCTTCTCGAAATTAGGTAAAAAGTCACTAACACTCGAGAAAGAATGGCGTGGTCGCGAATGAAGTGCTCTATCTTGTAAACCGAGCAGCTAGTCGAAAAAAGTCATACTACAAAAATGATGTGAAATTATTCAAGAATTACGATAGTTTCATTTTTCAAAGTCTACGATATACCGGGTGTTCGCGAAAAGAAGTCTTTAAGAAATTATTCGCATTTTTTGATGGTAACTCGATTTGCCGAACTCAGATCCACTTCTCCATAGCACCAATCGAATTTTCTCACCAAACTACCCCCTTTTCAAGATTATCGTTCGAATCTGAAAACATTTGCAGTTTTCGCAAATCTGGAATTTGCCGTTTCGATTCTTAGATCAAAAGAAGACCTTCGGACGAATTCGACCCAGAAAAAATCCAGTCATAATGCATTTTTACGTAATCGAGGACGGAGAAAACGATGGCGTTCATGTAAATCTCCTATCTACTCGAAATTAGGTAAAAAGTCACTAACACTCGAGAAAGAATGGCGTGGTCGCGAAAGAAGTGCTCTATCTTGTAAACCGAGCAGCTAGTCGAAAAAAGTCATACCACAAAAATGATGTGAAATTATTCAAGAATTACGATAGTTTCATTTTTCAAAGTCTACGATATACCGGGTGTTCGCGAAAAGAAGTCTTTAAGAAATTATTCGCATTTTTTGATGGTAACTCGATTTGCCGAACTCAGATCCACTTCTCCATAGCACCAATCGAATTTTCTCACCAAACTACCCCTTTTTCAAGAATTTCGTTCGAATCTGAAAACATTTGCAGTTTTCGCAAATCTGGAATTTGCCGTTTCGATTCTTAGATCAAAAGAAGACCTTCGGACGAATTCGACCCAGAAAAAATCCAGTCATAATGCATTTTTACGTAATCGAGGACGGAGAAAACGATGGCGTTCATGTAAATCTCCTATCTACTCGAAATTAGGTAAAAAGTCACTAACACTCGAGAAAGAATGGCGTGGTCGCCAAAAAAGTGCTCTATCTTGTAAACCGAGCAGCTAGTCGAAAAAAGTCATACCACAAAAATGATGTGAAATTATTCAAGAATTACGATAGTTTCATTTTTCAAAGTCTACGATATACCGGGTGTTCGCGAAAAGAAGTCTTTAAGAAATTATTCGCATTTTTTGATGGTAACTCGATTTGCCGAACTCAGATCCACTTCTCCATAGCACCAATCGAATTTTCTCACCAAACTACCCCTTTTTCAAGAATTTCGTTCCAATCTGAAAACATTTGTAGTTTTCGCAAATCTGGAATTTGCCGTTTCGATTCTTAGATCAAAAGAAGACCTTCGGACGAATTCGACCCAGAAAAAATCCAGTCATAATGCATTTTTACGTAATCGAGGACGGAGAAAACGATGGCGTTCATGTAAATCTCCTATCTACTCGAAATTAGGTAAAAAGTCACTATCACTCGAGAAAGAATGGCGTGGTCGCGAAAGAAGTGCTCTATCTTGTAAACCGAGCAGCTAGTCGAAAAAAGTCATACCACAAAAATGATGTGAAATTATTCAAGAATTACGATAGTTTCATTTTTCAAAGTCTTCGATATACCGGGTGTTCGCGAAAAGAAGTCTATAAGAAATTATTCGCATTTTTTGATGATAACTCGATTTGCCGAACTCAGATCGACTTCTCCATAGCACCAATCGAATTTTCTCACCAAACTACCCCTTTTTCAAGAATTTCGTTCGAATCTGAAAACATTTGTAGTTTTCGCAAATCTGGAATTTGCCGTTTCGATTCTTAGATCAAAAGAAGACCTTCGGACTAATTCGACCTAGAAAAAATCCAGTCATAATGCTCTTTCAATAGGTATCCACGTGTCAAATTATGCCTTCCTATCTACCTACCTACTCTGATATTGAAAAAAATCTGGTCCTGATTTTTATGTGGAAAGATCCGTATATTTTTATACAATAGGTACACCTACTTATTTTCAACAAGGTCTCACCCGAAAGATTTTTACAAATTTATGTTTATTGGTTTGTAATGCATTCTAAAAGTAACATGATGACAAAAAGGCATCAGTACACAGTACAGTATTCTAGTAACCATAATCGGAATTGGCATTTTGCAATCGACCACCGTACCAAAGTTTATAGCTAAAAGAATTCTTTTAGCTATAAACTGTGACCGTACTACCCTTCAACTAAAAAATGGAATAAACTTCTAAAAATCTCCGTACCTACGTGTCTGACCGAAGTTATTTTTTATAAACATCTATCTACGTTGGGTTATAATCATATTTCAGACATGCAAGTTAATACTTAATAGTGCATTTGTGAACATTCCATAGTAGTGCCTACCTACCTACTTGATTATAATTTTACTTGTAATGGAATGCGAAAATAATATCAGACACAAAATGGCAACAGCGCACACACCCAACAAAAGAAATTCCGATCACGGACGGCATCATGGGACACGGCTTTCCGGATATTGTGACAATTGTAACTCTCCCCTGGCAACACAACCTAAGAGAAGAGCAGACCAAGCCAAGCAGAAGAATGAATAATTTCATTTCGTATCGTTCTGTCGTTGTGTATTGATGCGTGGTAGTTTTCTGTGAGTTAATAATAATTATCTGAATACCGGTGGGGATATTCTGTTGTAGGTAAGTAATATTATTTAAATATGTCGATTTCCAGTTATATTCTTTGCATTGTG
This sequence comes from Chrysolina americana, assembly GCA_958502065.1. NCBI lineage: Eukaryota > Metazoa > Arthropoda > Insecta > Coleoptera > Chrysomelidae > Chrysolina > Chrysolina americana. The sequence goes on from OY293418.1 coordinate 37,074,229, forward strand.
GTGAACTTATTGTTTAACTTTAGGCTAGGTGCCCGTAAATTTTAATTAATAGAATTTGTAGGGTGGCCATAGGACGCGGTTTATAGAGTAGGTACGCCATTTTTGATTTTGCAGTAAATGAAAAGCCGGGTTGGAAATGAACCGTACTAGGTACATTTTTCTGTTGAAAGGTTAGAGAGGAATACATTATAATTGATACAATCAATACATTTTCACAAATGGTTGAAAAAATCAACTTTCAATTTAGCTCTAAATTTTTTACATGCTAATTGGCTACATTTCGAACGTATCTCAGTTCTGGTCAGGTCTAGTCCTCACATTTTTCAATTTTATTCTGTTTTTGACATATTGTGTTTTAACCTTCTAAGAGGAAGTCAAGTGTCCTTCCTCATTCAGTTAAACATTAGAGGAATTTTGAAGTCACTATTTTTTATTTTGTTGAATTGATAAACCATAACCGATGTAGAAATATCTTGAACTAACGTAATTGTTAATTCTTAGTGGAATAAAATAAGAGAGATGGCCATTTTTCTAAATCGGCCTTAGTTGCTGATTCTTAAATTGAATGGTAGATGAAAGTAGGTGAATGATTATTTATTTAATAGTTTTGTTTATAAAATCACCATAACCTTTATTTACACTATTTTTCCTACACTCACATTCGAGTTTTCATTAGAAAATAAGTAGGTATTGCTGAAAGTAATATAACATATAAAAAAGGTAGGCACCTAATTCTTATTATAGGAACAGTTCTTGTTTTTGAACTATTCTTCGAAAAAACAAAGTGGCCTTTTCTGACAGAGGGTATCCTTTACAATTTTAAACCTACATTAGGGGATTATTGGATTGTTCGACTGAACAACTGCTTGACGATGTACAGTGAGATTCAAAGAGTTTGCACCATATGGGAAACTGTTTTTTTATCCATTTGTCAGAATATTGTATTTCTGATAAAAGTTGGTGGATTCCAAGGAAGTTTCATTTGTTTGTTTTAAATTCTTAATTTCTGAACGGTGTAAAGCGGAGAACAAAAAATAAGAAAATTCTATCAGGAATAAACTACCCTTATTTATATTCGACATTTTCGAAAACGTTCACTTAGAAAAGTTGTTTGAACTTTGCTAAATGAACGTTTTCAATAATGTCGAATATAAGGATAGTTTATTCGTGATCTCACTGTATTACCCATAATATATCTGGTTTTTATTTGTCTTATTTCGGGAAGAATCTTGCAAATGAATTCTGACTAGAAAGTATATCAGTGTGATAAGTTTTGGAAAATTCCATAACTCCCTAGGATTTTTAGGAAAGATGTTTTTTGTATTATTCTGTGACACTGAAGCTCTAAACGATGTATACCAATTTTGAATTATTTTGTCTGGCTGAACTTTGGCCACCACGGCCAGTAATAGTAAAATAAAATCATTTTGTTCTGTCCCACTTGTACATGGCTGTAAATCACTGAATTTTCGAGCTGGAAGATTGAATAAAAAATGTGTTGTAAGATTTTGTGGAAAGTTCTATTCTATTTAGTCAAAAAAAGTCAACTGTCAAAATTATTGACATAACCTACTATTTTTAAATGGAATACCCTGTAAATAATTATCCAGTACTTGTATATTACTTACAGATTTATCAGCTATTAAACCCTCCAGATTAGTATTTAAACCAGTTACTTTCTTTGAAATTTTCAACTCTTATTTTAAGATTTCATTCAGTACTTCTCGTCTCCCTCCTTCTGGTTTTCTTCGCCAAGTATTCAACAGAAAGCAACTACTGCTCTCTACGACCGTTGAATTATATCTGTTAGATACTTGGCAGAGCTTTCTACAAGAATGGCCCTTACCGTGCTCTATAAATCACACAGCCAAAATTCTTTTCGGATTTACGATGGGGGAACACCTATATACCGGTTTCATGGTACTTGTCAATTATCAGTGCAAGCCATCTCGACCAACTTTAATCTCAAAACATCTTGGATCTTGATAGGTAAGTATTACTAAAATGAACACCGAAACATAGAATCAGGGCCACCTAGGACCTTAGTAATACTTACCTATCAAGAGCCAAGAATTTTTGAGATTAATGTTGGGCGAGATGGCTTGCACTGATAATTGACAAGTACCATGAATCCGGTATATAGGTGTTCCCCCATCGTAAATCCGAAAATAATTTTGGCTGTGTGATTTATAGAGCACGGTAAGTGCCATTATTGTAAAATGCTTTGCCAAGTATCTAACAGATATAATTCAACGGTCGTAGAGGGCAGTAGTTGTTTTCTGTTGGATACTTGCCGACGAATATACCTATTGCATAGGTGTTTTATGCGGAAGTCAGAATTTAAATAATTTTATTTTGTAATTATTTAATGCCAGAAAGTAGACATGAAAGGAAGATAAATTATTTCTTACTTTCTAGTCTGTCTTGAAAATGCGGTAGGTCCGTATATTGAGAACTTATTTTTATAGCATAAAAAAAATGTATGGTCTTTTTTATAGGAAAATATTTAGTGATCAGAATATTGGTATATTTACTAAATACAGGGTGTCAACGCATTCATTAGACAAGCCATAGTTTCCATAGTTCCAATGGCATGAGATTGAAACTTGTCAGGATTGTTTGATTCAACAGCTGTAAAAAAAATCACTATTTCACTCTTCCACACCACTTCCGGTTTTACCGGAAACGACCCCAACTTGTGTCAAGTGGAACACTATGTATATTTTTAATATTTTTTTTATTTTAGGGACGATTCTGATTATAATCACCTACTTTTTCATTTATTTTTCATATGAAATTATCAATGGGTTCGTCGTGAAAATTAGAATCCAAGGAATAATTGTCTAAAAGATGTCGTCATTTAAAAAAATTTACTGTTTTAGCAATTATTGATTTTGGAAATTTCTAACCTACATAAGTACTCAACTAGGCAAAAAAACTGTTTATATTATTTTTCACTCATTATTGATGTCTATCGGATTTATTGAAGTGCATCCAACGCACTCTAGATTTAAAAAAAATGCTGCTCAAAAACCAATTGTCTCAAAAGTAGGTGATCGTACTCAGAATCGTCTCTAGAACAAAAAAATATGCAAAAATATACAGGGTGTTCCATTTGAAAATTCGAATTTGAGGTCGTTTCTGGTGAAACCGTAAGCGATGGGGGAGAACGAAATGGTGATTTTTTTTTAAAACTATTGTTTACTCCAACAATACTGCCAAGTTTCAAGCTCATGCCATTGGAACTCTGGAAACTATGGCTTGTCTTATGAATGCGTTGACAACCGTTTTTTTTTTTGTAGTAGCAATGGCACAAGCTGCTGATTCCACTATATGGTTGGAGAAAGATTTAAAAGCCGTGGATTGGTAATAGTTATATTTGAAAGCAAGTTAGAAAACCATACAATTTTTTTTTTTAGGTGTTGTGACTATCGTCTGGATAAGTGTTTTGTGGATAAATGCTCGAAAATTCATTTATATGAATACTGCATGGATTATATGAATACTTTAAGTTGTCAACATGGGAGACAATGCAACTACATGCATGTTACAAAAACAGAAAAATTATTGTATCTTCGTGGAAACAAAGAAATCCATAAAATAATTATACCAGAAGCTGTACGTTCACGACAGATCAGTGGCATATGTAATCGCTACAAATATGGCACTTGTAGTAGCGGTTGTCAAAACGTACACGTTGACAAAGGTGAAACAGACTCATCTTGCAACATATGTTGCATGCAGATGGAGAATATCGCCATGTACATAAGGTGTCGCCACATAGTCTGCGATACCTGCATGATGAGATTATATGTTGACAATATTAATCCTAACATGCCTGGCTTTGTGTGTCCCTTCTGCAAAACAGGAAGCGAATCCTTTGTAATACTGAAAGGAAAGGGAACCAATTAAGGACCGAGGAGGGCTATCCATCAATATTGAATTGCGTTGTTGTTTGTTATTTTACATTGCGTTGTTGTTTGATATGGCGTTGTTGTTTATTTACAGTTTGATACTTTAAAACATTTTGTAATTTAAAAAAATATTTCAAGAGCATCAAATGTCTTGCAAGGATTACGTACTATTCCGAGAGTGCGGTAGAAAGAACTGCAACAAAACCCACGACCTTTTATACTGTGGATTGAGATGTGGCAGCAACAGATGCAAGAGGTTGCATCTTACGGAAGAGCAGACGGAGGATGTTAAACGGAATACAAGGCCCTTTGTAGAGGAGATCCAGAAGGAGGTCGACAGGCTTGCCTGGACATATAAATGTTTATATGGAGACAACAAACACTTGATCTGTACCAGACCCTTAACAGGCTTGAACCGATGTTTGCAGGAATGCCGTACTTGTAGCATATTGGACAAGCCCTTCGCTCAACGTGAGTATAAAAAAATTCACTATAAATAAATAATCCCTAGTATGATTGTATGTGGTAACCGGGCTTTTCAATTGTTCAAAAGAGATCCTTGATGGTATATATATATATAGTTGAAAACCGTTGGTTTTTTCAATTCCTGTTGAGAAGCTATCATTAAACTGCTTTGGATACCCTGTTTATTTATCCTATTTCGAGCACCATATGATTTCAACTCTCATACTTTCTCTTCCATTTACCTGCACTCGACCAAGGATTATTTTAAATCTTCACATTCCCAGTTATATTGCTTGTAGGAGTGACAATATTTTTTTCTTTTCAGCTATTCGATGCTGTCGATGTGGCATTTATGGAGGAGACGTGATCATGCCACAGTGCCACCACATATACCACCAGCAGTGCGTTAATTTCTTGGAATTAGACATATCGAGGGCACTTCCGGAATATACCTGTTTGGAATGTGGGGTAGCTAATCTACCTCCGAACAAAATATATTGGAGCGCCTAGAAGGTACGTTCATGATCAATACATTATGCATTCATGTAGGAAAGGTGCTTTTTCTTTGATACCTACATACCTACTTTTGTATTATCGATTTGTCAGAAAATTGTAATCCCCATAAAAATTGGTGCATTGCACAATACTTGCATATAGTACAGGAGAGAACAAAAAATAGGAATTTTGATAAGGTGTATACTACCCCTTATTTTTCAAATGATCAATAGTTCATTCAAAGAAGATTGTTTAGAATTGAAAACAATTATCAAATTTGGAATCACAGCCATGGTAGTTTACTCTTGATCAAATTTCTATTTTTGTTCCCCCCTGTACACCAGTTGGAAATTTAGAATTTTGATGACTCGAATACAAGTATTCCGTAATGCACCAACTTTTACGAAGAATAAACTTTTCTAAATAATCGCCAATAAATTTAGTTTATTATGGAACCATTCTAAGTGAAAACACTATGTACAATTTTTTTTAGCAGAGGTATATTCAGTTCATTTCTTACACATTCAGATGAATCCTAAAAAGCTTCATTGTTAAAAAAGAGTGATAACAGTTATAATTATTATTTTATTTTCATTGGTAAACAGTGCGAGATGATTTTGCATTGCAAATTTTCAACCGAATAAATAAACATTATTACATCGTATATAAAATTCTTGTTTTGTGATCGTTCCTTGATATGTGTGTCAACTTTTAGATTATTTGGACCATTGGAAGTGGGCTAAAATTATATTTATAGATTCAGATTATTATTATCATTTTTGCATTTCTTTATTTCATTTATTCTTGATTTTTGTGCAAAATTTCGAATTTTTATTTAGAATGGAAGCAGAAAGGCTACATTTACATTATTGCCTTATTCGGACTTGGTGCCCGTTACACCCTTATTACACTATGCTTTTTTTCGTGCCTATTTTCACGCCTATTTGTTGCCTTAATTTCCTCAAATTATTGGCAACATGCTTTTTTAAATGATTGTTTGAGGCAGTAATTTCAGAGCTGCAAACTAGTGCAAACATAGTAAAATTATTTACATATAGGACCCTAAGTAGTTTCTGAAGTCACATTATTAATGTCGCGAATAAAAGATAAAATAGAGAAAAAATTTGTAGTTTTTGGATTGTATTATTATTTATTTTTTGGTTATGTCCAGTCAGGCAGATTAGTAATGTGTTGGCGCACCTTTCAGAGTCCTTGGGCGCACCTGACATTTCCACAAACGTCCTTGAAATCCCCTCGATTCAGGTGGAAAAAATAGAACCGGTCCTATTTATTTTCAAACCTGAAACAGTCTACTAAATAGCCTCGCGCGCATGCGTATTCGTTTGATATTTCAGCCATCGGTAATCAGACAGACAAGCAGGCACGATAACGGCATAGTGTAAAGGGTAAAAAATATACCGCTACCAAACTGATCATGCGCATTGGCTTTTATTCTCCACCCTTCCGCTACCGCTTCCCCAGTTGGAGGTTGGCGACGTTGGCGTTGGCCCAGTAAGCCCAGTTGCATTATAGAATTCAGTAGGTATCACAAGATCTAAAATCATTTATAAGAGTAAGTTAGTAGTGCTTGTTACATGTGTCCGATTAAGAAGATTGTGATAAAAAATAGCGGTAAGTAAGCGATTGAAATGGTGAAGGTCTGGTAATAGTATATTACGCATCGAGTGTTGTAAATAGCATATTAGGTACGCACGAAGGGAAAAATTGCGCACGAGCCCCGTATACTATATAGTATACAAATGATGAATTTAAGAAATCAAATATGTATGTAACTAAATAATTTATATCAGTGGTATTAAAGTTATTAGTAAAATTTGAAAACAGTTGATTTATTTGATAACGAAACCTATCCATCCCTAATTTATAAAGGAAATATTGAGAATTGAGAAATAATATTAATAAAACTGAAACCAATTAATTTGCGTAATTCGGGTAATCATTTTAATTTATCTTTCATAGCTGCGGCGAAGTCAAAAGTTAGTGTATACAGGGTAGGTCTCAATATGGTACCGCCCATAATCTTTAGATACCCATTATGAATTTCGAGATGAAAGCTTCGGAAGAAAGTTGATGGTTTACTCTGTATATTTTCGTATATTCAAAAGTTGGTGTATACAGGGTGAGTCTCAATTATGGTACCGCCCATAATCTTTAGATACCCATTATGAATTTCGAGATGAAAGCTTCGGAAGAAAGTTGATGGTTTACTCTGCATATTTTCGTATATTCAAAAGTTGGTGTATACAGGGTGAGTCTCAATTATGGTACCGCCCATAATCTTTAGATACCCATTATGAATTTCGAGATGAAAGCTTCGGAAGAAAGTTGATGGTTTACTCTGCATATTTTCGTAAATTTAAAAGTTGGTGTATACAGGGTGAGTCTCAACTATGGTACCGCCCATATTCTTTAGATACCCATTATGAATTTCGAGATGAAAGCTTCGGAAGAAAGTTGATGGTTTACTCTGCATATTTTCGTATATTCAAAAGTTGGTGTATACAGGGTGAGTCTCAATTATGGTACCGCCCATAATCTTTAGATACCCATTATGAATTTCGAGATGAAAGCTTCGGAAGAAAGTTGATGGTTTACTCTGCATATTTTCGTAAATTTAAAAGTTGGTGTATACAGGGTGAGTCTCAACTATGGTACCGCCCATATTCTTTAGATACCCATTATGAATTTCGAGATGAAAGCTTCGGAAGAAAGTTGATGGTTTACTCTGCATATTTTCGTATATTCAAAAGTTGGTGTATACAGGGTGAGTCTCAATTATGGTACCGCCCATAATCTTTAGATACCCATTATGAATTTCGAGATGAAAGCTTCGGAAGAAAGTTGATGGTTTACTCTGCATATTTTCGTAAATTTAAAAGTTGGTGTATACAGGGTGAGTCTCAACTATGGTACCGCCCATATTCTTTAGATACCCATTATGAATTTCGAGATGAAAGCTTCGGAAGAAAGTTGATGGTTTACTCTGCATATTTTCGTTGGTAAAAGTTGGTGTATGGGTAAGTGTCAATATGGGACCGCGTATATTCTTTAGATACCCATTATGAATTTCGAGATGCATATATTTGTAAATTCAAATGTTCTTCAATTTGGACATTGGTAGAGATAGAAGTGAAATTACCCATGGTTTTTTCGCCACGCTTTGACTAAGAAAGTTGGAATAGAGTTGGTTAATTAAATGAATTGCTTTGTTAATAACTCAATTATTATTTTAGACGAATTAGATATTGAAAAAATATTTTCCGCTTTTCGTTTCACTTGCTATTTTTTAGGTTTTTAAACTATTAATTCATTTCAATACATTCTCCTATTTGGTGTAATTTAAAAACTAAAAAGCAGCAATAGATTTCAAGTTGCAGGGATGATAAAAATTAATCACTGGCTACTGAAAGTTGTGAAATTTTTTATTTTTTTTCCTTTTCTTTTCAGGGTTGGTTGATGGAATATAACCATTTGGGTTGTTTTTGGCTTCGTTGTTTTTTATTGCGTCTTTGTTTTGTTTTCGTCGTTGTTTTTTTTATTCACTTATATATAAAGAGTGATCCCGTCACCATGGCGGCTTTTGCACTCGTAACTATCGAAAATGGCATGCAGACGGTCATCCCTAGATCAGAAATAATATCACAGGATAGTAAGGTGGAGTGTTTCATATTGGGGAAACGTCACCAAATCGTCATAAATGGATTTAACGAAGATTTTATTTCCCTATATAATTTTGCTGTGAGCCATAATACATGCCGACTCAGGGTTGTTTTGGAGAAAAATGTAAACAATGGCAGCCCAAATAAAGCAGAATGGAATACTCCAAAGGGCAGAACAGAAACAGAACGGAATACTGATTCGTTGGAGGGACTGAAGAAGATAAAACCCAGAAATATTTTTCGAAATGTACCTGTTGAAGAGGAAGGTGTAGAGGGGATCACTCGTATTCAGCAAGCAAGTTTCATTTCAAGTATTGATGATTTGCCCCCCGTGTTCAATTGTAACTGCTTGTCTTCAGTATGTAACTGTTTGTCTTCTGCATCTGACAGTCTGCCTCCTATGCCTGACAGCCTGCCTCCTATGCCTGACAGCCTGCCTCCTATGCCTGACAGCCTGCCTCCTATGCCTGACAGCTTGCCTCCCACAATTGACAGCTTGCCTTTAACTTTCGATGGACTGCCTCCTACGATTGACAGTCTGCTTCCTACGATTGACAGTCTGTCTCCTACGATTGACAGTCTGCTTCCTACGATTGACAGCCTGCCCCCCACAATTGACAGCCTGCCCCCCACAATTGACAGCCTGCCCCCCACAATTGACAGCCTGCCCCCCACAATTGACAGCCTGCCCCCCACAATTGACAGCCTGCCTTCAACTATTTACATTCTGCCTTCCACAATCGACAGTCTGCCCTTCACTTTTGACGACGGTTTGCCTTCCATATCCCCTTCCATGTCTAACGGTTTCCCTTCCATGTCTGACAGTCAGCCTTCCGCGTCGTCCAATAGTCTGCCCTCCACAGCCATGGACCTTCCTTTCGCTGCCACCAGTTTTTCTTCTTTGTCGAAGAATCTGCCATCCACGTCCATCAGTCATTCATCAATATCCAGCCTTTCTCACATGTCCCGAGTTCACTTACAAACAATTACTGAAGAATCCATATCGGAAATTATTAATCATAATCCTCCAACATTAGAGAATAAAGCTGCTTATAAGCGTAGGTGAGTTGCAGCAAAAATCAAATTAATTAGTTTTTCACATTTGCAATACACTGTTTGGAACCTTTGGTGCAGTGTTGAATATACTGGAATTTTATCCCAACATCAAACCGTTATTTTTAACACCTCGACACGTGTTTCTATCACCAAGTGATCATCTTCAAAAGGAACTTTAAACTTATTCTACATACAGTTTCTCTTATTTATACCTGTAGATTTAGTTCATTTGTCCTCTTGATGATGATCACTGGGTGATTGAAACACGTATCGAGTTGTTAAAAATAACGGTTTGATGTTGCTATAAAACTCCAGTATATTCTTTAGTTTTCACATAATTGACAATGTTTCCAAATAACAAAAACACATTTTCAAAATGACCACCACTAAGTCTTGTGTCCTACTTGCTTAGTTTACGTGTAACGAGGTATCGACTGCTACGGCACTGGAATTAAAATTCAAAGTATAATTTCATGAAAAGGAGCCCCTTGTTACTACTAACAAACACAATAAGTTCAATCAAAATCATCGTAAAGGATTTTGAGTAATTCAAGGAAAACTGATTTTTTTTTATTAAACTTTTGACACCCCGTTACTCGGACACAAAGCAAGTTATGACATATGTTTATATTAACCCTTTTTTTCATAAAATGCCGCAAGGAATCACCACCTGAAATTAATGACATTATTAAAGATACACCCTGTATTCAAAAATCAAATAAATTTGTCGAGCCCCAGGAATACACATGTATTCGGTGTCATGTCCTATGGTAATTATTTAATGAAAGCAGAACATTGTTTGCTAGAGGAAATAAGTAACATGTCAGTTTGTCAAATTGTATTTGGTTTGTTTTGTGGACATGTATTATACAGGAATTTGTGAAATCTTTGACATATAAATCCTGTTTATTTTATCTAGTATTCTTGCTTTAATTATTGTTCGCAATCGTTTTTTGAGGACTGCTTATCTGCATTGAATAGCCACCTTGTAACTTTCACTAAAGAATTAGCGAAATAGTGGTATTACTGTATTACTAATTTCAGACCCTGTATGTATAAATGTTATTTATGTTACAGGATCTGCAACAAACCTAATGTATGCAAATTCTGCAGACAGCCAAAAACTAATATTAAACGCCATATCATGTCCATGCACAGAAATGAAAATGAGGTTATGGAGTTTATGGCATTGGCGGATGAAAACGAAAAAAAAAATGAAAAACTCTCCCAAATCAGAAGAGACGGAAATTTCTCTGCTTTCAAAGAAGGTGAAAATATTGTCCCATCAAGAGTCTCTAAATATTTTGTAAAACCTGATGCATCTGAGTACATAGCATGTACTTGGTGCCAAATAATCTTGAAAAAGAAGTCATTGAGAAATCATTTACAGAAAAATTGTACTAAAAACACTTCCAACTCTAGCAAAGGCATGTTGTACAAATCAAGGGCTATTTCTGAAAATATTCACAAAAGAGCCAACGAAGTTGTTAGAGACTTCTTATTCCCTGCATTCAGAGAAGGTCCTATTAAAGAAACCATACGATTTGACAACCTCATAATTTTGTATGGAAATGAAATGGCTTGTAAGTACAGATCGCAGCATCACTACGCTATGATAAGAAATCGAATGATAAGAATGGCACGGGTTTTAATAATGATAAAGGAAAAAAATACATCTGTACGTCAATTTGAAGATATATTGAAACCCCATATGTTTGACTCCATCATTGAAGTTATCAACAGGTTGGGAAATTATGACCAAATCACGGGGAATTATAATAAACCCTCTTTACCAACTGAAGTAGGTACATCACTAAAATACATGATCCAGTTAAATATTTCGGAATGTATCAAAAATGGGAATATGGAAGGAAAGAAAGAGTCGAAAAATTTATTACACTTGTTAAAAACAGCGCTTCCAGCACACGTGAATAAAACAGCATCTGAAAGTTTGTTGAAACATAAAAGGAAAAAAATACCTATATTGCCTTCGATGGATGACATACAGAAATTAAACTTCTATCTATTGCAGAACAGAAATCATCTCTATGAAACGATGATGAAAAAGTTCCATGTGAATACTTGGACAAACTTGGGTAATTTTACTTTGATGAGCATATTGATTTTCAATCGAAGGCGACCTGGAGAGCTAGAACGGAGTCTCATTTCTGATTTAGACAGCTTGGCAAGAATAGAGGAGAATACAGACACCTACAAGAAATTGAGTGAAAGTGACAAGAATTATGTGAAAGAATATGTAAGATTTGTCATCAGAGGAAAATTGGCAAGAGGAGTTCCAGTACTTCTACATAATTCAATGCATGAATGTATTAAATTATTGATGAAATACCGAAAAGAGGCCGGAATAGCAGATAAAAATCCCTACATATTTGCTTTGCCCCAGTGTGGAGATTCAAAAGAACGTGTTGTGTACAGACATGTATCTGCCACATCATTGATGAGGAAGTTTTCAGAGGAATGCAGAGCAACTAATCCCAAATCACTTCGAGCTACCATACTTCGAAAACATGTTGCCACTAAATCCATGTCTCTCAACTTGGACAATGAAGAAATACACCTTCTGCAAGGATACTTGGGACATGCGGAAAAGATACACAGAGAATATTATAGGCAACCTCTTGTAGAACGTGATATAATCAGCGTTAGCAAAGTTTTATTAGCTGCACAAAGTAATTCACCGATTTCCGGCAAAGACTCGGGTAGCGGTCTCAGCACTCCTATACCGACACCTATGGCTCCTGTCCCAGTGCTTAGTACTACTGCAATAGCCAGTACCCCCACTACACCACAAAACCACAACTCTCCAACTCCAGGACCATCCAAAATTCGTAGAAGAGTCACCTCTGATACTTCAGAAAAAGGAAGTGGATCTGAATATAACTCCAGTACTGATAGTAGTATTTTCAGTGATGATTCGGATTTGGGAAGTTCTCCAAAAGGCAAACGAAAAAGATTATTAGGTAAGTTGGTTACTGAAGTCCATTGAGTTACTTTATCCACTCTATGCAAAATATATTAATTTTTTTCACACTTAGTATTCATAATATTTTTCATTAATATTTTTATTCGTATTAATAAAGGTTAATTACACCAAGGTAAATATGATTAATTTCCACAAATTTTATTCTCTTCGCTTCAAGTGAATATTGTTTTTCGTTGATACTTTTACACCCATCTTATTAGGGTAACCCTATAATTATTATAGAAATTTAATGAACTTCCATTTCAAATTCACTTTTCTTTCGATATAGTATCTGGACCTAATGTAAATAAATTGAATGAAAAGCCCTAGAAACAGTTATATATTTTTTATTGATAGTCTTTCGCCTTTAATGGATAATAGTTGTTCTATTTTCATTAGAATTAAACCTCATCTTCCACCATTTCATTTTGTATCTTTTCAAATTTATTTTTCATTTTGCAGCTGTTTCCCCTGGTCTAGCTGCAGTGAAGAGAACGTGGAATACACCAGAGAGAAAAGCTGGTAGAAGAATTTTCTCGCGTCATATAACACAAGGGAATCTGCCATCAACTAATGAAATTTTAGAAACTATCAGTGAATGTGAAGATTTGAGAAAACGGACTGTTCCACAGATCCGAGTGTGGCTCTTTAACAACATGAAGACAAAAAAAAGTATGTGCAAATTAATTACACAAAGTTTACCATTGAACAGTCAAATTAAAAGTACATTCTAAATAAAATCTTGCAAGAAAAAGAAAATTTACAAGTCTTGATTAATTTCTGTAATTCATTTTGCCAATATCTCATTAATAATTATTCAGTTTACTACTTTTTACCACTCGAGCATACAGTTAAATAAAATAAGATTCAACATTTTTTTATCACTGTCATGTAGTCTGTTTTCAATTCTGTTAAATAAGGGTACCACAGTGAATAATTTCAAAGTTATCAAATTTAGGTAGGATACGACGAAATATATCGAACCAAATCTATCAGATACCTGTGGAACATTCCTCTAACACATTGCAGGAAGTCCTTAATTGCACATGCTTCCTTTTAATAATTTGGCTGAGCTCTTGCTTGATCTGGTTTGAATGACCACCTATCAAACTAGATTTGAGTTTCTTTCCTTTCATCAGTGACAGGGTAGGCCAGACAGCTTTGTAGCCGTGAGCCATGAGCACCTCAACTTCAAAGGCTTAGCTTAAAATCTAACTGGTCGTGACACAGCTTCAATGCTGTGTTACCTACCATGTCACCGATGAGAGGCAAGAATCTCCAAACTATTCTGCCAGGTGGTCATCAAACAAGGTCAAGCTAGAGCACAGCCAAATTAATGAAAGAAAGCACATGTATTTGGTGACAATGCCATGAGCATGGTACACATTGCACAGGTATCAGACAGGTGTAGTGTGGTATGAGCTCCTCTCTGACAACTTCTAAGGGTGATAAAATAGCAACTTGCATATTCGTTACAAATACCTGCTTGAAAATATTTTAACAAAAGTACACTTATGAGAGAGAGACAGACAGAGATAGACAGACAGAAGCAGACAGAGAGAAAGAGACCTGATAATGCAAATTTCTTTATATTTTACAGAGAGAACTTGGAACACACCAACCAGGCATTCGGTTAGGACACTTTTCAAAGAATTCATTGAAGGCGAACCTTCTTTTTATCCATCTCAGGAATATATAAAAAGAATTATCAACTCAAATGAAGACTTGAGACAATTGACCCCCAGAAGAATTCGAAGTCAGATTCAACAGCAGAAAAGAAAGTACCATTCATCAGGAAACAATTACTAGTTTGGTTGTTGCCTTTGAGAAGAAAAAGCCAATACAGGGTCAGAATTTTTTTAGGACATAAACCTTAACATTTTCTTTCTACTAAAAATTAATGCAAGCAATCTTGTACCTACTACCAAACAGTTGTAGTAGTTTTATTAATGCATTGTTGTTTTTATGTTGTTGTAGTTTCAATGGGTTCTTGCCTTCGGGAAGGAAATAGCATATTTCTAGTTAATCATAGTTAGAATTTTTACTAAATATAAACCATACATTTTCTTTTCACTTTAAAGGATTTTTACCTTTCATGTATTCAAAAAATGAATGCACGCTAGAGCACTTAACATCTGCTTTATTGTAGATATTTGTGTAAAACCCAATATAGACAAATGTTTTAACTCTCGCCCAGTCTTTATTGTGTAACATTTCAGGGTATGTTTCAATCAATTGCAGGCACTAATTTTTTTATGAGCCCTTTATGAAATAATATTTTCTTTAAAATGTTTTAACTCGCACCCAGTCTTTATATTTCTGGGTATGTTTCAATCAATTCATAATAATAATACTCATAAACACTCGTTGAGTGTGCCCAAAGGCATAGCCTGTGCGGGTAGAGGACGGCTATTATTATTATTATTATTTGCCGTGGCGCTCCGGGGCGACTTACTGATGTTTTAGGTGAAGTATTCAATTTTCAGCTGTAGGAAAACCTACAGCACCACCTCGGGTGGTCGGTGTGCACTCCAAGCTAGCACTATACGAGATTGGCATCTAGACAACACACAATACACTTGCTTTTCAACAAGACATGCGGTCGCCTATCGATCCGAGTATTTGAGAAAAAATCTCTTTTACCTACATCGGGCTCGAACCGACTATCTCTATGCTGGAGTTTCGTACAGCCTGTGCCATTAGATCGCTAAGCTACAGGCACGTTATTTTAGGAGCTTTTTTTGAAATAATATTTCCTTTAAAAGGTTTTAACTCGCACACTGTCTTTATTGTGTAATATTTCTGGGTATGTTTCAATCAACTGCAGGCACTCGTTTTTTTTAGGAGCCCTTTTTGAATTGATATTTTCTTTAAAATGGCTTCTTACTAGACTGGCTTGCTCTTAATTCCACGGAGTTTTTTCTTCTGGTTTTAGATTCAGTTCTGACCTGAATTCTGGTTGCGCTCTCTTGCAGTTTGTGTATCCACTTCTTTAAAATAAAATTTTATTTAAGATGTTTTAACTTTCACCCAGTCTTCATTGTGTAATATTTCTGTTTTAATCAATTGCAGGCACTCCGTGTTTTTAGGTGCCCCTTTTGAAATAATATTTTCTATAAAATGGCTTCTCACTAGACTGGCTTGCTCTTCATTCCACGGAGTTCTTCCTTCTGGTTTTAGATTCAGTTCTGCCCTGAATTCTGGTTGCGCTCTCTTGCAGTTTGTGTATCCACTTCTTTAAAATAATATTTTCTTTAAGATGTTTTAACTTTCACCCAGTATTCATTGTGTAATATTTCTGGATGTTTTAATCAACTGCAGGCACTCCGTTTTTTTAGGAGCCCCTTTTGAAATAATATTTTCTATAAAATGGCTTCTCACTAGACTGGCTTGCTCTTCATTCCACGGAGTTCTTCCTTCTGATTTTAGATTCAGTTCTGCCCTGAATTCTGGTCGCCCTTTCCTGCAATTGTGTACCCAAGATCTAATTTGTGGAATAGTTCGATGCTTCAGCTCGGAACAATATTCAATAGCTTCTGATATTTCCGAATCGGTTGGGAGCTTTTTCTCTGCAGTTAAATAACGTGCGAAAATTCTTTTTGCTGTTTGTTTCTCTGGAAAGGTCCAAGTTCTTTTAAGTAGTGGAGGGCCAAATTCCCGACCTTGCAATGCCAGCAAAATCCTCATACATCTCTGTGGATTGGGTCGCTCATAAAATTCAATTGCAGGCACTAATTTTTTTAGGAGCCCTTTATGAAATAATATTTTCTTTAAAATGTTTTAACTCGCACCCAGTCTTTATTGTGTAATATATCTAGGTATGTTTCAATCAATTGCAGGCACTCGTTTTTTTTAGGAGCCCTTTTTGAAATATTTTCTTTGAAATGGCTTCTTACTATCCCGACGTCTAGTGCTAGCTTGGAGTGCACACCGACCACCCGAGGTGGTGCTGTAGGTTTTCCTACAGCTGAAAAGTGAATACATCACCTGAAACATCAGTAAGTCGCCCCGGAGCGCCACGGTAAATAATAATAATAGCCGTATTCTACCCGCACAGGCTATGCCTTTGAGTACACTCAACGAGTGTTTATGAGGGAGTATTATTATTATATTATTATCATCTACCCAAACTGAAAATAAGCGACTCTTAATTATTTTCAATTTGTAAACTAGGCAGATAAACATTTTTGAAAGTCACTCAAGACTTTAGTATACCTTCGAAAATTCACGAGAAGTAACTTTTAATTGAAAAAAGTTGTAAATATGAAATCATAGCTTCCTACTCCGAAAACAGTTGTGTATTTTCAAAAATGAAGAGACTACTTTATTAATTGTAAGTTTTTTATTATTTATTTCTATTACTATTTATTTTTATTATTATTATTATTTATTATATATCTATAAAATTACTGCCAAAGTGAAGACATGTGTTGTTTCCTAACATGAACTTTTATTGAAATAGTGAGTAAAAGCTGTTTGTTGACAAATTTGTTTATGACTGGATGCACCTAATAAATATTTGTTATTTACCTTTGTCTTTTCTTTATTTTTTTTAAATCTAGATATCACCATGGAGTGTAGTACAATTGTTTTTCTCGTTTCATGCAAAAAACTTCATTTAAACATTTACAGATTTTATATTATTGTCAATCATATTTAGTACATAATGGATTAACAAATTTCCAGATAATGCAATTTATTGAAAATAAAATAAGTTCCTGTGAAAATCAACTATATTACATATTTGAAATCGTTTTTTTAAAATTGTTTAATCCGTTAACCAGCTGTCAATCAAGTCTATACTGTATCACTTACGTTAAAAATAACGTTACCGTTATTCGCCATTTCCGTTGTTTTGCTATTACCAAGCAATAGTTGTACCCCTACGTGCAACCCTCCTAAGTCAGGACTTCAATTTAAAGAGTGCTATATGTTTAACAATGAACTGATTCAATGTTAAACTTGTGTGAGAGTTGAAATCAGAATTATTTGGTAGTGCAGGAATTTTGGAATTAATTTTAGATTGCATACATATAAGTAATTGTGAAGGAGGATCGTTTGGTTGAAGGAAATAGGGGGGCAATTTCTTCTGAGAATTAATTTTGTCATGAAGGAAAGGACCACCAATGAATATTTTTTTTCCAAAATGAATAACTGAGGAATTTCCACTAATTTTGATGATGTTCAATGATAATTCTAATAATGAATGATAAAAAACACGATTTTGTAGAATACATATATATTCAAATGCAATATTGCCTACACAATCACTGTTAACATAGGAAAAATACATTAATTCCTGGATCACTATATTTTACAATCGAATAGCTGGATAAAATTTCTTCCCCGGTAAACACTAATTTTTATGCCCTATTACTGTTGAAGTAGGCAATGAAAACATTACAAGGATGTTTACAGGATCTGGCTTTGAGGGAGGGTTAATTTTTTTAATATTTTGCCAAAAAGCGGCATGCTGTAAGACCATGTAAATAGTGCTTCACAATGTTTTTAGGTTTTGGGACAATCTTGTGGTGATTTGGAAGTATAATGAATTTAAAAAAAGTACAAGTTGGTATTTCAAGAATTACAAATTTTTCTTTATTATGCTGAATACGCCAATGAAACTTTATGTCCTATCACCATAGACTTTCGGATCATAATTAGCAGCTGGATAAAATCACAATCTTCTGACGAACCAGAGTATTTTCTGAAGCTGTTTCTTCACCTTTGAAGTTGGCTATGAAAACTTCATTACATATCAGCATATCTACTTGCCAATTACGTTCGAATCATGAGAAACGTCCTGAAAGAAATTGATTCAACTGATAAAAATATGGAAGGCTCATACGTTTTTCGTCATCATCGTATTCTAAAGATCATTCCAACACTAAGTAGGTATATTCCTACTTCGAATAAATTAATTAGAGTCGAAACTAAACGCTCGCGCCATCTCTCAACGAATACCTCCAACTATCAAGGAATAAATGGACAAACCATTTTAGTTGAATACAGAATCACAGTAGCTTCAGCTAGGCCATGCAACATGCAAGCAATAGGCAAGTATTTTCTAAAACCAGTTCCAGCTGGGGCATGCAAGCAAAACACGGGAATTATATACGTATGGTTTCCGGAAACACCCGAACACTCATGCAAGCAATCGACTACCGTAACGTATATATATATATATATATATATATATATATATATATATATATATATATATATATATATATATATATATATATATATATATATATATATATATATATATATATATATATATATATATATATATATATATATATATATATATATATATATATATATATATATATATAGTTAATAGAGTATTTTCGTTTCAACTCCGAGAGCTCACGATCCGTGGACAGCGCTGTTTCGTTGTTACCAACTCATCAGCACGGCTTTATGAGGTCTCTCGAAGTTGAAACGAATGCACTCTGAATTAGTACCATAAGGCAAAGAGAGTATAAATGAATAGTAACTTGTGACATCTACAGTCACTAGTTTGAAACTTAATTCGACACGAGCCATGGAATCCAAAGGTAGATGTTTACCTACAACATTGACAGGCAGACAAATGTTTATTTGTTCTGTCCAACCCAAGACTCAATCAAGTTTCTCGTGCGTTATGAGGAACGCAAGCAGAATCTAAAGTGAATAGAGTATTTTCGTTTCAACTCCGAGAGCTCACGATCCGTGGACAGCGCTGTTTCGTTGTTACCAACTCATCAGCACGGCTTTATGAGGTCTCTCGAAGTTGAAACGAATGCACTCTGAATTAGTACCATAAGGCAAAGAGAGTATAAATGAATAGTAACTTGTGACATCTACAGTCACTAGTTTGAAACTTAATTCGACACGAGCCATGGAATCCAAAGGTAGATGTTTACCTACAACATTGACAGGCAGACAAATGTTTATTTGTTCTGTCCAACCCAAGACTCAATCAAGTTTCTCGTGCGTTATGAGGAACGCAAGCAGAATCTAAAGTGAATAGAGTATTTTCGTTTCAACTCCGAGAGCTCACGATCCGTGGACAGCGCTGTTTCGTTGTTACCAACTCATCAGCACGGCTTTATGAGGTCTCTCGAAGTTGAAACGAATGCACTCTGAATTAGTACCATAAGGCAAAGAGAGTATAAATGAATAGTAACTTGTGACATCTACAGTCACTAGTTTGAAACTTAATTCGACACGAGCCATGGAATCCAAAGGTAGATGTTTACCTACAACATTGACAGGCAGACAAATGTTTATTTGTTCTGTCCAACCCAAGACTCAATCAAGTTTCTCGTGCGTTATGAGGAACGCAAGCAGAATCTAAAGTGAATAGAGTATTTTCGTTTCAACTCCGAGAGCTCACGATCCGTGGACAGCGCTGTTTCGTTGTTACCAACTCATCAGCACGGCTTTATGAGGTCTCTCGAAGTTGAAACGAATGCACTCTGAATTAGTACCATAAGGCAAAGAGAGTATAAATGAATAGTAACTTGTGACATCTACAGTCACTAGTTTGAAACTTAATTCGACACGAGCCATGGAATCCAAAGGTAGATGTTTACCTACAACATTGACAGGCAGACAAATGTTTATTTGTTCTGTCCAACCCAAGACTCAATCAAGTTTCTCGTGCGTTATGAGGAACGCAAGCAGAATCTAAAGTGAATAGAGTATTTTCGTTTCAACTCCGAGAGCTCACGATCCGTGGACAGCGCTGTTTCGTTGTTACCAACTCATCAGCACGGCTTTATGAGGTCTCTCGAAGTTGAAACGAATGCACTCTGAATTAGTACCATAAGGCAAAGAGAGTATAAATGAATAGTAACTTGTGACATCTACAGTCACTAGTTTGAAACTTAATTCGACACGAGCCATGGAAACCAAAGGTAGATGTTTACCTACAACATTGACAGGCAGACAAATGTTTATTTGTTCTGTCCAACCCAAGACTCAATCAAGTTTCTCGTGCGTTATGAGGAACGCAAGCAGAATCTAAAGTGAATAGAGTATTTTCGTTTCAACTCCGAGAGCTCACGATCCGTGGACAGCGCTGTTTCGTTGTTACCAACTCATCAGCACGGCTTTATGAGGTCTCTCGAAGTTGAAACGAATGCACTCTGAATTAGTACCATAAGGCAAAGAGAGTATAAATGAATAGTAACTTGTGACATCTACAGTCACTAGTTTGAAACTTAATTCGACACGAGCCATGGAATCCAAAGGTAGATGTTTACCTACAACATTGACAGGCAGACAAATGTTTATTTGTTCTGTCCAACCCAAGACTCAATCAAGTTTCTCGTGCGTTATGAGGAACGCAAGCAGAATCTAAAGTGAATAGAGTATTTTCGTTTCAACTCCGAGAGCTCACGATCCATGGACAGCGCTGTTTCGTTGTTACCAACTCATCAGCACGGCTTTATGAGGTCTCTCGAAGTTGAAACGAATGCACTCTGAATTAGTACCATAAGGCAAAGAGAGTATAAATGAATAGTAACTTGTGACATCTACAGTCACTAGTTTGAAACTTAATTCGACACGAGCCATGGAATCCAAAGGTAGATGTTTACCTACAACATTGACAGGCAGACAAATGTTTATTTGTTCTGTCCAACCCAAGACTCAATCAAGTTTCTCGTGCGTTATGAGGAACGCAAGCAGAATCTAAAGTGAATAGAGTATTTTCGTTTCAACTCCGAGAGCTCACGATCCGTGGACAGCGCTGTTTCGTTGTTACCAACTCATCAGCACGGCTTTATGAGGTCTCTCGAAGTTGAAACGAATGCACTCTGAATTAGTACCATAAGGCAAAGAGAGTATAAATGAATAGTAACTTGTGACATCTACAGTCACTAGTTTGAAACTTAATTCGACACGAGCCATGGAATCCAAAGGTAGATGTTTACCTACAACATTGACAGGCAGACAAATGTTTATTTGTTCTGTCCAACCCAAGACTCAATCAAGTTTCTCGTGCGTTATGAGGAACGCAAGCAGAATCTAAAGTGAATAGAGTATTTTCGTTTCAACTCCGAGAGCTCACGATCCGTGGACAGCGCTGTTTCGTTGTTACCAACTCATCAGCACGGCTTTATGAGGTCTCTCGAAGTTGAAACGAATGCACTCTGAATTAGTACCATAAGGCAAAGAGAGTATAAATGAATAGTAACTTGTGACATCTACAGTCACTAGTTTGAAACTTAATTCGACACGAGCCATGGAATCCAAAGGTAGATGTTTACCTACAACATTGACAGGCAGACAAATGTTTATTTGTTCTGTCCAACCCAAGACTCAATCAAGTTTCTCGTGCGTTATGAGGAACGCAAGCAGAATCTAAAGTGAATAGAGTATTTTCGTTTCAACTCCGAGAGCTCACGATCCGTGGACAGCGCTGTTTCGTTGTTACCAACTCATCAGCACGGCTTTATGAGGTCTCTCGAAGTTGAAACGAATGCACTCTGAATTAGTACCATAAGGCAAAGAGAGTATAAATGAATAGTAACTTGTGACATCTACAGTCACTAGTTTGAAACTTAATTCGACACGAGCCATGGAAACCAAAGGTAGATGTTTACCTACAACATTGACAGGCAGACAAATGTTTATTTGTTCTGTCCAACCCAAGACTCAATCAAGTTTCTCGTGCGTTATGAGGAACGCAAGCAGAATCTAAAGTGAATAGAGTATTTTCGTTTCAACTCCGAGAGCTCACGATCCGTGGACAGCGCTGTTTCGTTGTTACCAACTCATCAGCACGGCTTTATGAGGTCTCTCGAAGTTGAAACGAATGCACTCTGAATTAGTACCATAAGGCAAAGAGAGTATAAATGAATAGTAACTTGTGACATCTACAGTCACTAGTTTGAAACTTAATTCGACACGAGCCATGGAATCCAAAGGTAGATGTTTACCTACAACATTGACAGGCAGACAAATGTTTATTTGTTCTGTCCAACCCAAGACTCAATCAAGTTTCTCGTGCGTTATGAGGAACGCAAGCAGAATCTAAAGTGAATAGAGTATTTTCGTTTCAACTCCGAGAGCTCACGATCCGTGGACAGCGCTGTTTCGTTGTTACCAACTCATCAGCACGGCTTTATGAGGTCTCTCGAAGTTGAAACGAATGCACTCTGAATTAGTACCATAAGGCAAAGAGAGTATAAATGAATAGTAACTTGTGACATCTACAGTCACTAGTTTGAAACTTAATTCGACACGAGCCATGGAATCCAAAGGTAGAAGTTTACCTACAACATTGACAGGCAGACAAATGTGTAATGCAATGAAAGATTTGTATTTCGTGTAAAATTTAATAAAATCGCAAAGAAGCGCTTTCGGCTATTTGGCCATCATCGGTGCTATACCTGCAAGTAAGTACCTAGTCGTGGAAAAATAAGGTTAAGAAATTTTGAATTACTCACTCGTCAGGTATTTATATAGGAGCAATACTTATAAAAGTCACCAAAACGATGGTTAACATTGGTTTTGATCGGACACACATACATGTTAAACATATATATATATATATATATATATATATATATATATATATATATATATATATATATATATATATATATATATATATATATATATATATATATATATATATATATATATATATATATATATATATATATATATATATATATATATGTTTAACATGTATGTGTGTCCGATCAAAACCAATGTTAACCATCGTTTTGGTGACTTTTATAAGTATTGCTCCTATATAAATACCTGACGAGTGAGTAATTCAAAATTTCTTAACCTTATTTTTCCACGACTAGGTACTTACTTGCAGGTATAGCACCGATGATGGCCAAATAGCCGAAAGCGCTTCTTTGCGATTTTATTAAATTTTACACGAAATACAAATCTTTCATTGCATTACTCATTTTTTCCTGCTCTTTCCAAATTTGTAAATAAAATTTTGAAATATTGATATACAGAAAGTTGTTTCGACTCGAAACCTACTTATTAATTTTTTTAAGGCCGGACCTGGAATAAGACTTCTTCTTATTGTGTTAATCGACACTACTGTGGACAAAGAACATACAAACCAAATATCACAAAAATGTATAGGGTGGTTCATAAGTTATGATTAATTGAAAAAATGGGGAAAATCAATAAATCACCCTGTATCTTGGTTATAAAGAACGATAGACCCATAACATATAGGTTATTTAGAAGGACCTTGGTGTCTTCCATCTACCCTAACTGTATGCGCATTTCCCAATGAATCACCCTGTATGTCCTGCCTTCTTTCGAAATTATCGAGTTTGATGAAGATTCCTCTTGATTTTTGTTTATTCGTTTCTTTCCCAGTTCTATAGCATATATAGCGCTATATCTATATCTTTGATATCCATTGACAATTTCGAATTGAAAATTCTTATAATTTCATCTCTTAGTTTCTCCCTCGGTTTTTCTAGGAAATTGAAAATGCGAAGGTTATTTCTTCTAGCTGCCTGATCTGAATAAGTGTCATGCTTCACTTCCATGGTATTTTTATCCTTTTGGAGGTTACTGATAGTTTTGTCCAGTCTTTTCATTTCCATTTCATTTTCCTTTTTGAATTGAAGTAATTCATTTCTGATATCGGCCACTTTTTGTTCAACTGCTGATGACTTGTTTTCTAACAAACTCGATATGGCGGCAGATATCATTTCAGTTAATGTTTTTATAAATATGGTATCTTTGAGACATTTACTCACTGCTTCATTTACAGAATGTTTTATTTCTTCACTTATCTCTCTAGTCACAACCATTTTCGATGAAAAACTTTTTATTTTCTAGAGCATAATATTCGATACTTTGTTATGAAAATTTTCAGAAGAAAACTTGATTTTGTTATACACTTTTTATTCGTTTTATCGGGAGCGCTCAATTACACGACTATTCACTATGCGCCATCTTAACTTTATTTACAAGGCATATTGGAGGAATATTCCCTGAATATGCTTATGGGAATTCCTTTGGTAATCATAGAATATTCCACGGATATTCCATAAAAAATATCCCTATTTTATTACCAATGAATATCCACAGAATATTTGGATCATTCCTAGATTATTCATGGAATATTCTTATTGAATATTGTATGAATATATTGTATGATCCAGGAATATTAACGTAATATTCCCAGAGTTACCTTTTCGAATAATCCAAGAGAAAAAATTCAAGGGGTATAACCCTCAAATTGTAGAGCGACCATAGACACATGTTCAAGACTGTTGATCATGAGTACGGTGTAACCAAGTGTAAAGATTTCCACACTTCTGACTTCGTAAAAAGTGTTATTTATCTTTGCACTTGGCTACACCGTACTGATGTTGTCCAACAGTCTGAGACACGTGTCCACAGTTGCTTTACAATTTGAGGGTTACATATAATTTAGGAAGAAATGAAGAAAAGTTCATCCCTACAAAAGGTACAACTGCTTTATTTTTAAATTTCAACAGGGTGTGAAATCTACTTTAAAAGTGAGAAAAAATCAAATCCACTGGCTGAATTGATATCCCTGAAAATAATGTTACACCAGAATGATGAGACAACCTAAAAAGTATAGCAGTAATATTGTTCCCAATATCAGATTGTATATAATGAATGCTTTCAAATTGTTGATAATATCTCATGCACAGAAATTATTGCATATAACTTCTGAGGGTTTCTATCATCGAAGAGAAATGGCTCACCTAACTTTGGCGATAAAAATTCTTATTTCATTACCATCCATTTCATTCTGGAGAAAAGTATTGTTCAAAAAATTTTTAGTTTAATTACGTTATATATGTTATATCTCTTTTTATTAATGAGTTTTTTTAAAAAAGATTTATTTTTAAGTGAGAATAAGTATTTCTCACTGAACAAACTTTATTCAGATTGATACATGAAAAGTAATGTGACTGAGTAACTATTCAAATGATACTAGTAAATATTGTTGCCACGCAGGGCTATTATTTATAATGTTAGAAAAATGACGCTGCTGATCATATGCATTTCTTCACGAAGACTTGGCCTTCTTCTTGGGAAGATTCTTGAAAATCCTCTCAGAGTCTTGAAAGGTCACTCAGGTAGAGGCGGTGAATCATTTGGTCCAGTCAGAGCCAATCTGGTTCTTCTTCTTCTACATGTGCAGAATAGGTAGGGCCAAAAGGGATACAATTAAGGAAATAGTAAAATAGGTAAACCATGAGATGATTTTCTTAACAAAGGGTTGTTGAATCAAGTCATCTAGTGTTTTGGAATAAGAGTCCAACTTATGTTTGGCGGTGTATAGGTAATTAATGTTCAAGTCGTTAATTATATCACCCATTCCCGTGTGAACCGCTGACTATGCTGAGGCACAATCTCGCGATTCCAGGAAACTGATGCGCAAGCATTTTCATCTTTATAAGAACATTTAATTTATTAGTCAGTCATAATTTAGGTCTTGTACTGTTCAGACGTATTTTTGTCAATAAAGTTAGTTTTTATAAAAGGACTTTGACTTCCAAAAGTTATATTTCGTTCAATCGGAGCGGCTTCAATTTTGGAAGTTGTGATTTTTCGGGAATATCCGCACAACACTCGTATGGGATTACAACTGGATGAGTGCCAAAGGTAATGTTGGACATTTTTGATCCTTGGAAGTTAGCCTGAACTTTCGTAATTCCAATAAAGGCACAACATACTCAGTCTGACGTTTTACAGTTGAATTCTTGTATATGATTTCAGTTCTTGTGTTTATATTGGGGCGATTCAGAATTTTTCAGAAATTGAAAGAATGTGATGAAGGCCAGTTCTGTTATCATATGTTGGGATTGGATACAGTTGGTACAAGGTGTAGGTTTGAGGTTCCGTTAGTGGGATTTTTAGGACGAATACTATGTATCCGTTTGAAATGCTTCCATTTCTATAATTTCGAGGTATTGTGCTATTTTGGAAGGTTTTGGTTGAAGTGGGAGATAATTTCTCCTCAAGTTCTGAGATATTTCCTGCAGTGCAGTGACCAAATGATCTGGTGTAACAATTGAATAGTGAATGATATTCAAACGTGTGAATGTTATTGAATCTAGCAAATCATCAACTGTTTCCTCGAGGAAGAAAAAAGTTTTCCATGAGTTTTTCAGAACTATCAAAAAAATTCAGTTTTGCTTCAACTTGACTGATTCTATCATTCATTCGGTTATCGTGTTTTCTATGAGTTGATGTCGTCGTTGAAAGTATTTTAATCGACTTGTAGTTTTCGAATAGTACTGTTAAAATTTTGAATGACAGAGGTTGTGACTGATATTTGATTTTTCAATAAATTTTCCAATTCAATCGATCAATCGATATTCAACCTGTTGATACAGTTCTTATAGTATTCACCATCTGAGGCATCCAAATTGCCAGTGATTGATTTAAAAATACTACCTATACCATCAATTAGGCCTCTTTTATACCTTTTCGTATCTATTACGATTTCTTCGAGTTTTTGATCGATAGAATTTGAAATTTGGTTGAGAAGAAGAGTTTTTACTTCAGATCGAAATTCATTCATATACTATGTCCGGTGAATTGTTCATAAGTGCTTCTAAAATTTTTCGATTATTTTCGTATGCATTTTTAAACACGGAAATGTCTTTGTTCACAAGTAAAGTCCATTTGTTATTAGTTAGAATGATATTTCCATTTTCATGGTAATATACACCAACGGTGTTATTGATCGGATTTATTTGGTATTGAGACAGTACTGATCGGAACAGCAGCAACAACCTGAAAATAAATTAATCTTCAGTTTCAGTGTAAGGTTTCATAAACGCTCAAAGATTACTTTCGATCTTTGATTTGTTTTGTGGTTTAAAAGAATCGCGGAGTTTTTGAGAATTTGTTCTATTATGAAGGGTCCATTAAATTTGTTTTGTAGTTTGTCTTTTATTTGGGATTCCTTCACCTTGACTTTGTCCATTACTTTATAGTCCGGGGGTTCGCCTGATATATTCCGGTCGAAACGGGCTTTAGCTTTTTCTTTTTGTCTCATTGTTCATTCGCGAACAATTCTGTAAAAATGGAATATTTTGTTGTTGAGGTCTTTGATATATTTTGTAATGAGTTGTTCTTGATTGTAGAGCGTTTCAGGGGTCTCTAGCTGTGTGACCAAATTCTAACTCATGGGGTGTAAATCCATGTGTTTTATTCACAGAGTTGTTGTAGCAAATTACTGCGTATGGGAGGATATTGAATGGGTGTTCGTCTGGATGTTCGGCCATATGTATCCGAATCAATTTGAGTAGGGTTGCGTGGAATCGTTCTACTGAACCGTTTGATTGAGGGTGATTCACACTGCGATAAGTGAGTTTTATGTCGTTGACAAAGATATTTTACGACTGCATTGTCAAATTCTCTGCCATAGTCGCAGTGAATTCTTAAAGGTGTGCCGTAATGTTGAAAATATCCAATTAAGGTATCCAATTATATATATATATATATATATATATATATATATATATATATATATATATATATATATAATAACAAAGTATTCTCGACCGAACTCTATTAACTAAGTAGGAATTCTCGGGTAGCGGTCTGTTGAACAATGAAACTCATTCGATTTAAATCTTCAATATTTCGTCAACCTTTATTGACTACACTAAAATACAATTAAAAAGGAATATAAGTTGTTGAAGGACTACATAAAAATAACATGATAACTTACAAAATTCACAGAGTTAGTTCTAACCTATGGAACATTTGGAAGGACAATTGTTATTCTCCGCTGCAGACTAATCGCTTAATTTACCTGACTGGAGTGTTACTATGGTTTGAATAAGGATTCGTTTAAATACAATGGTGTTAATTAGTATAGGTATTCCATTGGTACCAACTGTCAAACTACACACATCGTTGAATGGAATTTAAAATATTACAATATATACTATTAAGTTGTCCTGTATCGGTTTTGTAGTTAACTGTGTTAGGATTTTTGTTGATATGGACCATCTCAAGGAATAACCTGTTTTTTTGATTGCTGACTTTGTCTAGAATTTTTGGATTTGAATAATCAAACCGGTGGCCTGTTTTCTGGGTGTGGTCGACTGCTGCACAGGAGTTTTTTCCCAATTGGGCATCACTCTTGTGCAAAGCTAGCCGTTGTTTTAACCACTGTGAGGTCTGTCCGACATAACTACCTTCACAACCTTGGCATGGTAGTTCATAAATTACATTGCTAAGGAGTGGAGTTGGTGTTTTGTCTTTGATTTTGGAGAACAAGTTGGATAGTTTTGTATTATTAAACTTGGCTATTTTGATTTGTGGAAAGTCTTTGAAAATTTTTATTATGCGGTTGGATACTTTGTCGATGAATGGGATTGATTTGTACTTATATTGTATTGTAACGTCATCAGTTTGTCCGTCATAAAATTTGGAGTTATAGATTAGTTTTTTAATTGGAAGGGTAATAATGGAATAACGTTATTCCATTATTACCCTTTCAATTGCCCTTCATTGAATAGTCAATGAGAGATCTTGATTTATTTAGGTTTATGAAAGTTCGGAATTCTTGTTCCGTTTGTTCAATGGAAATTATTCTTGGTTTTCCGGAGTTTCTTCTGCTTCAGAAGTATTCTCAGAATCAGGTGGTTTCTCTTTGACTTCGAGGTTTGGTTTATTTTATTCTTCGTCACTGTCTGAAACTATTTGTATATCAAGGTCTTCGTTCGGGGGTAAAATCAATGTACCGGGGGTAATGATTTTTGAGTTTATGATGAAACATCCTTTGGGTGGATCAATTTTGATTCTGGATAGCGCATCAGCGTTTTTATCTTCCCAGGTTTGTAGATGTTTTCATAATCATACTCCTCTAATTTAAGGCGCCACCTGGCAAGTCTGCTTCCAGGGTCCTTGATAGAAAATAACCACGTAAGTGGGCGGTGGTTAGTTATCAATTTGAACTTTCTACCAAATAGGTAAGGTCTATAATGTTTGACAGTATGGCCAAAAGTTCTCGTTCTATCGTGGAGTATTTGGATTCTGTGTTCTTGAGGCGTATGCGATGGGCAAATATTTACCAATTGGGCCTTGGGAGAGTACAGCACCAATGGCAAATGTACTTGCATCTGTCGTCAATAGAAATGTCTCTTCAACATTAGGGTATATAAGTATAGGGGTCGAAATGAGTGTTTGTTTCAGTTCTTTGAAAGAAGTTTGACATTCATTGCCAAAAAATTAACGGGGTATCCTTTTGGAGTAGTTTATAGTAAGTGGTTTCGAGATCTTGGCGAAATTTGGAATGAAACGTCTGTAGTATCCAGTTAACACGTTGAAGGACACTAACGCCATACGGCGTTTTATAACCGAACGTCAAACATGACACAACGCTGTGCAGCGTCCACGACTTCATCGACCATTATAACGCATCGTAGTACTGCGTCCACATTGTCGTTTAAAATAATGTTACTCCACTCCTTACTGTCACGTCTGGTAGAAGCAGATTTGAGTTAGTGTCACACAATCGTGAGTTGTCGCAAGAGTATCTAGTCACTTTCGATTTCTACCGATCTTCCATTTCTTACACAGAACGCCGGTCTGCGGCTCAGTTGCAATTTGATCTCCAGTGGTGACGTATCAAGTGCCGTTGGTGTAAACAACTGGCTATCGCCTAGAATTCCTTGTATTGGTAGTTTTGTGTGTGGAAAACGGTGAGTAATTATTCATAATTTCTTTACGAAAAGTGAAATGCCCTAGTTTGTGAAACATTATTCAGGTTATTTCTACAGATTTTTTGGATAGGAAGATTGAAATATTTGTGTTTGTATTTTCTCACGCCAAATTGTCGTTGTTACAGATGGAGGAAGACGACCAAATAAACGATCCGTACGAAAGGGAGCAGATGCATTTGCTGAATTTATTTGATGAAGTTTCAACAGACGAAGAGGATCCCTATGCAGATAATGATGGAGAGTTTAGTTCTGATAATAATTATGAACCAAGTGATCATTCTTCATTATATTCGGATGAAAGTCTCTCATCGAAGTCTGAAATTGAGCAACAAACTTTACAGAAGAAATAGACGAACCTGTTGAAGGCAACGTTTGTCCTGATACGAGTGAATGGGAATCCACAACTGCTCCAATACCTGAATTCAATTTTGACGAGGGTGCTAGTGACCTGAAAATAAATATTGGCCCTGAAACAATACCGTTACAAGTTTTTGAGAGTCTCTTTACGACTAATATACTGGACTATTTGGTTGAATGTACAAACAACTATGGAGAATCTTTAGCAAACACCAATAGGCCCAAAACAAGAAATAGTAGGGATGCAGTTTTTCGCTCTGTAACTAAGGTGGAAATGAAAAAATTTTTTGGCTTATGTCTACTGCAGGGCCAAATTGCAACGTCAAATATGCGTCGCTATTTTTCTTACACGGATGTACTGTATTTCCATCCAGTATTCAGCTATGTCATGTCGGCAAGAAGATTTGAACAAATACTAAGGGTTCTATGTTGTTCTCCTCTGAAATCAAGAAACAAAGAAAAGGTACAAATACTCATTGATATGCTATTATCACAATTTCAACGAGCTTACAGTCCCACAAAAGAGGTTTCTATCGATGAATCTTTATTACATTTTCGTGGAAGGTTTGGATTCAGGGTCTACATTAAAAACAAGAAGGCCCGATACGGCATAAAGTTTTTTGAACTTACCACTTCTGAAGGATATCTGCTCAATATGGAAATGTACAGTGGTGCTGTGATAGAGGATGATTCTGACAATACTAAGACTCAGGCCGTGGTAATGAGATTGATGAAACCATATTTCAATAAGGGGCACGAGTTATTCATGGACAACTATTATAATAGTTATGAATTATCTGAAAAACTACTCACACTGAAAACACATACAAATGGCACACTGAGATCTAACAGAAGAAGCAATCCCAAAGAACTTGTTAGAAGAAAACTAAAGAAGGGAGACCATTTTTGGGAGCGAAAAAAACAGGTATATATTTCAAAGTGGAAGGACAAGCGCGACGTGTTGGTCATTACAACACGAAATCATCCACGTATGATTTCTGTAAAAAACAGATTTGGCAAGGAGCAGATGAAGCCAGTAGAGGTCAGCACATAAAATAACCATATGTCTGGAATTGATAGATGACTGCCACTTATTCCACCCCACGAAAGACTATACGGTGGTATGAGAAAGTTATATTCCATCTTCTAGATATAACCACATGGAATGCATTTTTTTTATACCGAAAATTTTGCAAGAATTATTCTCTAAAATACCGATTCATTCAATTCAGGGATGAACTAATAAGATCCTTGTTGAAAATACCTGATGAGTTGGAGGGGAAACATTTAATACGACGACAAAAAAACGACAACAGGCGTCCTGAACAGGCATCAGAACGAATTACTGCTGGAAACAGTATTGGAAACCACTGGCCTGAAAAAATTCCTGGTATTCCTGGACCCAAATCGAGAAAAAAATCTGTATTTTTGAAATGTCGGTTATGTCCCAAAAAAAAAATACGTAAAGAAACAAGCTACAGGTGTAAAGGTTGCGTAGAGAAGCCACCGCTATGTCCTATTTGTTTTGAGGAATGGCATCAGTTGCAGAAATAATCCAAGGATATATTTGGTCATAGTAATTTTTCAGTTTTTTCGAGTAGAAATGTATTTATTTTGTTTGTTTATATTTTTCAAATAAATGTTCGTTCTTAACGCCGTTTACTTTCATTAAAAAACGTAAATAAAATATAACGCTGATAGACGTCGTGTCACAGTATAATATGGTTTACTGTCACATTTGTGACTCCGCACGGCGTTGGACGGATATCAGCGTTGTGTCGAGTTGACGATAAGTAAACACTGTATGTTGGGGCAGACAGCTGTACAGCGTCGTTTTAATTTTTTTTTGAAAACCGCCGAAAACATCCATTTACATTATAATATCAATTCTTGAATAAACAAAATATAGTCAAAGTCTCTCAGTTCGGAAAACAACCTACTGTCATAGTTGGGTACTATACGAACGGGGCCACTGTCCTTCAACGTGTTAACCCGAGAAAGGATTTAATTTCTTTTTGGTTTTTGGGTTCCGGAAAATTTATTATACAGTCGATTTTGCTTGGATTTGGTTTCACACCATCTTTGGTATTGAGATGACCATGATATGCTAGTTCCTTCCTGAGGAATTCAAACTTGTCTGGCTGTATTTTTAAATTTGCATGCTTGAGTCTCTTGAAAACTTCTTTCAGTCGGGATATGTGTTCGTGTATCGTGGGAGAGTAAATGATGATGTCGTCCATGTAGACGAGACATCGCTCATTCTGGATTCCGAGAAGAATGTTATCCATCACTCTCTGGAATGTCGCTGGTGTATTCTTCAGTCCAAGTGGAATTCTAATGAATTCATAATGACCATTTTCAACTGTGAAGGCAGTTTTCGAAATGCCTTTGGTATCGATCTCTATCTGGTGGAAGCCAGAAGCTAGATCTAGAGTGGTGAAATATTGACACTTACCAAGTTGATCTAGAAGATCAGAGATCATCGGTAGCGGGTGTTTATCGTCCACAGTAAGTTCATTCAACTTTCTGTAGTCGACGACGACTCGCCATTTCTGTTTACCAGAAGCGTCGATCTTTTTCAGGACGACCCACACAGGAGACGACCACGGGGAAATAGAAGGGTGTATAATGCCGTCTAGCATTTTGCTCATCTGTTTCTTCACCTATTCCTTATGAATTTGGGTATAACGATATGACTTCGTGAAAACGGGTTTCGCACCTTTCGTGTCAATAGAGAGTGTTTTAGTTCGTTGGTGAATGTTAGTCGGTCACCCTCTAAATAAAATATATCCGATTATTCAAGGCAAACATCCGTTATGAGTTCAGCCTCTTCTTCATTCAGATGGTCTATCCGTAGTTGATTTTGAATTTCAAAATTTCTCTCTGTCTGTATGTTCGAATTTTCGGTTTCGTTAAAATTATTAATGGAGTAATTTTGAATTGGTTCAAGTTTTATTTCGGAAAAATTGACAGTATTTGGTATTGCGTTAGCATTAATCACTGAGGTGAGGAATTCGCCTTTGTGATTTAATTTTAATA
This sequence comes from Chrysolina americana, assembly GCA_958502065.1. NCBI lineage: Eukaryota > Metazoa > Arthropoda > Insecta > Coleoptera > Chrysomelidae > Chrysolina > Chrysolina americana. The sequence continues at coordinate 37,107,929 of OY293418.1, forward strand.
GTGCGTTAGGTAGTCTCACACTTCCCTTCGCCTGGGCTAACTATAGCTTCAGTAATACGAAGGTTGCATTCAAGCGAAAAAATTTGTTCTGTACGAGGTTCGATCGAAATAATGTTTTGGATATCATCCATGGGCGTATCAATTATATTTTTCATTCAGAGTCAGTTACTTTAATTAGGGGAATGGTTTTGAAATCCGTTATAAGTTGTTTAAATTATGTCCAAATTATAAATGAACACTTTGTGGGTATTTGTGCAAAAGGGGATCATTACTGATTCTGAAATTACAATTTTTTGGTCAGTGTTACCTTGTATTAACATGTTTTCATGTGATCCGTTGAAATAATTTTTAACTGTTTTTGGTTTAAAAATGGACAGACTAGCACCTGTGTCTATGAGGATTCTATAGGTATTGGTTGCTTCCATGAAATTTTTGGAATTTATAGTGATTTATAGTGATTGCGTTATATATATATATATATATATATATATATATATATATATATATATATATATATATATATATATATATATATATATATATATATATATATATATATATTCAGAGTTTGTACCTGTGCTTGGAGCTCTGAAATGGGGTCGGTCGATTGATTCATCAGTGGATCGTAGGATGTGGGACCCAGAGGAAAATCCTGAAAGTTTTCGTAGGAATTTGGTTGAGTCTCCGAGTACTCAGAATTATACGGATCAGCGGTATGATCGTAAAAATTCGAATTTCTTGGTATTCTTGATAGTTAGCAGTAACCATCAGCATTGAGGTCTTGGTAGTCTTGATAATCACCTGTATGATTATCACTATTGTGGTATTGTGATTCTTGATGATTTGCGGTATAATCATCAGAGTCTGGATTTTTTGAATTCAGATGATGAGTTCTTTGAGTGTTGAATCTGTTAAAATTTGGGTTTTGGTGAATGGCTAAGGGCCTTGGCTGGTTGGCTGAGGGCCTTTGTTGGTTGAAATTTGGATTCGGTCTAATTATTTGTGGTCTGAATTAAGGGTTGAGATTGGTTCGTCGGTTGAGTTGTTTGATTGGGTCTTGGATTCTGATTGAATATGAGACTTTGCTAAAAGTTCATGTTATTTTGGGAAAAGTTTGGTCTTTGGAAATTTTGTTGTGAATGCGGGAATGTCTGAAGTTGTCTTGTTCGACATTCATTCAAATTATGGCCTTGACGTTTACAGAATGAGCAAAATTTCTGTTGATTTGGGTTTGAATTCACTTTTCTCTGTTGGTTTGTATGTGTGTTCGGGCTATGCAAGGAAGTTTTGTGTTACTGGAAATAATTCAATTGCATTTCCCTACGTATTCTTTGCATTGCAGTGAGCATGTCAACGGGGTTACCTGCCCTTATAATTAATCCTATTTGGGGATTTAAATTTTTCTGGTCGGGGGTTAGATTTTGTTTCTGCACTGTAGAATGCATTTTTGCATTGTGTATTTGTAACCTATTTTTAAATGTCAGAGGTGATTCGCCAGGTAACTGGTGAATTCTCTGTAGATCTTGTATCAATGAGGTTAAATCACGTGTATCACCAAAGTATTGATTTAACAGTATTCTAATTTTATCCCAAGTTTGGGGTTTTCGAGAACTAATTAATTCTGCTGCTTTTCCTCTCAGTTTGATTTTGATATGCAAGATTACTATAGCCTTTTTTGATCTTGTATAGCCATGCGGTAAGCAGTATTACACGCTTGGGTGAAAGTATTGAGAAATATTTGATCGCCATCGTATTCTGGAATTATTGTAAGGTTCAACTTTAGGTGTTCTAACTGAACAAACTTTATTCAGATTGATACATGAAAAGTAATGTGACTGAGTAACAATTCAAATGATACTAGTAAATATTGTGCCACGCAGGGTTATTTATAACGTTAGAAAAAATTACGCTGCTAATCATAGCGAAATCAACAATTAATTGCGTCTCTTGGATCGGAAGCGCTGGCCCTGGGATGATAGCGACTCAGCAGTTCCTTGAAGGTGACCCATAGTCTTGGGAACGTCGTCATTAAATTGACATATAACATATATCTGATTACACTACCTATATCACTCAATAAAAAAAATACTCAATCCATACTCAATAAAACAAGTTAAACTGTAATTTCCCAACTTCCAGCCCACAATTAAATCTAAATCCACACTAAAGTGCGCGTAATAACTTAATCCGAATAAGCGCTGTGTGATTGGTCACTGTAATGGCGGGAAGTTTAAATGACAAGGCAGCTGCATACAAACTGAGTTGAAATGTATAAACCATTATCCATTCTCTGACAAACGTGAAGTTGGCTTAGGACTTATCAAAATAGAGATTAGGTTCATCAGCGTGCTAGAATGAAGACATTATCTTCGGCCCAAATATGAAAACGTCTTATATGGAATAATCCACAAATATTCCATGCATAACATTCCCTGAATGTACTTACTATAAAGAATCCCAGCGAGCACAAACATCCCTGGGAGGTTTTGAGATGTTTCGAAAATGTGGGCATGCCGATGTTTCTTTGAGACGTAATGCGTACTTCCCAAAGAGATATCCGAAGGATATTCAATGTTTTGTCTTTGTTCTTTTGTGGAGTTTTTTTAAATGCTTTAGGAATGCATCGGTTAGGTGCACAAAATATGAATGTGTGGACGTTTTCACTTGGCATAAACATAGTTCATCCTTGAGATGTTCACTGAGAATATATCTACCGGTCGTGCAAGCGCAAATGTGATCTCAGTGATGATCGGTCTTGTTGACGAAGGGTGTGGTTTTTAGTTTGTATCCACTTAAATTCAATTTACCCCATTTTGTTTCTCGCAAAAGTAATTAGTAATGTTTTTATAGTGAAGTGGGAGAGTTAAGCCAAGACAATATACCGGGTGGCTACGGAAGTATTGCCTACGGAATATCTCAGTTATTGTATGAAGTAGGTTTGTGAAATTTGGTCTGACCGGAAGTAACATCAACTTTCTTATTTTAAATAGAAACCCTATTTTTTTTTCTTTTCGCTTTATTCAGCATTCAATTCCCTTTCTAATGACATATCACAAGTTGGTATCTAACCAGAAACTAGATCAGAAAAAAATTATTATTGAAATTCACCGAGTAGGCCGTGGAAGCAAAATGAAATCCAAAAATTGAAAAGTTGGCTATGGAAACCATACGTCACTTGATAACAGTTGCTACTACTGTGATATTTTATTTTCATTCGTCGGCGTTATAAAAAGCCGCCAAAAAAAAATATTGGAAAAATTGGGAAAAAAACAATACTCTGTAGGTCCATAACCTAAATAGGACCATACAACTTTTTCTTGCCTGTACTATTCAGCTTAACCATTGCTTTCTATAATAGAAAGTAATTTTTTGAAATGAAATACCAAAAAATCCAATTATTATTCTTTAAATAACAAAACAGATTATTAAAATAATTTTGGTCTGATTTGTATGTGTGTTCCTTTGCGGTTTTTTGAGTTACTATTAAAATAAGTTTATCTCTGCATATTTTGACTATTGTTAATTTATAGACTTTTTTTTAATAAGCAGCTTAAAAAAATTAGAAGAAATTGCATTTTGTGATGTCCCAGGGACATCTTTGGCAGTCATTTAATGTAGGTAAACAGCTTTGAATATGTTATCGCGAGTCTTTGAAAAGGCTTTGAAAAGAGTGAGAAAAAATTCCTTTTGTGATGTCCCAGGAACATCCTAAAAATAGCGCGTGCGGCGGACATTTGGCTATACGTACACGTTTTATTCATGTATGAAGAGAACATCGCAGTGGAGGTTTGATGTCCTAAAAACTCGTACTTTCAACATCTCTGGGATGTTTTTGTGCTCGCTGGGATATATAATAAGTAATATTCCTGGTATATTCTTTCAAGAATGTTCTTGAAATATTCTACTTTGTATATTCCTTGAATGTGCCTAGGGTATATAGATATTCCAGGAATATTCCATGATATATCCTACTGAGGAATATTCCCGGAATATATCATGCTGTCTGGGGCACTAAGGTCTCGAACCTCGGTCCGAAGCGAGCAGAATTTCCAACGGCCGGAGACCCAATTTCACCAATACAATAATTTTTTGTTTATTTTTATTTTTTCTGGTTCTGACTAAAAGGAAAATCGTAATGTATGTTCAACTTTTGCAGGCTTTATGCCTCAGGGAACACCTCTTGAGGTTGTGAGTTCCATTACTTTGCCGTTCGTTGGAAGAACGAGCACTGGGAAAGAAATGTGAAAACTGAGCTCAACGGGTTAGTGGGACCGCTAACTGAGGAACAATTGGTATTTCATAAGAGCATCGTCCATGAAAGTATCTGTGAAATGAGAGACAAAGTGTCAACCTTTTGCGGCGTTCCAAAGAAGTTAACGGGTTTATAAACAAAGCATCACCGAAAAGACAGATTAGACAGAATCTAATAGTTTCAGTGTGTTTGCTGTACTTCACGTATGGTAACAGTATTCCAGGACCTTGGATGCAGTTTTCTACCCTAGGGTCATTGCGTATCTGTCCAATAATCCACTAGTATAAGGAAGAAAATGTAAAAAGGAATGGTAAGGTCCCAGAATTATGCTTGAAGGCTTTATTGAATGATTGAGTTTGTGGAAAAAATTGGTTTCTTGGAATGTTTTTTTGGCCTGAAAATGAAAATTTTTAAAAAAAGGAAATACATATTCATGCCATTCTATAAATTTGTCTCGACTTGAAAAAAGTATTTAATTTTTTCTGATACTTTAAAATAACGTAGGTAATTTTCGCTTTTTATCACCACTGACACCAGCGGTGCTGTCGCTACGTCCAAACTTATCGATAACCATTTTGAAAATGTGAATGTATGGAGGAACGCACGCCATCTTATACTATTATATTTGCCTCTTTGAGTTCACTCAAAGTAGCAATAATTTCATTTTCTTGTGAAGTATTTCCAGCATCCCGAGAGGCTATCAATAATTTGAGACGTTCGCATAATTCGTTGGCTTCATCTCAATAAACAAACTCCATAGGCTTGGTATTGAATGTCATTGCAATAGGTGTGTTTTTATGCAAACCGCTACCTTTTGTTGCAGGGTCGAGTGTTTTAGGTAAACCGGTACGTGTTGATATTTTACGTTGATTTCCTGTAGGAAACATGGATCTGATTATGTTGGTATACTAGTATCTTTTACTACCTTTCGGATAGCCTAGGGTGTTTTTGTGAATGCTCGACAAATCTATAATTGATTTGTATGCCTGCATATCTTCATTATTATGGTTTTCAGGTGTGTTTAAAAATATCAGTTCATATATACCGGGTGTTCCTTTCCACTGATATCCACCCATTTTAATATATCCGCTGCGTTTGTCGAAATCTATTTCTTTATTACCTAGGAACCATTTTGATGATACACCTCATATACAGGGCCATATACTTTATCGATTTCTTTGACATTACTCCAATGTTTTATAATGTATGGTTGAGCCATTATAGGATATTGATCGATATATTCCTGTAAAACTTGTTGATCCATGTCTGATCCAAAGCTCTTAGATATCATCAAAATCATCATTATTATCATCGGTACCTGCAACATGTTCGAGAGATTGAAATGGAGTCGTTTCGAGGGATTTGACGCTCTTCCACTTCCTCTTGTTTGAGTTCAGATCTTGCCTCACTTTTCATTGGGGTAGTAGCAGATGGCGGCGGCGGCATTGCTGCTATTTTTCTCATTGGTACAGATACAGGTTTGAAGAATTTTTGCAACGACTCATCTTCTTCGGATCTACCCAATTTCAAAGCCAAATATTTTTTTCGAATAGCTTTTACAATTTCGTTGATTTTAGTCTTTCGAATAATATCAACTTCTTTGCTCAACGGTTTCATGATGATAACTGTGGAATACATAAATCCCTCTGCATACTTATATATTTGTCGAATTCTTGATGATAACGTCCAGCATTTATATCAAAATCTTTCATAATCACAACGGTTCCATATCTATGCTGCCGCCAGCATTCTGCACACATTGTCTTGAATTCATCGAACGTGTTCATCGAATACATGTTTCAAATTCATTTCATCCTGCTTGTAAAGCACAATCAATTGTTTGGGAGTTTTTGAAAATGTCTGACAAATGTATGTAGCATCAATGTTTTTGTGTCTGCAAAAAGCATAACACTCTCGAATTTTCTGTTGACCATCGCATGCAACATAATCGAAAATGAATATGAGTAGATGATCAAAGGGGGTTTTGGGACCGCATGCGCAGTACGGTCGAGCTTGCCACGGGCCATCGGAAATAGTCGTGGAGGAGATCGGTAGAAGTCGGCCGTCGCTGGTCTGCGTTCATCGTGTGACGTAGTCGAGAGAGATCCAGTTGATTGATAACATTTTGCCAATAGAGCGCGGCGCACACATATTTTGAATTGAATTTAAAAAGAAAAAAAGATTTCCGAGAACGAGGTTTGAACCAGCGGCGAAAGTTTGGTAGCGAGTGACGCTAGCCTTGTCTCCACGGAGACTTCGTACAAGTTGATGTACAAATGTGGGATATATATTTCTCCAGCTACCAGAGCACGGTGTTTGAATATTTAAAAAAAATAATGATTGAAAGTGTGATGATAATAGTGGTGTTTGGAAAATGGGAAAAAAAAACATGGCGGCTGTCAAATGTTATACAGGTCATAACATAATATTTAAGTGAAAAAACATGGTTGCCTCGGCCATTTGTCGAAGAAAATACCATTGGGGGTATGGGGGGGATTCAAAATGTTTTCGTGAGGGGGTCCGTCATTTTTAACGTGCGATTTGGAGTGAAAATTAGCATTTTAAATCTTACTCGTTTTTAGAAACGCAAAAAAAGCGTATTGCAGTAACATTTTTGCATGTTTGAGCGTTTCAAATTTCAGTCGTTTTATATCCAATTTTACATTTTTGCATACTAATAATTTTCTACGTGCGTCCATTTATCGAGTTCACTTGAATATTTTGAATTGTTTGCATTTAAAAAAATAAAAAAAGTTTTCCGAGAATGAGGCTTGAACCGTCGAACTGCTGATTATGGAGCACCCACTGAACACACTAGGCTATGAATCAAGGTATTGATGTGAGTGTTGCCAGTTGTAAAATTAATCGTATAGGTTGACTGCAAATAGGTGTTGTCAGTGTTACGAAAAATCATTGCTCGACGGTCTAAGTTCATTTGTGACGTAATCGAAATAGATCCAGCAACTGATTGTACTACATGAAGCGCTCGATGTTGCCAGTTGTAAAATTAAGCGTGAAGTTAGGGGGAAAGAGTGTTGCCATTCAGAGAAATTTGGGGGTTAGGAAACATTATTTTTGGAAAGTATGTAGGTAGCATTGAGCAGAGTTGAAATAATCAGTAGCATAATGACATCGACAGAATACAGACGTACATTAGAGAAATTTGAGAGACGTCTTCAGGAATTAAAAAAAGACATTCAATTTTTTGAAGAAAAAGAGAATGTTTGGAAGCAGTTGAATAATTTAAACATTCAAGACAGAGTTATCATGCGAAAATTACCTCAAACAAGATACCCGATACGAAGAATCCAACCTCAGAGTGCAGAATATGTCTCCGCTGTTGAAAACAAATTTTGTACTTTTAACTGCAATAATAAATAATGTTTTGTACGTGAATAAGCCATTTGGTGTGAAATACATGGCATTATGCGTGAAAACCGATGAGTTTGAATGCAACCGGACCCAATGGAAATCAATGCGAGTAACATCAGTCAATGATGGACAGCTACTAGTATTTGCCAGTGATGTTCCAAAGTCTTCAGCATTCAATTATAAGCTGAAGATGATATTTCAAGATCTTCGAGAAATAGACACAAAAACTGAGGAGTTTATTCCAGCAGGGCGAGAGAAAAGCAAGTCAAAAGTGGAATTTGATCTTTATAGAATTGTCATTATAGTATCCATTATATTAGCATGTATATTAATGAGGCTTGTATAGGAAATAATTGTAGAATTTAATAAAAAATGGAGTATTTGGTTTAAATAAAAATTGCAAAAAAACAAATCGAATTTCATTTAATATTTTCGCTAGTGAATATATGAACAAACAGCTTGATATCAACATCCGTTATTCATTCCATTATCAGTTGTGAAACGCGCAATTCGAGCCAGCGCTATCGCAATGAGAAACCGCCTCAAACAGGAAATTTAATATGCAATAAGCACTTTGATGGCCGAGTTGAGGTTGCCAGACGGGCAACGACCGAAGGTTATCGGCAAGGCGTACATGAGAATTGGTATTTAAACACACAGCGAGATAAGAAGGAAAATCATTTTATGTTTGACTGTGCTAGTAGCAAGTTACCAGTGTGCCAACTTCATTTGAAAAGTAAGTGTTTTCAATTGTTTTTATATGTGTCTGTTGAGTTTCTCATTTAATTTTCAATTATTTTTATGCCTGCCTTTTTTGGTTAATTTTCGGTTCAAAATTTGTGTGTTTTTAGTTTAGCTTTTTACTCAGATGAATTTACGTAAATGTTTTATGTTTGCCTTTTGAGTTTTCGTTTAATTTCCATTTCTTGTGCATGTCTTTGGGCGCTTTCAAAATTCATTGTTATTTCCAATTCAAAGTGGTTTAATAGTTCAAAGGTGCATTTGATTTTTGTGTACTTTTTTTTTTGGGTTATAACAAAAACTTTTTATTATGCTTTTCCTCAGATGGATCTACAAAAATTGAACGCCGCCGGGTCAATCGTGAGCAGGAAACCAATCACCAAACTATCCGATTTACCTGTGGGGGCACCGCAAAGGATATCAAGTGCGAAGATAGTCCGAGGGAAATTTGGCGAGGCTGTGCTGCTGGATTTGGGGAAGAGCGTCACCTTTTTGCCGCAGAGAGTAACCGAGGTATATTGGGTATATATAGAAGAGTTCTCGAGCAGCAAATATTCCGTGATATTCAAAGGACTGATGAACACTGGGAAAGCCAATCCAGCGGCGTCATTTGAGATTGTGGAAAATTAAGGTTAGTATTATTTTTGCCATTCGGGTTCGTTCCTTTGTATGTGACAAAAGTTCGTTTGAAAATAAAAAACAATTTCTTTTTCATTTTCAGATAGTTATATTATACCCTCCCTAATCACAACAGCAGCATTTTTCATTAAGCTTCCCTTTGGGCATCATCTCCGTTCGTCACTTCGCCATTCCAGGAAACTTCAGTTTGCAGCATCATCACCGAGCTGCCACCGCACCCTGCAAGCATCCGTTTGCCGCCGCCGACACACACACAGCTATTGCCCCCAACCATCCGCCATCGTCATTAGGAAAAATTGTAGTAAGTTGAAATATTTGTTGAAAATGGTGTTTTCAAAAACTTTATCACAAATTGATGGATTGCTTGAAGCGATCAAGCAAAATTATTCAAGTGCCATTGCACGAACGTCTCTGAATTTGATAAGTAGGCATATTAGAAAATGTGAGTTGGCAATGAAAAAAATTAAATTTTCAATTGGGGAAAAATAGAAAATTGGGGAATTGAAACGTATTAGATGTATAATAAATGTTATGAAAAATGATAAGTATATTGGATCAGGCTTGAATAGAAGCAGTAGGGTTAAATGGGAAAATATCAATGCAATTTTCAATGGTAGAGTAAGGACGGGTGTAATAATAAATTTAGCTCACAAAGAAGTGCGAAAATTTTTGAGCGATGCGTATTTTGTTTTCAAATCGAGAATTTCCAAAATTTTGAAGGAGATGCAATACCTCAAGGTGAACATGACACTGTTGGGGGATTTCATCAAAAAGTCAAATGACGGCGAAATAGTTGATCGAAAATTTTTCAATACCCTTAATGCAATCATTGATTTGGGTACGGACTTGACGGCTTGGTACAATAAACATGTTGTCGATGTTATTTTGAACAAATTAGAAGAATTTCAAGAGATAGACTCGGGGTGGGCGTTGAGTAAAATTCTTTTGCTTGAGGTATCAATAAATAAATACGGAATAGGGAACGGTTCAGGGTATATATGGTTACCTGAAGAAATTCAAAATAGGCATGCATGCATCAATATTGATAATCAAGATGATGCGTGTTTTTTTAGAGCGATCGTGAGTGCTTTGTACCCTCCCAAAGGAAATGTTTCACGTGCATCTTCATATCCAAATTATGACACGGTTTTGAATACAAGGGGTTTGGAAATTCCTACGCCAATTCACCACATTACAAAATTTGAAAAACAAATTGATATTTCCGTAAATGTATATAGTTTAGAAATGAATATTGTCAAAGAAAAAGCATTTTACGAAGTAGTACCTGCACGATTGGCCAAAAATAAATTGAATAAACACGTTAATTTACTACTAATTCAAAATATATATTTCCCTAAATTGAACGAGTACGACGCCTTACCTAGGGATACAGATGATTCGCAAATTAAATATCATTATTGCTGGATTAAGAATATGTCTATATTGTTATCAAGTCAGTTGAGCAAGCATAAAGTTAAATAATTTTTTTGCGATAGATGTTTGAATTATTTTCATAGCGAACAAAAATTGTCAGAACATATCGGGTTGTGTGAGAATATTAACGAGTGTAAAATTTCATTTCCAAAATTTGATTATGTAGAATTTCGAAATTATGTGTATAAGCAAAAATGTCCATTCGTTATATATGCCGATTTTGAATCCGCTTTGGAAAATTGTGAGGAAAAAATGTCTGATAAATCAACAAAATATCAAAAGCACAAGGCATTCAGTGCAGGTTACTACTTGAATTGCTCTTACGATGACAGCTTGTCCAAGTTCAATAGTCATCGCGGCAACGATTGCATCCAATGGTTTACAAATGAAATGGCAAGTATTGCCAAATTTGTTGAATCCAAAATCAAAAATATCGTACCAATGATATGTAACCCCGATATTGTTAAAGCTAGAGTGTGCCATATTTGCGAGAAGCCATTTTCCAAGCAGGATATTATCGTTAGGGACCATTGTCACTTTTCGGGGTTGTTCAGGGGTTGGAGTCACCAATCTTGCAATCTTGCCTTTAAGAAGCTTTTTATGGTACCCATTATATTCCACAACCTTTCCGGATATGATAGTCATTTTATTATACGGGATGTAGCAAAAAAGGGGTGTGTGAGCATACTTCCCATCAACAAAGAGAAATACATTTCATTTAATCAATACGATAGTGAAACCAGCATTAAATTTAGATTTATAGATTCTTATCGTTTTATGGGAGCTAGTCTTGATGAGTTGGTTTCCACAATGGATGCAATTTTAAAATTTTGAAAAAGGAATTTGCGCAATTGGATGATGAAAAATTTAAGCTTCTCACTAAGAAAGGGGTATTTCCTTACGATTATGTTAATAATATGGAAAAACTCCTCGACACCGAGCTACCCTCCAAAAAACGCTTTTGTAATAAACTCAACGATGTTGAAATTGACGATGAGAAGTATGCTCATGCTCAAAATGTTTGGCAGCAATTTGATATTGAAACTTTGGGGGAATACAGCGATTTATACATGAAAACAGATATATTGCTTTTGGCAGACGATTTCGAAAATTTTCGTGAAATTGACTTGAAAACTTATGGGCTGGATCCTTCGTGGTATTATACCATGCCGGGGTATACGTGGGACTGTATGTTGAAATATACAGGGTGTAAATTGCAAATTTTAAAATATGTTGATATGGTTATGTTTGTGGAAAATGGTATAAGTGGCGGAATTTCAGTTTGTTGTAATAGATATTCGGAAGCGAATAACAAGTATATGTCAACATACAATCCTACAGAACCGTCCAAATATATCATGTATTTCGATGTGAATAACTTGTATGGGTGGGCAATGTCAGAATGTCTACCATATGGAGGTTTCGAATGGGTTGATACGAATATTGATGTGACTCAAATTCCCGACGACAGCCCTGAAGGTTATATTCTGCAAGTTGATTTAGAGTACCCTGCACACCTGCACGATTTACACAAAGATTTTCCGTTTTGTCCTGAACACCGCACACCACCAAATTCCAAATTGAAAAAATTGATGCCAACCCTGCATGATAAAAAAGAGTATACGCTTCATTATAGGAACTTGAAACAAGCTCTGGAACATGGCTTGAAATTAACTAAAATCCATAAAGTTTTGAAATTTAAACAATCTGCGTGGTTGCGCCCTTATATCGAGCTGAATACTCGATTGAGGACTGCAGCCACTAATTCTTTCGAAAAAAATCAATTCAAGTTGGCCAATAATGCTATTTTTGGTAAAACCATGGAAAACATCCGGTTGCACCGAATCGTAAAATTAGTTTCTTCCTACGAGGGTAGATATGGAGCAAAAAATCTCATTTCCAGCCCTCGATTTCATAATCGTACAGTTTTCGATTCAAACTTGATGGCTATTGAACTGAAAAAAGCCGAACTTGTATTCAATAAACTAATGTATGTTGGGATGGCTATTTTGGATTTGTCAAAAACTTGCATGTTCAAATTTCATTATGAATTTATGCTTCCCACTATGGGTGTGGAAAAATCCAAGTTAATGTATACCGATACAGATAGTTTCATTTATGAACTAACGTGTAACGATGTATACGAAGAAATTATCAAAAAACATATTTCCAAATTCGATAAGTCTGATTATTCAAAAGATAACGAGTTTAACATTCCACTTGTGAATAAAAAGGTACCTGGACTAATGAAGGATGAAGCAAATGGCAAAATTATCACGCATTTTGCAGGGCTACGTTCAAAAATGTATACCTACAAAGTGCAGGGAGGCAAAGTATGTAAAAAAGCGAAAGGAGTGAAATATAATGTCGTTAAAAATAAAATAAGTTTCGAAGATTACGTGGATTGTTTGAAAAATTGCAAGCAAAAGAAAATTACTCAGTGTACAATCCGATCATTCGCTCACGATGTGTTTAGTATCGAGCAGTCGAAAATAGCTCTTAGTCCGTATGACGATAAACGCTATCTTATCCCCAAATCATTTGATACATTACCGTGGGGACACTATAGTCTAAATTAATTTTTTTCACCATTTTTGTTCTAAATTAATTTTTTTCTCCCGTTTGCAGGTACAATGAATTTGCAACAGTTGTGCATCAAAACCGTTTGCGAAAATATCAAGAGTCCAACCTTGTTCCTCATCAATTCACATTCATCCTTACCTTCAATATTAACAAGACAAATTATTCAAAAATATGCCAATTTCAAATGGCTAAACATTAATCGTCAAGAAATTGTTTATGATGAGGATGAGGACATTCTCATGAATTTCGAATATGGTGGGAGGTTTTTTGGTGGTACACGAAAAAAACAAATACGTGCAGCATTATTAAACATTTATAATTTGGAACCATATTGTCGTCATGATTCATACTGCATTTGGATGAAATTTTACGAAGTTGTTGACTTTGACTTAAGATTGTGCAAAGATTGTTTTGAACATATCCAAAGTATGCCTAAAATATGCAGGTGTGACGAAATAAAAAATTTTGAAGTTAAACATTTACATGAAGTTTTCACAAGTAATGAATTACATAATGCCTACCAAGATAAATCATATTGGTGTCAATATGATTTTAAGCACGTTCTTTTCACTTCACAAAATAAAGATGAATGCATTGATCATTTACATAGAACGAAAAGGGCGAAATTTTTTTGAAAAAAATTTAAGCTTACTCCAACTATTTGTGATGTTGATAAGAAACATTATTTTCAACTATATTTCAACAATTCATTTTTCATTTATGTTTTTATATATATATATATATATATATATATATATATATATATATATATATATATATATATATATATATATACTAGCTGACCCGACAAACGTTGTTTTGCCATATAAATAATTTTGATGGCCGACAACTGTGTAGGGAGTGAGAAAGAAAGGAGACCGGCTTCGTTCTCATCCCTACTCCGTGCTGTTTACTGGGTCAGAAGTGACACCTGTAGACATCTGGAGGGGATAACTAATTAAATGATGATTGATCAGTTTTCGACCGGAGAGGAAAAATGATTAAATTACTAAAATGGCTATTAAAAAATAAGGGTTGATCGTAGAAGGGTGAAAATTGAGGATTGTATGTATTTTTGAATGTTGTATCATAAAAAAATAGAAATTAAAAATTTTGTCTAAAAAATAAAATAAAAAATTTAGGGGTGGATTACCCCTAACATTTAGGGGGATGAAAAATAGATGTTGGCCGATTCTCATAGATACCGGATAAGCACAAAAAATTTCATCAAAATCGGTCGAGCCGTTTCGGAGGAGTTCAAGTTCGAACACCGTGACACGAGAATTTTATATATTAGATATATATATTATATTTTTTTTCTTTTATTACTGTATTTTAGGGAGGGTATTTTTTTTTAATATAGAAAAAACAAAAAATATTTCTTGTTTTTTTTAGCGAGTGTAAAATCTGCTGTCGAGGAAATTACTAAAAGACAAAAGAGTGGGAGGTGCTCAATAACAGTGTCGTGCACAATGATGCAATAGGCTCTAGTATTTTGAGGAAATCCTTCAGATGCCTGGATTTCGAGTTTCACATCAACAGTGGAACTTTTTATGCTCTCATCCCTTCTGGAACAATCGATGACAAAGAGAGTCTTGCCAACAAATTCGGTGGAGCTCAGCAGAGGATTATGTTGATTAGTAATTTTGTAGCTGAGACCAAATTGTGCATAGTTGAAATAGGCCTGCAAAAAATTCCCCTTTGCGAAATTCAGATGCATATTCTCTTTGGGATAATTCTCGCCGTTTAGAGTGAGCGTTATATTGGCGATATTCGAATGAGCGAATATTGTTGGATCATTGTTGAATTTGGTGTAAACACGGTCTTTTTGGAAACATACAATCACATAGCGAGGACTTTCGAGAAACGAGGAAGTCTTGACGGCCCATATTTCACTTTTTGCACCTTGTGTGAGAGCAGGCAACATATGAAGTTCCCATTTTCTGAACGGCATGAGAATAGGAGTATCAGCTTGGATGGCCTTCAAGAGTTGCAATTTAATTTGATCGTGCGGAAAGATTCTCTTAACTTTGAGTTCAATATTTTCAATTTCCAACTTGACTGCTGTCGTACCAGCCGGCGATCCAGCGGTCTCCTCTATTTTGAAGCAGTTGCTATCATCTGCAGCTCGTACAAATCGGATGGTATGTTTGCCATAGGAAACACATTGATAATCATTGAAAATATTCAAAAAATGCTTCATGGGTATGAGCATATTGAATGATAGATCAGTGGTGTTGATAACCCCAGCGTTGCTGGGAAAAGTCCAACTTGAATTGGCCAAGTGCTTGATATCTTCGTCGGTGTAGGTGAGAAAGCCTCTGACAGTACTAACAATTCCAACTTCACGAACCGTCTCCAACTCCTTACCGCTCTGTTCATAACTAGCAGATTGAAACATGAAAGCACCAGCATTGTTTACGAATGTTACACGACCATCTCCTTTTGTTTTCACAACTTTTCCACTGATGAATAACAGACTATCATACAAAGCATCGTAAGCGTCAGATTGAATGATATTGATTTCAATGACGTCATTGTTGCGAAAGGACTTGACATATGGGTAGTAAGTCCGCCATTCCACCTTCTGTATGGATTCATCGTTGTGTGGTTTTCGAAAAATGTTGAACACTTGATTGGACAACATGATAACCGAGAGATTCCAAAAACAGTTTATTTGCAGGTGACAGCAGTTGACGTACGTTGAAGGTCTTGGTGAAGACTGAGGTGGGGTATGGTGGTGAGTTATTCTTATGAATAGTTAGCACCATATTTTCTCTTCAATTCCAAACGAACGATTATTTCTTCGTTTCGAAAATCAACCAGTTGAGAATTTTGGTCGAGCACTCGCAGCGTAATATTGTTTATTTCATCTCTATGAGCAATGGGTAGATAAATGAGGTGGTTGGGTGTTTCGTCAATTGCGTAACCAGGATCAACACCAACAGCAAATTCGTATATCGTATGAGACGGTACGTCGTTGTAGAATGCTCCAAACGTAATGTTGCTATCTATGTGTACGGTGCGTACTTTAATGATATCCACAGGTAGATCTGATGCGTAATGCAAGTTGGGTTTGAGAAGGGTAGACGAAAACCCTAAAATGCGAGCCAAACTGTTTTCAGGTCGGAAATCAATTGAGTGTTTAAGGCAGAATATTTCGCTTTTCAGCGTATTATTATTCGGTTTGAGGTAGAAAAATTCCTCGGGGTTTTCCTTGTACGTTTTGGGTGTGATGTGTTTGCTAATCAAAGCCTCAATATCACCAATTTCGTAGGAGCCAGCAGGAATATCGATACTCTGTTTAGTTTTGCCACCGTTTTCAAAGTAGTGGAATTTCGTATTTTCTTCAATGTTTGGTATACTGTTGTACGAATGGAAGCTGAGCAAAGCCAAACTGTATTCTGAATCAGAATCCAATTGAATGGGCGGATTGAAATCGATGGAAAGCGTTGAAGAACGACTCGTTAACGTCAATATCATAGACATGACTGATATAGTGTCGGAAGCAACACGCTTTAAATAATAAACAACAACTTGGATGAAAAATCGTTTATTACAATAATAGCATTCATATTGTGAGCTAACTGGACCATGATACTCTGCTTCTTCTAGTGATTGGGCTGACAATCCACACTCATTTTTGTAATGAATGAAACACGGTAGACGAATCTGCAAAGCGAATCGATTTTTGTAGTCTTGTGGTAATCTATGCCATACATCCAGCAACTCCCAAGGTCCTGCGTTCCCAATCAAATATTCGATTGACAAAGCTCGCAGTTCAGCATCGGTGAAATCTCTCAAAGATTTATATTTATGCATTTCAACCAACGATTTATACATCTCAGCGGTGGACATTATGAAGTAGAAACTTCACTGATTGTAATTTTGATATTGACTATTGTTATATGTAATTCTTACACCCCTCCCAAAATATCTTGCCAATTCCATTGGAGGTTTGAGACTATCGAAATATTGTGCGGCATTGCCGTTTTTATTGTAAGCTACCCAATGAGTGCCCGCATTCAAGTGAGAATCCAAGTTCAATACAGCGCATTCTCGCAGCCAAGGACCACAAGTTGGCAACGTATCACGCATAAAGACTCCACGAAAATGCGGTATTTTCATCTGACGAGCACATTTTTTAATTTCCAAATCGTATAATGCTCTATGGGGTAGCTTATCTAGCAGTTTTTTTGTTTCTTCAAATAAAGACCCCGTCCTTTGCGTTGTTGTTTTTTCAGGAACAGTCCAAATCCTCGAGGGGTTTTGCGCAGGTACAGACCCGATCCTAAATGTTCCATGGCTTTATTGTGACGCTGATCTTCTTCCAGCTTCTTTTCAGCATTTTTTGCGTCTATCACGGTTTTTGCGATGGCGCTCGCTCCGCCTGCCATCGTACCCAAAGCCGAAAGTGCAGCAAATATAGGTATGAGGGGTAGGAGTCGTCCAGATTTGGCATCGAATGGAATTATTCTAGGAACGCGTATTTTCTTACGTCCTCCAGCTTGACTCAATGCCATTTTAGCAGCTCGCAAAGCCGAAGCACTAGATTTCTTAATATTAGTAGGATTGTGTTTCCAATTTTTAATAATTTTTTGAAGCAAGTTACGGCGAAAGGACACGCCCATACCTAGCTTACTTTGGCTTTCATGGTGGAAGTAACAAGCCAAGCTGCAGCCCGTTCCCCAAATTTAGCGTCTTTAGATTTAACTCGTTCCCAAGCTCTATTTTCCAACACTTGATCTGCTTTATGACGGTCTTCTAGAGAGTCGGATTGAGAATATGCAATATCGTGCTCTCTGCAGCTTTCGTCCAAAGGATTCACACCAGTTTCTCCGCGTTGTAATCTCTGCCTCAATTTGGTGCCTGGACCGCAAAACGAATAACCTGGTAGATGTAATTCGGACGGGAGCTTATTGATGATTGAATTGACAACACCTGCACCAGAGTAAGTCAACATTGATAATGATGAAAGATACCTTCAATGCGTTTATTTATAACCGTGGCGCACTCATGTTTTTTCATCACATCATGGAGGTCGTTCAACAAGACAAGACACTGCCTATTGAAAATTTAGATTTTTTGAATGGAGGTCTCAATAGCAGTATGGTTGGGAAGCATGGTAAATTATTACCGAATTCGTTTCGTGCAATTATTTGCGGACCAAGTGGTTGTGGAAAGACAAATGCCATCTTAACGCTGTTATTCCACCCGAATGGAGCAAAATTTGAAAACATCTACGTATATTCAAAATCTTTGTACCAGCCCAAATATCAGGTGGTTCAAGAAATTTTGGGGAAAGTCAAGGGATTGGGATATTATCCGTTCAGGGAAAATGAGGAAATCATAAGCCCTCACGAGGCCAAATCAAATTCCATATTCATTTTCGATGATGTTGCATGCGATGGTCAACAGAAAATTCGAGAATACTACTCCTTTTGTAGACACCGAAATATTGATGCTGCATATCTTTGTCAGACATATTCAAAAATTCCAAAACAATTGATACGAGACAATTGTAATATGATTGTGCTCTTCAAGCAGGATGAAATGAATTTGAAACATGTATTCGATGAACACGTTTCCCCAGACATGACGTTCGAAGAATTCAAGGAAAGTTATTGGAATATTTCCTAGAAACTACCCCGTCAACCACCCTCCTGAGACCTGGCAAACTATTTGGGAGATGTCATTTGAATTATTTTTTCTTCAATTAACACATACTAAAAGCAGAATGCGGTACTATTTCATTTGGGAAACTTATTGGATCATTTCCTAGAAACTACCACCACCCCCTGAGGCCTGACAATCTATTTGGAAGATTTCATTTGATTTATTTTTCCTTCATTAAACAAATACTTAAAGCAGAATGCGGTACTATTGCATTTGGGGAAGTTATTTGATTATTTCATAGAAACTACCATCTCCACCATCCTCCTGAGGCCTGACAAACCTTTAGGGAGATGTCATTTGATTTATTTTTTCTTCAATTAACACATACTAAAAGCAGAATGCGGTACTATTTCATTTGGGAAACTTATTGAATTATTTCTTAGAAACAACCCCATCTTCCACCCTCAGAAGGCCTGATAATTGGTTAAAGGTGTGTAATAAAGTGAATGATAATATTATGATAGATAGGCTTGATAAGTATATTTTTATCGCTTTAGTACTTTCAGAGAAATAAAAAAAATATTTCCTATTCTTGGAGTATATCTGTGGATGTGGCTAACTTCACACCGGTTCTGATTTTAGGGCTATTTAGAACACCTGCCAAACAATTTCTTCTATTTGTTCAATAATTTTTTGTGATATCAGTATGACTACTCTGCTCCATGAGGATGTTCCGGGAGGTGTACTGAAAGAGGGAATATCACTGGAAGAACACTCTGTTCTTGAACTTCAGAGGTGGTTAGAATGTAGAGGCCTGAAGAAAGTAGGAACTAAAAATGATCTCATCACAAGGTAAGTTTTTTGTCATTAACATTAATATTGAACGAAAGTTAATATATTTTTTAGGGAAACACACTTTTTTAATGCTGGGAATGCTAACAAATTTTTTCTCAGTATTGATGGAGGAAAGTGGTATGATGCCAAAAATAATATCGTTCAGCAACCACAAGAAAGCAGGAGCAATACTTCGTTTTCTTTAGCAGAATTGAAGTGGGGAGTTTTCTAGCTGTGGAATTCCTGAATATTTCAACTAGGGCCACATTTTTAATTCTATTGTCAACGAAAATTTTAAACTGAGGATACAGAAGTTGAAGAATTGGAAACAAGGACAACAGTCAAACCATTCAAATGATGCCATCAATTTGTTAACTGTGATCATCTTAGTGAAATTCAAGATGCCCAAGCTAACTATTACATGTGCCAGTGTAAATGTCTTGCATCTTTTCAAATGAAGACCAAATATACCGTCACTGCTATAATAAGCAGAGACACAGGTGCAATTCTCAAAGGTATATACGAATGTAAGCAGTCTGCTTTGGGAAAGTGCAATCATGTTACCGCACTGTTGATATTCATTAGTGAATATATTGAAAAATATAAGAATACTGTATCATCTACCAGTTTACCACAAGAATGGGGTCGTGGTTCCAAAAGACGTAATCCCTCCGAAATAAAAAAAAGTAGAATATCCAATAAAGCGATTCAGACCCATTGAGAAGGGAAATTTTGATCCGAGACCCAGAAGTTATACTAGGACAATTGATATAAATAATTTTATTTCACAGCTGCAAGCAACTGGAGAAGATTTAATGTTTTTGACAATTTTACATCTGCATTACGAAATTTTTCCTATTCTGAAGAGGAAACCAATATACTCAAATTACAATGCCAGCAGTACTTGAAAAATATTAGGGATTTTGCACTGAAGCAAGAGTCGATATTATTTGTTGTTCCAGGAACAGAACAAGGATCTGAAGAGTGGATGAGATGGAGAACATTTTATATAACATCAACATCACAGGTGATGCCGTCTTCTCCTTCCTGAGAGAACTATACTGCAAACTGAATCAGAAGGAAGTTTGCGCGGCGGAATTTTGCGACCTTTCAAAAGCTTTTGATTGTGTAAACCACCAAATCCTGCTGCGAAAACTCTAACACTATGGGTTCAGAAATCTTAGCCTTAGCTGGATGGAATCCTACCTGGGGGAGCGGGTTCGATTAGTCATGGCGTACCACAGGGTTCTGTATTGGGGCCTATCTTGTTTCTACTTTATTTCAATGATATAGCTAATCTAAAGATTGACGGTAAATTTACTATTTTTGCGGACGATACAACAATCCTCTGGCATGATAGTGAAGTAAAGAACCTGCACGCAAAAATTGTCAAGGATATTTCCGTTGTGAAGGAGTGGTGTGACGCAAATTTGCTTTCGTTTAACATAAACAAAACCAGCCTCTTATCAATCAAGTGCAATCTTCCAGAGATTCAAGTAGGTACTGACATGTTCATTGAACAAAAAATGAATACCAAGTTTCTTGGCATTCATCTAGATGACGCTCAACTTCGAAAGTCATGTGAGAACACTAAGAAAAAAACTAGCCTCTGGTTGTTATGCCGTGCGGGTAGTGTCCAGTGAACTGGGTGTGGCCACTGCAAAAGTAGTTTATCATGCTTTGATTGAATCTCACATCAGATACGGGTTACCTTTCTGGAGTATCTGCAATGACCATAATTTCCATTTTATTTTCATCCTCCAGAAACGGGCCGTTCGCTACCTCCTCAATGTTGGACTAGGGTATCATGTAAACCTCTTTTCTTGGAACTCAAAATCCTTACCCTTCCAACTTTATTTATTCTAGAGACTGTATGTTTAGTGAACAGCAATAAATCGTCATATGAGACGGTTGTTAGTTCTACCCGCCAAAATAATAATCTAATTCCATCATCGAATTTAACAAAAAAGTCTCTTATTTATAATGCTTTGATACTATTTAATCATCTCCCAATTACTACCAGAAGAATTATCTATCCAGTTTTATTCAGGAGATCTGTGAAAAATCTTTTTATCAATGAACCATACTACAGTGTTCAAGAGTATCTAGACAAAGATTGGAATTGCTCTAACTTATCTTAATCTCAGACACTCATGCTCATTCTCTTCTATTTTTATGACATTCGCTTCTTGGCGTAATCCAATTTTAACTACATGTAGTATTATTTTACACATGGACAAAACTGATACCTATGTTATTGTTTTTTAACTATTTTATCATTATTGTACAATGTATGTAGGATTATTTTCTCCTATGATAGGTATGCTTTTACATCATACTATTATATTTTATGATGATTCTATGATGAACCTGATCTTCCTTCTTTTGACGACTCATGTTTTTATCAACACATATTTACGCTTACCATTTTTATATTTCTTTACGTCTTTATTTTTATATGTATAAAAGCTTTGTCAATAAGAATTCATTCTTCGGACAATAAAGTATATTTTGATTTGATTTGATTGAACAAGTGGAAAGATTGTAGCAACCCAGTTGATTTCGAATGACATCAAAAATAATTTTATTTTGAAGAATCTCTGGAGGATGAATAAACCAGTCACAACAAAAGCTATGTACTATGGAAAAATAAGTGAACCCAGAGCCAGAGAACAGTATCGTTCTAATCTGGCAGAGGACCTAAGTTTGCATGAAACTGGACTGGTTGTTAATTCTAATTATTCTTACTTTGCCACAAGAGTTGATGGAATTAAATGCCCAATGATATTGGAAGAATGTCTGGATATTAAGGATTTCAAGATATTTCTATCCAAATCCCAACTACAGATTTTGGAATCCAACTAGTACATTAGAAATTGATATCGATAAAAAAAATTATTTGGATGTTGTTGATAATATAAAAAACAATGTACCAAAATTCTATCGCAATATACAGTGTATTACACTTCTCATGGAAACACCCTCGTATCTTCCGTAATTTTTGACGCAGAATCATGAAATTTTCAGGATCGATAGATACACTAGAAATGAACTCACTGCACAAAAAGGGTCAACATATGTGATATACACTGCACGCCAGCAACGATGGAACCACCCTTTTTACGGTAAAACATACTAGGGGGCAAAATTCGCTCAAAATTCTTTCAGATTCGTGATCAGCACCCCCAGATTACTATAAATACACCTGTCTCCTGAAAAATTTTCAGTCCTGAAAAATTCAAATTTGTTTCACTTCTCATGGAAACGCCCCCGTATCTTTCGTAATTTTTGATGTAGAACCATGAAATTTCCAGGATCGATAGATAACCTAGAGATGACCTCTCTGCACGAAAGGGGTCATCACCCGTGAAGTATTTAAAAAAAATATAATTTTTCAGAACTGAAATTTTTTCAGGAGACAAGAGTATTAGTAGTAATTTGGGGATCCTGAACACGAATCCGAAGGAATTTTGGGCCAATTTTACTCCCTAATACTACTTTCCGGAAAAATGGGTGGTTTCATCGCTGCTGGCGAGCATCCAATAAAGCTTGATATTATTTAACCAATTTTTGTTTCTTACTTGTTTATTTGTTTATTAGTCAAGTACACTACAGAATTATAATAAAATTCCAAATGGTACATCAAAAAAAAAGTTTCAAATTGGAACACTAAATTGAAGTTATAAAAATAAATAAACTTATTGATTTTATTAGTCAAGAATACTAAAAAATTGCATAAATAAAATACCGAATAAAAACATAAAACATTCAAACACTATATGGTTAAGTCATAAACCAATACATAAATATTTCAAAACATTACAGAATTGTGATAAAGTAACAAAGGGTAAAATAATGAACATTGAAAGACTAGAGTTGAGATAATAACCTAAAAATAAGATAAGTCAAATAAATTACAGAATAACAATAGCGTCCCAAATGGTACACCAAGGGAGCTTTAATAAAAAACACGTTCAAACACTAGAGGTGAGTTAAAAATCTAGAAATGAATAAACAATGACTATTTAGAAGTCTAGTGAACAATGGCGGGATTAAGTTGTTTAATTGCCATTTTTTTAAATTTCAACTGTGATAAATGAAAGAGATCAAGTTCTAAAAAATACGTATTAAAATTTTTTTGAAGTCTACAACTAAATGCCATTGTCCCATAGTTAGTCCTATGGAACCGTAACCCAAATGAAAAAATGTTATTAATTCTCAGGGTTCTGGAGTTCACAGAAAAACAGAGCTCTTCTAAAAGAGGAGAACAATTAAAGTAAGAATTTATTATTTTATGGAGAAATAGAACCATTGCAAGTTTACGTCTTTCCTCAAGTGACATTAAATCCAATACAGAAAGCCTCATTTGTGGGTTAAATCCAAAATATGGTAAGCCATGTTTCCAGATAAGGTATTTAGTGAAACGATTCTGAACTTTTTCCAGTCTCTCTTTATGACAAGCATATATAGGACACCAAATTACACTATTGTACTGTAAAACACTCCGAACCAGTGATAAGTATAATGTCTTTATAGCGTCATAGTCTCTAATATGACTAGTATTCCTTTTTATGATCCCGAGCATTCTGAATGCTTACGTGATCATTGAAGTTGATGTCTTTATCGTAAATAATCCCTAAATCGCTTAAACTATTGACAGACTGAAGTGCAACATCGTTAATGGAGTATTTACAAATGACAGGCTGCCGTATTCTATAAAATCTCATTACATTACATTTCTTAACGTTAATTTTTAAAAAATTATCATTACAGTATGCACAAAAGTTATCCAGGTCATCCTGTCATCATCATTGCTAGATTGTACCTTTTTGAAGAACTTTAGATCGTCTGCATATAGAGAGATATCACAATATTGAAACAAGGATTTAATAATAAAAAGTAAAAATAGTAAAGGCCCAATGTACGAACCTTGCGGAACACCTGAAGTTACATGAATTGATTCCGACATACTACCAGCGATCTTTACATTCTGCATTCTATTAGAAAGGTAGGATTCAATAAATTTCAAATATCTCGGCCCGTCACTCCGAGATTATTAAGTTTTAAAATGAATAGTTTATGACAAACTGAATCGAAGGCTTTAGCAAGGTCCGTGTATATAACATCTACTTGGAACCCTTGCTCAAGCTTTTTTGTAATGAAGTTTTGATATACTGTCAAATTGGTGGCGGTGGACCTTCCTTTGTAAAACCCATGTTGTGTCCATTATGACATGTTTGAAATTATTAAAATGCTCATCTGTAATTAAAGATTCAAATAGTTTGAGAATACAAGAGATTTTTGAAAATATCATTTCTGTTTCCACTTTTGAATACTGGAGAAAGAAAAGATTTCTTTCACACACTAGGAAAGATCCCTGTATCGAATGATCTTTGAAAAAGTATTCTAAGAGGGTGTGATAAACTGTGACAGCAACTCCTTAACAATACTGGTAGAATTCCATCAGGACCCGCACCCTTTGAAATATCTAGTTTTTTCAATTTATTTTCAATTTCCATTTGACTGAAAGTGTGGAAAGATAATGTGTTAATATCATAATTGGTATCATTAGGTACATAATTTTGGACAGGTAAATGATTCGAGAAACACGACTTGAAATGTACGGCAAAAGAGTCAGCAATTATATGTCATGACAGTGGGTAGACCTTTGTCTTTTCTCAATGAATTGAAAAATGACCAAAAATATTTTATATTAGTGGAGATCATATTTTCTGTATTAGATAAATAAACCAGGTATCATTTATCTATGTGATACTTGGTTTCCTTGCGTATTCTTGAGTACTCTTGGTAGTCACTATTCAATTTCGTTTATTTGAATCTCTTGAATGAAGAGTTCTTTCTTTTGATAAGGTGAATCAAAAAGTAACTGTACCATTTGGGGTACTTTGAACTAGTTATATACCGCTGCGGCACAAATCGAGTAAAACCTTCAAACAAGATGTCATAGAAGGATAAAACAGCCAACTCAATTTCAAGATTAGGCATCCATATCGGTCAAGTAGCTATTCAACCCTTCATAATCACCTTTATGGAATAAAAATACCTTTTCCCTCTACCTGAATGTAGACTGCACCATGTTCTCAAAGTCTAATATAAGCTGAAGAGGGGGGTGATATACATCTGCTGGAAAATTACTGAGCAATGTAATATCACTAAATCAAAAATTCTCTCTTTAACATTTTTAACATTGTTATATTGCTGAAAGCCCATCAAACAAAAATTCTACACGTTGGTCAGGAAAGTACCCTGGATTCAAGACTTGTTCCTCATATGACCATGTGACTCGTGGAAAGTTAAAGTCACCCACAATAATAAAATTGGCACCTATGTGATGTCTTTTCACCTCGTTAACATGTTCAACAAATTTTTCATATGCATCTAGAGGTGAATCGGGAACAAAGTAAACAACAACCAGTAAAATCGATTCAGAATTAATTTTAAATTTCACCCATACATCTCCAAATAAATTTGTATCAGAAACTCTTATGGCTGTAGCATTATAAGAAGATTTAACTGCTATCATAACACCACCTCCCCGCGTACAGTTAGAACTGTTGTAGTCTCGATCTTTTCTAAAAATGAGATATTCAGAGTTACATATTTCTGAATTAGCAAAATTATTATTTAGCCAGGTTTCCGTAACCAAAATAATATCAAAGTCACTTATTTGGAGTGCTCTATTCAGATCATCCATTTCCGTCCTAAGACCCCGAATATTTTGATAATAGCAAAGAAGGTTATCTTTTGAAAAGTCTACCTTTTTCTTTGGAAGTGACTTACAAAATTTAGAGTCCTCATTTTTGGCATGCACTATCTCAGGTAGATGTTCCGATCTTGTACTTCTAAAAAAGTTGTCTGGGTATTCATAGTTTGGTCAACATCCTCGCCTATCGTAATATTTTTTGTATCTATTTCTCTCTCCCTAACTACAGACCTTCTTCTGAAGTCCTCACAGTCCCCCTTATCTCCATTCAGCTGTGATGGCCCTACGATCTCGTTATTAATTTTTATTGTTTTCAAAGCTAGATAGATATCTTTAGTCTCAAGTAACCTCTTTATATTGTCCCAAATGCACATTTTGCTATTGGATACTTTGGGGTCAACTTGAAATTTGATTGACGCATTTCTTGTTGAATTGTGATATAGGTACCTATTCACATTATTTATAATTATTCTATCAAGGGGGTGATTTTGTTCAGTGGTTATCAAGAGATTTGTGAATCTACTAATAGGCATTATATTTCTCAAAGCTCGGTTAAGACAAACCCGATTGCTGATATTATGTGTATTGAACATCACAATAACAAAATCTTCCCCTCCGTATTGTGTCACCCGATCAAATATATCCTCTGTCAGCTTGGAGATTTCAACATTCGATTGTACATGTTCTTCAATTATAAAATTTTCACTATCGATAAATGTTTGCATAACTCTAGGAAACCCCTTTGCATAGTCATCCCCCAGAATGAATATTCGTCTCTTCATCATATTACCCAATATAACTTGTTGAGATGCCCTTGTGTCGGATGTGATATAACAAGTTTCTTCCATTTCCTCGAGTAGGCTCAGTGAGTTTATATCTCCATTCGTCGTGTTGGTCGTCATAAATGTTTTTTTCTGCTGGGTGACTGTGAAACCATGCAATTTGTGTTGTCGCTTTTTTTATATTCTGTATATTATTTTTCTTTTTCTTAATTTTTCCTATCTTGTGAACTGCTCAAAATTTCTTTACTCTTAAGAGAATCCAAAAATTCAGTTTGGACTCCATTTTCAACATCAACGTATTTATTTTTGCTTTCGCCCACTTCATTGTTTGCCACTCAACATTTTAGCTCAGAAATTTCGGGAAAAATATTTGCCTGTGGCAACGATGTAGTGTGGATGCATTATTCATTTTTAGCCCAGCTGTGTTTTCCTGTTCACTTGTATTTATACATGTTTGAGTATTGGCGTCTATAAAAACTAGTTTCGTCGTTTCCGTCGAGGTTTCTCTCCTTTCTTGTTCAACTGGGTTGGTTGGGTTTCACTGCATATTGTTGTTTTTGCGAATTTCATTACTTTTTGTTGTAGTTCGTCTATGAGTTTTTTCATTTCGGAGACCGTTTTTGTAGTGATTCATTGAATTCAGATTCTAGTTGCAGAGCATTATTCAACAAGATTTCCTTCTCCTTGTTCAGTTTCCCTATAAACTTATCTTTCATATGGTTATCGGCTGATAGATCACTTATGATCTGTTCAAGTAGACTTACTTCAGTTGGACTGTTTCCGATCTGCTCCTCACAACACATTATTATATTATCAAGTATCACCTTATTTTTGTAATTCTTTTGTAGACAACTTCGATGATCCACAGATGAACAATTTTCACACACATAATGAATAAATGGTTTAAAATAGCTGTATCAATAGCTTGTTAATAAATTATACACTTATTCTGGAGAGGAATAAAGAAAACTGCAACTTTTGTTAAATTTCCTTGAGTCTCCGTAACTAGTACAAGTCAATAGTTAGTTCCTTGATATTGATATTCACGTAAAAGCCAAAACTGGTCGAAACAAATTTACAAAGACAGTGGAAATTTAAAAAAAAATCTCTTTTTAATAATAGAACATGTTTTAGCTCGAAATAAATAACTCGTCAATCGAACACGTTTTTCAGATTCGATGAAGGAAATATTTCACTCCATAAAAAACTTTTTTCCGTCGACCTCGTATTAACATATCTGTTTAATGTTCTCCAATGCAAACGAAATCAACCATTAATGACCCCTATTCTGCCGTCCTTAGCAAAAACGCCGTATCTGCATCCGATATCTTGCTTACAATTCTGTAAATCCGACCTTCATACGAAGAAAATTCTCAATCTTTTGTACATACGGCAAAATGATTTATTAATTTTGGCTATAAACCTGGAGTATACATAATTTTTTCTTGGTAAAACGCAAAATTTATAGGTTTTCAAACCTAAAGGATCCAATATCTCAATATTTATATTTGTTGTAGATATGGCATTTAGCTAAGCACGGCAGTATTGATTGCCATTAATGCATGATTATTCGAAATCGACCAATAATGACACCTATTAATGTTCGATTTTGTATAGCAAGCCGTAAAATGACAGTGTATAGATGGACTTTTTCTGTACCTTCTTTCAGTTTCTTTGATTTTAACCATTACAAATGTAATTTTAATATTTCAATAATATTACTAATTGAAGAAAGAGTTATTGTTTATTTCATTGATTATAATAAAATATTCCTTCATTAAATCAAGTGAGGTCGACAGAAAAATATTGTAATCAACTACCATATTGATATGCGATTAATGATCTTTTGAACATTAATCGCCTTCATTAATACACTAGCTGATTGAATAACTATTCTATAAAAAGTGCAAAAAAACTTGGAGACTTGGGAAGAATGACGGTAGTGAACGTTAACTGCTCATTGATGAACTAAGAAAAGAACTTCGTTATTTGAAAAGCTTGAATAATAATTCAACAATTACATTTACATATCCATTGTTCAAATTTTTTTATTAATAATTATTTCAATGTCAGGTAGGTATAATTTAAAAAAAAGTTGTCTTTTTGCAGATTTGAGTTTTTCTTCTTTTTTATGTGTGAAAATTTGAAATTTTTATACGAATTCATTTAAATTATTTATCTATAACAAAATATTTTTGGAAAACAAAAATTTCGTAAAACCGAAAAATGCCTGTCTCTCCACACAATTCCACAAAGTGGATATTGAGTCAAATATCTGACAGAAAACAACTACTTCCCCCTACGGATATTGAATTATATCTGTCTTCTATTTGTGCAACGTTCCTCACGGACACATAATTGCAAGTGCTACTTGTTATAAAGCCATTGAATATTAATCCTTCTTTTTGTTGGAAATCACCACCTGCATACATGCATGTTTCGAGGTTATTTTCCCCTCATCAGTGCAAGGATAGGTCGGACGACAATGCGTCTTGTTCCACAAATATGAATCATCATGCACCCCCTAAGGTTGAGACCCGAAAGAGACCTTGCCCCAGTACGTTAGATGTACTCGAACACAATCTCCCCTTCCTTCCTCCCCCGCTCCTAGAGCGGTCCTCATCCTGTTGATTGGCGGTCAGCAGAAAGAAATCTGACCGTTTGATATAGAGAGCTCGGCCTTTCAGCGACCTGAAGTTTTCTTATATCTGACATGAGTTCAAAACAATGACGTTCATCCACATGAGTGGATGATGCCCCCCCCAAAACTGGTAAAGGCCCTAGTGGTTCAACTGGCTGAGGGCCAGGCGATCTTGAGAATTTACTATGGTGTGTCCTGTCCTGTTCCGGAAACCTGAAACATAAAATAGGAATTGTTTGGGTATTTGCTGCTGTCGAAGTTGGCGAAGGTTTCTTCAGGTGTGTCGTTGTCTCCCTGGTTGACAGGGCGTCTGTATTTGTCTCTGTCGTCTTGCTCACGTCTGAGTTCGTGTAGTTCTGTCATAAGTTGATTCGTGTGGATTTCTACTCTTTCGAGTGTGGTCCCCGCGTGGTTGCGAATCAGTCTGTCTATGTAGTCTTCGTTTATGTCGAGGTCTCGGCATATGAACCTGTTTGGCATATACCACGGTGCGTTCGTAGCTATCCTGAGGCAAACGTTGAAGAAAGACTGGAGTTCCTGCCTATAAGAGTTCGCGCATTGGCCCCATGCGGTTGATGCGTAAAGCATTATAGGCAGAAGTATTGTCTTGATTAGGCGCAGTTTTAACTCGAGAGCCAAGTTACTCCTACGTCCAATGAGGGGGTATGGGTTCCGCCTTGCGGCTTTCGCTATTCCTAATCTGTGGGTGATGTACCGTCGAAACGTGAGTTTCTTGTCTAGGGTTACTCCTAAATAGACGGCTTCGTCTACCCATGGGATCCTGTCATTGTTCATATAAACATGGTCGTCGGGTGTGCTGCGCCTTCTCGTGAACAATATAGCCTTGCTTTTGTCGGGGTTGATCTCGCAAATATGAATATGAATGATAATATTCAAAAGCC
Source organism: Chrysolina americana (assembly GCA_958502065.1). Lineage (NCBI taxonomy): Eukaryota > Metazoa > Arthropoda > Insecta > Coleoptera > Chrysomelidae > Chrysolina > Chrysolina americana. Next base: position 37,138,449 of record OY293418.1, read on the forward strand.
TTATAGTATCCGTCTACGAATGGAGCTGCGACTCACAATAAAGTATTCCTCAGCGCCATCCGCCAACAGATCAAGTAACCCTCCTGTACATAAAAAGAACAAATTTCAATTCTAGGAAACAAAAATTTCGTAAAACCGAAAAATGCATGTCTCTCCACACAATTCCACAAAGTGGATATTGAGCCAATTATCTGACAGAAAACAACTACTTCCCCCTACGGATATTGAATTATATCTGTCTTTTATTTGTGCAACGTTCCTCACGGACACATAATTGTTCGTTTATGTGTCATTATGTCACAAAAAGTGGACATAGTGTTTTATATAGTTCCGATGTACAGAATTACAGTTAGAAAATCCTGTTACCATTTTCTTCCAGATCGGTTAACATTTCGTTGCCTTGATGAACTAGTTTCTGGAAGTTTTTGAGATGGAATGACCACTTTCTTCAATTGATTAAATGCTTTGCTTCTTGTGTCTTGTGAAAATAAGGGGGGAAGTAGTTGTTTTCTGTCAATATTTGCCTCAATATCCACTTTGTGGAATTGTGTGGAGAGACGCATTTTTCGGTTTTACGAAATTTTTGTTTCCTAGAATTGAACTCTCCTATATACACTCTCGAACTTTGTTCGTTTTATGTACTTTTGGTCACTGCCTGGAGACGTGCTACCAGGAGGGTTACTTGATCTGTTGGCGGATGGCGCTGCAAAATACTTTATTGTGAGTCGCAGCTTCATTCGTAGACGGATACTAAAGGCTTTTGAATATTATCATTCATATTTGTGGAACAAGACGCATTGTCGTCCGACCTATCCTTGCACTGATGAGAGGAAAATAACCTCGAAACATGCATGTATGCAGGTGGTCATTTCCAACAAAAATGAAGAATTAATATTCAATGGCTTTATAACAAGTAGCACTTGCAATTATGTGTCCGTGAGGAACGTTGCACAAATAGAAGACAGATATAATTCAATATCCGTAGGGGGAAGTAGTTGTTTTCTGTCAGATATTTGACTCAATATCCACTTTGTAGAATTGTGTGGAGAGACAGGCATTTTTCGGTTTTACGAAATTTTTGTTTTCCAAAAATATTTTGTTATAGATAAATAATTTAAATGAATTCGTATAAAAATTTTTAATTTTCACACATAAAAAAGAAGAAAAACTCAAATCTGCAGAAAGCCAACTGTTTTTAAAATTATACCTATCTGACATTGAAATAATTATTTATAAAAAATTTTGAACAATGGATATGTAAATGTTATTGTTGAATTATTAATCAAGCTTTTCAAATAAAGAAGTTCTTTTCTTAGTTCATCAATGAGCAGTTAACGTTCGCTACCGTCATTCTTCCCAAGTCTCCAAGTTTTTTTTTCCACTTTTTATAGAATAGTTATTCAATCAACTAGTGTATTAATGAAGGCGATTAATGTTCAAGATCATTAATCGCATATCAATATGCTAGTTTATTACAATATTTTTCTGTCGACCTCACTTCTTTTAATGAAGGAATTTTTTATTATAACAATGAAATAAACAATAGTTAGACTCTTTCTTCAATTAGTAATATTATTGAAATATTAAAATTACATTTGTAATGGTTAAAATCAAAGAAACTGAAAGAAGGTACAGAAAAAGTCCATCTATACACTGGCATTTTACGGCTTGCTCTACAAAATCGAACATTAATAGGTGTCATTATTGGTCGATTTCGAATAATCATGCATTAATGGCAAAATCAATACTGCCGTGCTTAGCTAAATGCCGTATCTACAACAAATATAAATATTGAGATATTGGATTCTTTAGGTTTGAAAACCTATAAATTTTGCGTTTTACCAAGAAAAAATTATGTATACTCCAGGTTTATAGCCAAAATTAATAAATCATATTGCCGTATGTTCAAAAGATTGAGAATTTTCTTTGTATGAAGGTCGCATTAACAGAATTGTAAGCAAGATAGCGGATGCAGATACGGCATTTTTGCCAAGGACGGCAGAATAGGGGTCATTAATGGTTGATTTCGTTTGCATTGGAGAACATTAAACAGATATGTTAATACGAGGTCGATGAAAATAGTTTTTTATGGAGTGAAATATTTCCTTCGTCATCGAATCTGAATAACGTGTTCGATTGACGAGTTATTTATTTTGAGCTAAATCATGTTCTATTATTAAAAAGATACTTTTTTTTAATTTCCACTGTCTTTGTAAATTTGTTTCGACCAGTTTTGGCTTTTACGTCAATATCAAGTAACTAACTACTGACTTGTACTAGTTCGGGAAACTCAAGGAAATTTAACAAAAGTTTTCTTTAATCCTCTCCAGAATAAGTGAAACAAAAATTGGTTAAATAATATCAAGCTTTATTGGATGCAGATCTCTAGCAGTACAAAATCGTAGAAGGGCCACACCAATTTTATTTTTCAAATTCCGACTTGGTAACTCGGAATTTTATAATTCTGATTTCGTATCTCGGAATTCCGAATTGGTAACTCGGAATTTTATAATTCCGAATTAGTATCTCGGAATTCCGACTTGGTACTCGGAATTTTATAATTCCGACTTTTTATCTCGGAATTCCGACTTGGTAACTCGGAATTCTATAATTCCCACTCGTATCTCGGAATTCCGAATTGGTAACTCAGAATTCCATTAAACTCACTACCGTCGAATCAGCATAGCTTCAAAATAGTTATGTGTAAGAAATAAGTTGGTAACCGAATGTTCACCCAACAATTATGAACGAAAACAACAATAAACTGAATATCTCATGCAGCACACGACGTCCAATGAATTTTCATTTCAGGATCATATGAAGTCCAAACGTCCAAGGACCTAATAATGGATAAGCAATTCTGGATATGTCCTGTATGTTCCATAATTGAACGTCTTATGGATATCCATTGGACTTTTAATATCGGACGTTCATCAAACATCCATATATGTACGTTATTGAACGTCTTTGGGATGTACAGAACTGGATAATATTTGCGCTTTCAGAAATTGTTCGTTTATGTATGTCCACTGGATGTACAATACTGGACAACTTGAAATATCTATAATTGCACATTTCCGAAAATCCATATGGTGTACAGGCCTGAATCCAATTTGTAGATTCAGAAAGTGTACCTTTCTATATCTCAACTGAATGAAGAAATATTGGAGATTAACCTGAATTATTTACCCATAATTATACATTTTCCTGTATGTCCGTAGGATATTAAGACCTGGTACATCATCTAATGGATGAACTATATTGAATCAAATTGCTACATACCGGAAGAACGTCCATAGGATGTACAGAACTGCACATAAACAAATTATACAATTATGAGCTTCCACTAGATGAATAAATTTGGATCAGATTGGAACATCTTTAAATGCACATGACAGCTGTACATCCGTATATTTACAACAAATTGTACGGTTTATGTACTTTTTCCGTGGACCGTTTATTTACGATGTATTTTAACTCACTCAAAATCGTTGATTAATGACTCCTGTTAATGAATGATTTTCTATTAATCAACGATTTACTTATATGCAACCTAACGTACATTGCTCCAATACGTATTATACTTATATAGTGACCTGTGGCGTATGCAACCAAACATATTTATACTTACCCGCTAAAACATTTATTTTGACATCAAGTATCTGTCATTATTTATTTCATTGTTGTAATTTCTCAAAATTCTACGTTTATTTTGGAATCAAAAGAAGGATAGTGACGAAGTTCTGTAAAAAAAAATTCAGAAAACATCATATATATCAGTAAAGTTGTCAGTAGCATTAATAGATAGATAGTCACGCAGCCGGCTGGTAAAATGCTGGTTTGAGTCCTGAGGTGATAGCAAGGTCGAGGGTTCAATCCCCAAGTGGTACAATTTTTTTTTTGATAATTACGGTCAACGGAAAAGTTTTGTAACGTACTCGTGAATTAAAATGGTGATTAACAATCTCGAACATCAATGCGCTCGCTCCGCTCACGCGTTAAAATATCTCAATTGTTAAATCGCCCTATTAATACACTTTTTCGTTAAATAACCATATATGAATGTCAGAGTTTTGAGTAACGGTATTTCAATTCAATTATTTTATTAGATATCTGCACATGATATATGGCTATAAATTTCAGTATGGTAATTACTAATTTCTAAAAGACAATGAAAGGAAAGAAAATTAGTGTTTTTTCAAGATTTTGAGTTTTTCTATGTCAACTTAGTGGTATTAGTGTTTGTTTCATGTTTTATGCGAGTATTTAGTTTTCTCAGAATGTTCATTACACAGTGTCTTTCAAAAGTATCGAAACGGTCTTATATTTCAGAAACGGCCCTGAGAAAATTTACGAAAGTTTCGACAGGTTGGTTTTTGATGATGCCCGATTCAACGGTAATATCGGTAATCGAAAAAATTGAGTTACCATCAATATCTGAAAAACTATTGATTTGGCAACATTGTTGATATCACCATTGAATAGGGCATCATCAAATACCACCCTGTCAAAATTTTCATAAATTTTCTCTGGTCCGTTTCTGAAATATGAGACCGTTCCGATACTTTTGATAGACACTTTTATTTATACTTGCAAGTTGTGCTATTTTTGTTTATATAATATGCAATACAGTGCATTGCTCCGAGTGGAAACACTTGCACTATATGCATTATATGTTTGCTGTGTTTTTGTAATCTACATAAGTATTATGTTATCTACTATATGATTTTGCATTTATGGAGTATGCATTAAAGCCATCATTATTTAATTTCAGATACAAATTTGTGGGTAGTAGTTGATATAATTAATATCTATTTGGGCCTTTCAAAATGAAACCAGGCGTTTTTGCAGAAAGTAGAAATCAATTAAAAAACTTCTAGCATAGGTTATCGCAATTTTATTCCAAAAAATGTAATTCAAAAATTTTTAATACTTGATTTTTTTTTGAGAATGTACATCTAATACTTACATCCAAATGTACATCCGAAATGTACATTCATAGGATGTTGAATCCAGTGAGGTTCGGACATTATCTGGACATATTATTGTATGTAATCGGACGTTCAATGGACGCCCATAATATCCATTTTGTACATCCAATGAACATGCAATGGGCGTACATGTGCTGTAGGGATGGAATGAAATAAGGTAGTAAGTCGAAGTTATGAAATTCTGAGTTACCAATTCGGAATTCCGAGATACGAAATCGTAATTATAAAATTCCAAGTCGGAATTAGAAAAATAAAATTGGTGTGGCCCTTGTACGCCTTCGTACTGTCGTGACAAATTTAATAAAAAAATCTATAGAAACTGCAGTTGTTGATTGAAAGGTTGCTTACTATAGAAATGTGTATGTTAATCAAAGTATGACATTGTAACATATATAATAAATGTTAGAAAAAAGGTAGAGAAGGAAATATACTATTTAAAAATTTTAGCATTTTAACTTTTATTTCTCAAAAGGAGTAAATAAAATTATTTTTATAAATTTTTGTTGGAAATATGTAATGTGTTTTAATACAATTTTCTTATCAGAAAATGTTAAATGATCAGTTGCCTTGGAGGCCCAAATTAAAATTTTGTTGTCGATCGATACAATTTTCTTACAAAAATCAAGATAAATTCTTTTCTTTGTGATTTTTTTCATTTCCTACCCCAAACAGTCCTTGTTAACAATATAGAATTGAAACTGATCACAATAATGGTCCAACATTTCGAATTTTTCATGAAAATTAAGATCCTACCCCAAAAGCTATGAAGTACCTCAAATAAATTTAATGTATAATTGGAAACTGGTGTGAATAAAATTCAAGCAAAATAGAAACCCTCTACAAACCAACTACGTCGATTTCACTAAACGCGCGTTGAGTTAAACTGAAACTTTCAGCTCCTGATGATGTTAACTTTGTTGGCAAAACGAGTGTTGAGTGAAATTAACGTAGTTTTTGTAGTTGTGACCCCAATAAATGATCAATTTCGAATATAATCGAATTAGCACTCTCGTTCGCCATCTTAAATTCTCAAATTAACAAACAAATATGCTACGTATTTGGCCCAAAAAACTACTACAAACCAAATTTGAATGAAATCGGACAATGATTTACAAAACTCGTTCACCTTCTTTTCTTTCCTTATTCAAATAGCAATACATTTTGTTGCATCCGAATATCAACATCTGCCAAATTCATTAATTCTTAGAATCTCTTTGACTTCTATTTTTAAGTTTTTCAAATTCCCTGGGTTACCTAAATACTAAGCAATACAATTTTTTTTCAATTACCCATATGCCTAAGGAGAATTTCATTATCTGAATTTTTCGAGCAGTTTATATCAATCGTTAGGTCGAGCAGTGTATATACGCTGTGGTTGGGACTGTAGTAGGGAGAAATGTCATTACTGTCATTGACGTCAGCATTATAAAAACGAAACTCCTGGACTGGACACCAACATCAAAGGTTCCGACGCTGAGTCGGACTACTGTATATTCTTTACTGTGGCTGTGCTGTGTTGTGTTCGTATATCTCGACTTGTCCGAATCTTCCCGATTTGTCCCGACTTGACACGAATTGAAAAATGCCAAACTAACAGGACAAGTACAGCAGAGTTGAACTAGATATTTGCAACACGATTGGAGAGTTGAGGACTGGAAAAGTTTGATTTTTTGAAACGTTAGCGGACTGTAAGATCAATTCTTATAATTTAATGAAAATGCGTATTTTCTAAATGACCAAAAACATGTGAAATGGCGCCTACCTTGATGCTTCCTGGAATCTTCCTGGAGGATCCTCCTGCTGGTAATCCATTGGATGACTAATAGGCTTTGCTGTCCTTAGACACACTCCGATACTTTCTCATAAATCAGGACACAAAGGCACGATTAATTGATTAATTTAATGATGTTGATTTTCAAAATGACCGACCGGCCGTTAGGATAACGTATGTTCAACGGACCCTAGGTCACTAGGTATGCCGCACTTCTCCGGTAAAGTAGGCAACCCATGAATGTGGGCGATTTTTCGGCATGATTGAATTTTGAAACAGTAAACTTCAAAAATCTACGAGAAAAATAAATGAATGAATTTTTTGAATTATCAATAAAAATAAAAAACAGATTAATCCGATGTGGATTGAACATTCCCGCCCCCAAAAACAAAGTTTTTAAACTAGGTCCGAAAAAAAAAAATAATAATAATCGACAATCGTCGAAAAAATGCATACCTAAAATTAAAAAAATAATAATGAAAACATTTCATTAATTTGGTTTCGGGGTGGATAAACCTTGACTACAGGTCTGCGCGAAACTCCTGATTAAGTTTTAAGCGTGACGACTCTGACAACGCCGTCAGGTAAGGGTGACTTTTGCTCGTTCTTGATTTTTGCTGGATTTAGTCCACTTCGACCTAGTTTCTATGGTATGTAAGAACTCGTTATGCCAACGTTTCCAAAAGTCAGCATGCATTTTTTGAATAAGCTGCCAGCGATTGAGTTGATTCATTTTTAAATGCTCTAAAGTAGGATCAGGTTCAGGGGCTCTAACGTCAAGAAATGACCCGGTGTAAGGGCATTAAAATCATTCAGATCAGATGATACTGCAGTGAACGATCGAGAATTCAAGAAAGCCTCGACTTGTATGAGGAAAGTATTGAACTCTTCATAATTCATAATTTATTCTCCGACCACCCTGTTCAAATGAGTCCTAACAGACTTCACTCACGCTTCAGAAAGTCCGTTGAAGTGAGGAGCGCCTACGGGATTTAGATGCCATTTTATTGATAGGAAATCCGCTGCGTATGTCGAATACTCTAGCAACATATTTTTTGCACCAATAAAGTTCCAGCCTTGGTCTGAATAGATGTCCGTAACGCGACCTCTTCGTGCAACAAATCTGCGAGAAAAGCTTCCGCAGACAAGTCCGACGCAAGTTCTAGGTGTATTGCTCGAGTTGCACAGTACACAAATATGGCTACATAAGACTCGGTTGTTTTGCAGCCACGATACTTACCGGAAGAAACTAGAAACCAACCGGCATAATCAAGAGTTACTTGCAAAAAGCATTCAATTTGTGAAACTCTAAAGGATGCATTTTGATAAACAATTGTGAATAGCATATCGCTGGGATAAAATCCAATACTGTTGAAGAATTAGATAATGAAGGGTCTTGAATCCAGGGTGTAAATATTTACTGTGAGCCCATTCAATAACGAGATCGGTGAATCTTTGAGATTTAGGGAGTAAGAAGGGGTGTTTTGTATCGAAGGACAACTGAGATCGTTTCAATCTGCCACCCAAAAGATTCTAGGCGTCTATGAAGAGAGCAAGTTTGCGATAGGGTTTAGGTAGAAGTTTATTTCTTTTTATCAAGGAGAAGAGGTCTGAAAATGACTGGTTCTGTACGAGTTTTGTGATAAGCAATGAAACTTCCTGCATTTCTTGTGACGTTAGAGGACCAGCAATTCTGACGGAAATTTATTTATTGGTGAACCAACGTTTTACCACTGCGAGGACACGTTGTATTTTCGTAAGAGATGAAATTCTCTGTAAAAGTTGGTCAATAAGGTTAGTTTCGATGGAAACGTTTAGAGCTAGGGTTTTTCAATTCTAGAATCGAGTGTGGAATCTCTATTTTTATGTTTGGTTGTGTTGGCCATTCATCTGGTGATCTGGCAAGCCAAGAAGGCCCACCAAAGTGGATGATGAATCAATTCCGAGGCTGTGCAGCCCCGTGAACTTACGTCTGCCGGATTTTCGGCGGTAGGAACATATCTCCAAGAGTTCGGGGAAATAATTTCCTGAACATGTGATACACGATTAGCGATAAATGTTTTTGGGCGATGAGCTGAAGAACAGAGCCATTATAAAGCGACTTATGAGTCACTCCATGCGTAGATGGCATCAAATAGGTATCGTTGATTCACCATAAGCCTTTTTCACAAATTTTACTAAATTAGCGGCCAAGACCGTCGCCGAAAGCTCCAGCTTAGGCAAGCTCAAAACTTGTTTCACCGGTGCCACGTGACTCTTTGAGCAAACAAAGGTTTTGACTTCACCATTGCAATATTCCAATCTTATATAGATGACACAGGCATAACCTATTTGTGAGGCATCGGCAAATACATGCAGCCCAGTCTGGAATATTTCTTGGCAAATATATGTCTAGGTAAATTTACGTAAGATAACAAATGGAGTTCATCCTTGAAGGAGTTCCATTTATTTTTCAAGTCTAACGGAGAATTTTCATACCAATCAAGTTTAGCTAACCATAGCTTCTGCATTATGTGTTTAGCTAAAAATACAACTGGCGAAACAAATCCTAGAAGGTCGTATATACGAGCTAGTTCCGAAAGAACGTTGCGTTTCGTGATGTGTTAAGCGGAGTGCAACTGAAGCTGAAAGCATCGGAAGTGGATTTTCACTGAACTCCGAGAACTTTAACAAAGTGGGGTCCTTCTTTGTCGAAGCTTAGAGACATCTGAGCATGCTCAGATGGGACTGATGGTAACAATGCGGGCTGATTGCTTGCCCATTTGCGCAGCTCAAAGCCACCAGTCTGAGAAGCTGAATGAGTTCCTGTTGGAAAGACAAGGTAGATCTGACGTCATCGCTGCATTGGGGTACTCTGCTAGAGTTCTGAGTGCCAAATAAGGGCTGGAGGACACTCCAAAAGCATCAGTGGTAAGGCGATATTGCTGAAGAGGCTCTTTGGGAGAAAAACGCCAAAGAATGCGTTGATAATCCCGGTGGTAGGGCTCTATTATTATTTGTCTGTAACATTGCTTGATATCACAAACAAAATCTATTGGATGCAATCTGAAAAGAAGTAAGATAGTAGCAATATTTTTCTGCAGTTTTGGGCCAGTAAGTAATGTGTCATTGAGACTAAGACCGTTGGAGGTTTTTGAAGAGGCGTCCAGCACTACTCTTAGCTTAGTTGAAGCTAAATCAGGTTTACTTACACCGTGATGAGGAATAAAGAATGTACTTGGTGAATTGTATTCAGTTTTGGGAAAAGATTCCATATGATGAAGATCTAAATATTCTCTGATGTATTCAGAGTATGACACATATAAATCGGGATATTTCTGGAAGCGATGTTCGAGATAATTAAACCTACGAACGGCCTGTGAATAGGAATCACCTAAATCGGGCTCTATTTTTAAATGGGAGAGAAACTATAAATCTACCAGTGGAGTCTCTATGGGTAGTTTCTTGATAGATTTTCTCACATTTCTTTTCTTCAGCCGATAATACATTAAATCTATGGGTAACTTGTTCTAGGGTCCAAAATTTTTCTTAGAGCAGGTCTAAGATGGATACAAAGAAATATGGTAATTATTCATAGACCGAATTGTGGAAAATTCAACTTTTTCCTGTAAGACCCATCCAAATATTGTTTTTAAGGCAACTGGCTGACCAGGTGCTCCAAAAAGTCGACCTGATTTTAGAAAATATGGTACTAGTTCGGCACCTGCTAGAAGGTTTATGGGACCGGGAGTATGATAGTTCTCGTCAGCTAGGGGAAGCTGTTGAATGTGAGGCTAGTCTGAAGGGTTGATTTGAACCCTTAGTAAAGCTGAACAAACTTTGGATGAAATAATAGTTTCGAAAGAAAATGATATTTCCGTTTGTTTGCAATGTTTTATGGTACATAGCTTGACAATGTTGACATATCGTTGAGTCCTTCAATGGGAATTGAGAATTTTCGCATTTTCAATCCCAATCGAGAAACACATGATTCTGATATGCAATTGGTCATGCTGCCTGTATCTAGAAGGATTCTAATTGGTTGATAAATGCCACAAGCATCGAGAATATCTACTATGGATGTAGATAAGAGAACAATTGATTGATTATTGAACTGAGGACTGAGTACATCCTGACAAAAGTGGAGTTGCTTGATTTGAATTAGTCGGAGGCTGTGTAGGTTCAGGGTGAGCTGTAAAGCCGATTGTAGGATACCTGGAACCGAGAGGGGTTCGTATTTTTAAGATGAATTAAAGTGTGGTGAGGATAAGAGTAAATTCTGCAGTAGGTGCTAGAAGTGCAGTGTTTTAGTGCATTTGATGTCCGGAGACAATTTTGACATAAATTATTTTGCTTGACAAAATTTATGCGTTCATGAGGAGATTTTTCAAGAAAAATTGGACAGCGGTATAGTAGGTGAGATCGGACAATTTGATGAATTGTTTGAAGGCACGGAAGTATGAAATACTGATGGGTGAATTGGTTTTCTATAACTCGAGTCTGTAGAGACTGTAAGAGTATGAATTTTGAGGAGATTTTTGGGTAAAACTTGGCTTTTGTTTTAAGTTCAGTTGATTAGAGAAATTAACTGAATCAAGGGCTTCACAATGTTTTTCCAAAAAATGTATCAATTCCGTGTAAGAAGGTACATCACAATGGCCATGAACAATTTCAAATTCTGTGTGAGTCTGATAATCAAGATTTTTGAAGCATCATGTTGAATAACAAAAAATCGTAGCCAGCCGTGGGAAATTTTGAAACTTTAGGGCCTGCAGCATTTTCAGTAAATGTATCAATTATATTTCTGAGTTCTCGTGCTGAGATCACTTTGATTTGTGGAGCATTGTAAATCTCATTATAGTAGGTAGTAGCGAGCATTCGTCTATTATTATAACGTTTACATAAGGTCGCATAAGCTATTTCATAATTTAGCTTCGACCATGGGAATGCTACGAACTAAGTGTTGTGGTTCACCCTTAAGAGCGGTAACTAAATGCTGAAATTTTTCAATGTCTGAAATAACTAATTTTTCATGCACAAGGCACTTATACAGGCCGTTTCTTTTATTATGTGGTAACATTGCTGTATTCTAAACCGTAATAGATACAAAGACGATTAAATTGGAAAAAAGGTAACTATTGTAGTGAGCAGTCAATTGGTCATCGAAAATTTACGGAGATTCTCGCCCTTCCCAACTTATACAGGGAAAACTGAAAATACTGTTTTCGATTTTTTATGAATAGAATTGTTATTTCAGAAAATATAAAAAAATTAAAAAGAAAAGTTTTATTGTATTCAAAATGTACTAGAACTACGTAACGATTAATTTTTAATCAAACGTTTCGTGTCAACACCGCCATCATCAACAATTTTTTTCAAATACGGACCTGTCTATTTCATCACAAATATTGATAGAGCGATAAAATCACAATTCAGTGGTATATCACACTCGACATTTTTATAACGTTTCATATGAAATAACAAGCATCATCAGTGACAACAGCATTTTTAGTTTTTCCTGTATAAGTCGGGAAGGGCGAGAGTCCCCGTAGATTTTCTCTGACCAATGTACTGCTCACCACAATAGACACATTTTTTCCCATTTAATCGTCTTTGTATCTATTATGGTTTAGAATATAGCAATGTTACCACATGATAAAAGAAACGGCCTGTATAGAAAAAATGTTGACCAGTTTTTAAGGTTTCCATCGAATGCTGGTACATCTTGTTATGTACGTTAGTTGGATTGTTGGTAGCGTATGACGAACAGTAAGAGGCAATTTATTTCATTAGGGTTTATTTTCAACATCTAACTGACAGTCAATTGACAGAAGCTATTCAATTATATTGATGTTGCCAGAGTATACTGAGAGTACTCTAAAATACATGACACGTCCTTGCTCAAAAAGAAAAAAGAAAATAAAACTAAAATATCCAACTTCTTTGGCAGTCTTCAGAACGGCCACTTCGAGTTGTATACAAGTCTTTTGCAATTTCATGATTCCTGTTTCGAGGTACATCTCTCTGTACATCAATCTCTTTGTCTCTTTCCTTGTGAACTTCGGTTTTGGTGAGAATCAGGAGCCTGTGGTACTGGTATGACATCATGTATATTTTCCTGGTTATCCAATGAATTGTGCTGTCAATTTGATGTTATATTTTTCGGCAAAATTGACAATCTCAACAGAATTATATGGGGGGCCATAATCTGAAAATATTTCCAAAGGTAGCCCATTCATCGCAAAAATATTTTTCATGATCGAAATAACTGTTTCGGCAGTTTTGTTTGTGTATACGGTTGACGACTGCCATCTTACTGAAGTAGTCTATCAGTACTAAAAAATCTATGCCTTTTAGGGATTTGAAGTCAACGCCAATTTTTTCCCACGGGAGGTCGGGAACGTCAGGGGGTTTAATAGTTCTTTTTGATTGCTGCGAGAATATTCTTGGCAGGTTTGACATCACAGCACTAAATTTTCGATATCCGTTGTTATTCCTGGCCAGTATACTGTTTCCTGGGCGCGTTTCTTGCATGATGCGACGCCTTGATGACTTTGATGAATTAGATCTATAAATTCTTCACGTAGGGCTAGTGGTATCAAAAGTCTTTTCTTGTAAAAAAAGTACATCTTTATGCACAAAAATTTCGTTTCGATAGTCCAGTACTTTTAAATTTCTGCAGGTACGTCACTTTTGTGTCGGGGCTAGCTATTAAGAACGAATTGTTTGATTTTTCGAAAGGCTCTATCGTTGGAAATGGCAATTTTCAGGCGATCTTCATTTTCCGGCGATATATCTAATCGATGTATCTGTTTGCAGGTCGGAGGGCTATGAAGGAGTCCGTGCTGGCGAAGCTCGAGGGGTACGCCCCCCCGGAATGCGCCGAAGCGCTCCTTGGTCATCGGGTGTGCCCCACGCACCACAGCGGAGGCCAGATGAAGTAGATGTGCATACCCTAAGGGAACCGGGTGATGCTGAGGCCCTAGTGGAAGAACTAGGGGGTGGTGGAAGGCTCTCGGAGGGAGTTGGGAATGCTCGCATTCCCATATTTCTCCAGGGGCGGGTTCAGCGTACCTCCCAAGGGATACCACATTATGCACAGCCAATTCAAGCAACAAGAGCTACGATGGCAGATTTCGAGTCAGGTGTCGGCTGGGAAACGGGAGTTGCCACCCGAAATCCCTGGGTGACGACGTCCTTGCCCTCCAGGTCACTTGGAGCAGAGCGGTGGGCGGCTGAGGATGGTTTCGGAGAAATCCGAAACTTTGCGGAAGCCGTCCATCCACACCGGATTACGAGACATGGCGCCCAACGTGGGGCTGCTGAAGACAGACCGTCTTCAGGGATCTGCGAGTGTAGCCTTCCTCCTGCAAACAGACTTAGAGTTCGGGATCTCTCTCCTGAGAGACTTCCAGTTAATGAAATGGTTATGGGTGAACCGGAAACCCTTTGGCGCCCATATGGCACGTTTACCCGGTTGCCAACCGGGAATCGGCATTATAGGGAATCTGAGGATGTCCCTCGAGTTGCTCGAAACGTCGCTTCCAACCCCGGTGATGTCCACAGGAGTGGATATTACCCATCGAGGAGGCCAGTGCCCACAGTCCGGATTCAGGAGAATCCCAGAAGACCAGTGACGGGGGTCGACGACGTGCTCGTGCGACTCGCTGGAGGATAGACGTCGGGGAACCCTAAACGGTGTTGATGGGGGTTTAATTAACAACAAACCACATCCCAGTTTCAGTGGGCTTCCTCACGAAGATCCAATACAATTTATCCAATCCTCTGAGGATTATCTAGGGGGCTTTGATCTAACCGTCTGGGTGAGCGTTGCAGCTCAGTGGCTCAAGGGAGCAGCCCAGCAGTGGTATGCTCCATATCGCAACTCATGCCTAAACTGGCAGTTTTTCACAAACCGGCTCCAGGAACGGTTCGATAACGATCTGTTGGTCTCGAGCTTAGAAGCGGAGTTCTTTGGCACTGACCAGCCGAAGGGAGAGTCAATAACTTCCTTCATCCTGAACAAGTGGAGTCTTTCACAGAGGCTCTACCCAGAGATGGACGAAGGAAGGGTTGTGCGATTAATATTGAACCGGATCAGACCGGATATCAAAGTCCATTTGCAATTGCATAGATTTGCAACTATTGAAGAGCTGACACAAAGAGCTGTTGCTGTCGAGACGCTACTTCGTAGCACCAGCCAAAGTGCACAGTCGGGGCCGAAACTTGTTTCGAACACCAACCGTCCTCATCAGGCCGACGATGTGCCACCTAAACGTCCTCAGGGACAGCTACAGGACAACAGGGGTTCGAACCATGTTAGGTCCATTAACTTTAACAACAATGGCACTAAATTCCAGAATTATGATCAATCGAGGCGTTCTGGAGGAAACAACGCTCCTTCGAGCGGATGTTTCACTTGCGGGGGAGCTCACTGGAACAAAGATTGCCCTCAGCAAAATGACAACAAGAACGGTCCCAAACGTCAGAGTGCGGGAACAAAACCGTTAGATCAGGCCAATAAGGCACATACGGTTAATACCGTGCAGGCGAGTAAAACCTCGCGTCGTAAGACGTCACTTAAGGACGCAGACAAAATTGCAGTTTGCAAAGAAGTTTCAAAAAACTCCAACAGGAGCCATCAGGGGGCTCCATCGGAGTAGGTACTCCTTCAACACCGTTTTGCGGTTCTGTGACAGTGTTGGACTGTCATAGAAATTATGCGGCATGTATTCCCAACAAGGAGGAGGAGAAGGAGTTCCAGGATGTTGAAGCTGGAGTCGTTTCAGCCGAAACGCCACCGTCATCAGGCAAACTACATTGGGCAGACCGGTCAGATTGTGAATCCGTTTGTTTCAGTGTGGTAGATGAGCGTGTGGATCGCGCCACTGGTGGTAGGCGGAAAAAAGTTCACTCGTCGGCAGACGTTAAACGTAGAGGGTTGAAAGTCATTTCAAACATGTCAAGTTCTAGTTTTGGAACGAATGGAAGGGGTTATGAATCATCTTCAGGTTCATGGAGCTGTGAGATCATCGAGGTACCCCAGGTCGTTGTTGGTGGGTCGTTCCATCCGCCACAACACAAGGTTTCGGAGTTAGTGATCGGTATACAGAAGAACCAGGAGGGGCCTGTTGTCAAAGAGAGGGCTAGGGCACTGCAAATTGGGCACAGGTCCGGTATAGGCACAAGTCGTGATGAAAAGGTGTATCCAAGGGAAGATTGCGAATCAAGGTTTCGGAACGAAAAAGTCGTCGAGAGTGACGTACTCTTTTCGGTTCCACTTCGGGGTAGTGAAGACACCGAGGGTGGTGGTCTGTCACTCACTCCCACACAGGACGCAGGTTTCGAGGTCGATGCATGCCAAGTCTCAAGGACGGTATCGAGGGGCAGAGCAGATGGGATCGCAGGTGCGAATCGCCATTCCCCGTTGGTAGATACCAGAGGCGTGGTAGGCATGTCATCTGAGAGAGTTACACGTCTTAGTCGGGGCGGAGGCGAGGTTCCTGAGGGATGCAATCGCCAAGTCCCATCGTTGGCTGCAGTTGGTGCTGCAGTACTTGATGTCAATCGCAAGTCGGAACTTCTGAGTTTCATTGAGACCGACCCGCTTAGAAAGAAGTCGGAGGTGGATCTGCTGGATCCATTGTGTCTATATCGTCGCTGTGATACTAGCTTAGCGAACAACAATGTTGAGGGACGATTGCATCAGTTGCCGCGAATCGAGGCTGAACTGATGGGTCGTCGAGTTAGGGTTTTGGTGGACAGCGGAAGTTCGCTAAATCTCCTGAAACGTAGTTTGTTGCCTGTCACCTGGAGGGTGGATAGGAAGCAAGTGACACCGTTGCAGCTTGCATGCGCCGGTCGTGGCATCACCAGTCTAGGGGAGACAATAGTCGAACTGTTAATAGATGGTGTTGTTCACGAAGTTGTCGTGCAAGTGGTGGATGATCTTGTCGAGGATCTTCTGTTCGGGTGTCCCTGGCTGGCATCAAACGAGGCTATGGTCGACTTTGCACGTCGCACCATGTACGTTGGAAAGGGGCCTAGGCAAACTATTTTCTGGGCGGAGGAGGTCTATCTTCCACCAGAAAAGTTCCCTGAACCACAGGTAGCGGACGAACAGCTACCGGCGTTCTCGAGAAAGGAATTTCGGAGTCTTATCCGAGAGTTTGGAGACGTCTTTTACGAATCTCCAAGGCAACCAGTGACGAGGGCTGCTTGCCACAAAATCCGATTGAAGGAGGAGCTACCCTTCAAGCTCCGTCCGTACAAAGTTTCCGATCAGAAGAGGGCTCTTATCCAAGAGGAGGTGGATAAGATGCTCGCTGCAGGTGTCATAAGTAGGTCCCATTCTGCCTTTATTAGTCCGGTCGTTATCGTCACGAAGAAGGACGGTACGGCTCGGTTTTGTGTCGACTACAGGAAGTTGAATAGTCTGACAATACCCGAGTCGTCGGTATTGCCAGGTATTCACGAGACTATCAAAGAGCTCGGAACAGCGAGAGTGTTCACTTCTTTGGATCTGAAGTCTGGGTTTTGGCAGATACCCATGGATGAGGCTAGTAAAAAGTATACAGCTTTTGCTACGCCAGATGGAGCTTGTTATGAGTTTAACTCAATGCCGTTTGGTCTAACGAATGCACCTGGAAGTTTCCAAATCCTTATGACGGAAGTGTTGGTTGGTTATGTCGATAAATTCGTCAAAGTATATCTAGACGACATAATCGTTTACAGCGAAGATGAAAAGGAGAACCTATACCATCTCCGCCTTGTGCTGGAGAGGTTCAGAGCACATGGCCTGTGGTGCAGTTTAAAGAAGTGCAACTTCGCTCAGCGTAGGCTGGAGTACTTGGGGCATGTGGTGACGGAAACGTCAAACGAACCAATGCCAGGTCATGTGTTAGCGGTTCAACAATTCCCGCTACCCAAGAATTTCTCTCAGCTCCGAGGATTCTTGGGCACCGTTGGTTGGCTACGGGAGTTCATCCCGAACTTAGCGGAGTTGGAGGCTCCGATAAGTGACATGCTCAAGTCGAAGAAAGGTCGAGACCTTAAGTGGAACTCTCAAGCATTGGAGGCGTTTGAGAGGATCAAGGAAGTCGTGGGCCGTCCTATGGTCTTGGCCAGGCCGGACATGACTCTCCCGTTTTTCCTGCAGACCGATGCATCTGGGGTAGGCATCGCTGCAGTTCTGTATCAAGTCGATTGTCACGGCGACAGAAGGATCGTTTCACATGCTAGTGCCAAGCTCAAGGGCGCGGAACTAAACTATCATGTGAACGAGACTGAATGTTTAGCCATTGTTTGGGGTATCAAGCGATACCGTCATTATCTCGAAGACCGTCCATTCACTCTTCGAACGGACAGCAAAGCGTTGACTTGGTTATCCAAGTTCAAGGACGCAAAAGCGAAGTTAACTCGTTGGGCCTTACTTCTACAGGAGTATTCCTTCACTGTGGAGCACGTCGCAGGTCGAGACAATCAGCTAGCTGATTTCTTGTCCCGTAATCCCTCGGGGTCTCACAGTGAAGACTTGGATGCTGATGTAGAGCGTATGGGGTTGCCACCTATGAAGGTGCAACTGTCTGAACACCAAGGTGTGGTGAGCGTCGTAGAGACGCCGGCTGAAGTGGTCGTGCGGCGGCAGGCCATAGATAGGGAGACGCAAAGGTTGAGGGCGCGTATCAGAACGATACAGGAGTTGGGTCCTATGTCCAGGGACGATCTTCGTTTTATCAACAAGTTTTCAGATGTCCAAGGTGTTGTATATGTTTCTTCTGCTGGTAAACGGCTATTGTATGTGCCCGAGGCGCTCCGTGAGGACGTGTCGGCTTATTACCATGAACACCCGACCGCTGGTCATCCTGGTCAAGAGGAAACCTTACGTGCTTTGAAACGACACTATTGGTGGCCGACCATGGAGGACTACGTCCGGGCCTACGTGAGAGGTTGCCTAGTCTGCCAGTGCGTTAAAGCCGTACGGCATCAGGAAGCGGCACCGCAACGGCCTAGTGTGCCGAAGCGACCGTGGCAGATGCTGGCTGTTGACGTCCTGGGGCCCTATGCAGCCTCAAGGAGGGGAAACAGGTTCGTGGTAATTGCCGTCGATATGTTTTCAAAGTGGGTTGAAGCCAAGGCCACTAAGACATGCACGTCGGATGTAATTTCTCGTTTTCTAGACGAAGAAATTTTATCTCGTTGGGGTTGTCCAGAAGTCGTCATTTCTGACAACGGCCCGCAGTTTCAGAGCAATCATCTGCTAAAATACTACGATGCGAAGAACATCGAGGTCAAATTTTCACCTGTTTTTCATCAACAGGCGAACCCTGTCGAGCGAAGGGTCCAGGAACTGAAGAAGTGCCTAAGAGCAAGGATGCTGGAAATCACTTCGGAAAGGTTTTGGGAAGAAGGTCTGGCTGCAAGTCTCTATTGCTTACGGAACCGTAAGAATAGAGCAACAGGGGAGACTCCAGCGGAGTTATTGTTAGGATATACACCTGGTCGTCCAGGAGATTGGAGGCTACCTATGTACCGAGATCCGGTACATGATAGCCCCGAAGATCGGCAAGAACGTCTTGCAAAAGCAGCCAGACGTCAGGCAGTTTATCAGAGGAATTTATTCCCCGATAAAGATCTACCGTCGCCACGGACCTACGGGGTCGGCGACCGCGTTTTAGTTAGGAATTTCGTCAAAGGAAATTTCGGAGGTACACTGTCAGGACCGCATCCGATCACGAGGGTGATGGGGCGAGACAGTCACCTCGTAGATAGGAACGGCACCGAGAGGCTGGTGCACGTAGACGTTATCCGTTCTTGGGTAAGCAGGACTTTGCCGGCTGGCGTCCACCACGACGATGGTGGCCCAGGTCCGGATCAGCCAGAGTCCAACGACGCTGACCAAGAAGTGACAGGGGAAGTCACACCTAGGCCGACGACTGGGGGCGGTCCGAAGCCACCTTCGTTAATCCGGGTACGAGCTGACGCACCCAACTCAACGAATCCACGGGAAGTAACGGTCAGTTTCGATCCATAGGACAAAGCGGTCCGGCGGACAGTGAAAAGGTTGAGGAGGAATCCACAAGGACGGAAACGCGACTCAGACTGCGCGGAGAAGAGAGGAGTATCCCGTAGGAGTCCGTTGCCGGTGGTGAACTCTGGCCTTTTGGAGATCAGAGATTCTGAACTCCCCGTCGCAAACTCATCAGTAGGGGGGCGTGCTACTACTGAAGTAGACGCTCTTACCCGTCAAGTGGTCGTTCCAGATCAAGGTCCAGAGTACGATTCAGATTCGGAAGTGGAAGCTGCTATCCGAGCGTTAGCACTTCCAGTAGGGGGGTCTCCGTTACTATTGGCGGTCGACCCGGGAGAGAATGTGAGACAGGAAGGCTCAGTAAGGACTGAGATTCCTAGTAAGAGTACAGGACGGCGAAGGAGATGCCGAGCTGTGGCGCTGGACTCCGACAGAGCTCCGATCCAGCATGTGCATGCCCACACCGAGGAACGAGACAATACTGTCTCGTTCCACGGTGTGGGTGGACGGCCTTAGCAAAGTTTCGGATTTCTCCGAAACCATCCTCAGCCACCCACCGCTCTGCTCCATGTCGCCTGGAGGGCAAGGACGTCGTCACCCAGGGATTTCGGGTGGCAACTCCCGTGTCCCTGCCGACACCCGTTACGAAATCTGCCTTACTAGCTCTTATTGCATAATCAGGCTGTGCATATGTGTTCCCTTGGGAGGTATACTGAACCCGCCCCTGGAGAGATATGGGAATGCGAGCATCCCCAACTCCCTCCGAGAGCCTTCCACCACCCCCTAGTTCCTCCACTAGGGCCTCAGCATCACCCGGTTCCCTTAGGGTATGCACCTCTGCTTCTTGTGGCCTCAGCTGTTGTGCGTGGGGCACACCCAATGACCTCGGAGCGCTTCGGCGCATTCCGAGGGGGCGTACCTCGCGAGCTTCGCCAGCATGGACTCCTCTGTAACCCTCCGACCTGCGAACAGATACATTTCTGATTAAATGAAAACGTTCAAAACGAGCTTCCAGAGGTGGAGTTGTGACAACTCCCGCGGTATCAACTTCTAATTCTAACTGAGCCGACGGGGAAGGCTGCCTCCCTCCGTCTAAGCTCGACTCTAAAGTACCTTGGTCCAGCACACTTCTCGGAGACAAGGTAGTTGACATCGTCAACTCACGATTTTCCCCGGTAGTACGTACCTGGGGGACGTCTCCGTCGATGCGTCGCGACGCTTCGGGGAATAGACGCCTGGCGTCTAAGTCACCCTACGGCGGAGGTGTCCGAGAAAGCCCAACGCCGGCGAACACGGCTTGGGTATTCTCCTCCGCGAGCATATGAGATCTCAATCTCATATTCGTCATTGCTCTAAAGGACAACAATTACGGCTGTAATGTATTGTCGGGCTACTTGCGTGTGCAAGTGTGTGGCAAAGGAGAAGTGCACTAAAATCGACCTCGCGTCGACCCAACTCAAGTGTGACGATGAGAAGGGTCACCCTATAGCTAACTAACCTAACACCTAACAAGACCTCGCCGGGAAATGGACGAGGGAGGAAGGATTCACGGTTTAGAAAAACTATCTAAATAAAATTTCCTAACTTCAAAATTGTGTGAAGCACCAAAAAGGAAATATTAAACTTGAAAAATTTTTTTACTTCAAAAATTTACAACTGGATGTGACAAAAACCAAGACAGAGATTTGGGTAAAAGGATCACGGAGCCTAACCAGACTGTCTCAGGTGGAAAAGCCGAGAACAGCCGCAGGAAATAGGTATGGGAAGGACGCGAAACCCCTAGGTACCACAGGAAATGTGGCTCGCCAACGACAAAGTCGCAGCTAATGATGTCTTGACAGGCCGAGGAATTTAAGCTCGAACGATACAATCTTCGTGGAACTCTACGATCGAGCCGATTGTATCAGGTGAGATCTCGTTTTGGTGCCTGACCCCTTTTCATACGATGGGGATTTTTCGTCAACGTCGCGTACAGGTATTAAGTCGGGAAATAACTTTGATGAAGTTAAATCCCTAAGTGTCCGTTGCAAAAGATCACTTTACACTGATTATTGCTCGAGAGTTAAACTACCTATCAACGTACTTTCGTAGCGCGAATAAAACACCTGTAAACCGTACAAGTGAGTCTAACCCCTTTTAAGATAGAAACAAAACGTTATGAATCTACTGTGAACTGAATTATTATTACCGAGAACCTGACTCTAACTGCTAGCCAAAACGATGAATTGCAGAGACAAAAGGCAAAGCCAAACAAACGTAAGTTATTTAACGGAAACACGAAATTGATTATTACACTGCAATTCGACAAGAAAGAGTGGCTGTCTGCTGCTTCGCTGCTTGCATATTTATGCAATCCTGACTGCTAAATCCGCGACACCCATTGGCCTAGAGGGCCAAAGTGGGCGTCGCCCTTGGCTGAACAAAACCCTAGCTCGCGAAAACGCGCGGGATTTGGGCAAATGACCGTTAAAGTCCCGTTACCTGCGTTTTCTAGGGAGTATTTGACAAAAGTCACTAAATACTCCCCAGATCTAGGGAGATATTGAAAGTCAGAATTTCAGATATCTCGATTCCTAGGGCGGTCCGATATTCGGAGAGCCCCGAGAAAAACCATAAACCAACGTGATTCTTGAACGCCGAAGAAATACACGTATTCCTTCGCCGAGGAATCTATACCCGTTTTCCGATTTGGCCAACCTGATGAGAAATCGAATTGAAATAAAATAATTTGTGAAAACAAATGGAGCCACGGAATCTTTCCACCCAACAAGAGACTAGCGTGTCGAAACCTTGCTCTAAGTGTTCTGTATACCGGGTGCTCGACTGTTTGGGGCCACAAATTAATAAAATTGAAAACTAGTCAGGAATTTCCGGTAAATCGGTAAAACTACGTACAGTGGAGTTCCACTGGGTGGAGATTGGGACTTTACATCATACAGGGTGAGACTAGACTAGTGACCTGAATATAATGCAAAAATCTAATATTATTCGGCTGGCTTCTAGGTGAAAATTGAGAGTTATTAAGTGTAAAAATGGCTCACTAAAGGTGACCATACACAAAAAAAATCATCGTAGGAGCGCGGCGAGCCTGCCCTGCGACACCCCCCTACTAAAGAGTTTAACTTGGTCGAAGTTATTTCCAAACGAAACAACCGACAAAAGCTAAATTTACGTTAACTCCCTAATAATCACCTTCCGCCCTCTGATGGACCAAGGCTGGAACCACCAAAGTTACTGGAGCGTCATCCTCCATGTCGGAATCGTTCTCAGTACAGTCTTTACTAACTCTAGGAGCTTCGCTGTAGCTCTGGGCTGGTACGGGATCTTCGTCAGACCCGATCACCGAAACATACTGACGGGCGGAGTCTGTCGGTGGCCGCTGGATCGGAGCTCTGTCGGAGTTTTACCGATTTACCGGAAATTCCTGACTAGTTTTCAATTTTATTAATTTGTGGCCCCAAACAGTCGAGCACCCGGTATACAGAACACTTAGAGCAAGGTTTCGACACGCTAGTCTCTTGTTGGGTGGAAAGATTCCGTGGCTCCATTTGTTTTCACAAATTATTTTATTTCAATTCGATTTCTCATCAGGTTGGCCAAATCGGAAAACGGGTATAGATTCCTCGGCGAAGGAATACGTGTATTTCTTCGGCGTTCAAGAATCACGTTGGTTTATGGTTTTTCTCGGGGCTCTCCGAATATCGGACCGCCCTAGGAATCGAGATATCTGAAATTCTGACTTTCAATATCTCCCTAGATCTGGGGAGTATTTAGTGACTTTTGTCAAATACTCCCTAGAAAACGCAGGTAACGGGACTTTAACGGTCATTTGCCCAAATCCCGCGCGTTTTCGCGAGCTAGGGTTTTGTTCAGCCAAGGGCGACGCCCACTTTGGCCCTCTAGGCCAATGGGTGTCGCGGATTTAGCAGTCAGGATTGCATAAATATGCAAGCAGCGAAGCAGCAGACAGCCACTCTTTCTTGTCGAATTGCAGTGTAATAATCAATTTCGTGTTTCCGTTAAATAACTTACGTTTGTTTGGCTTTGCCTTTTGTCTCTGCAATTCATCGTTTTGGCTAGCAGTTAGAGTCAGGTTCTCGGTAATAATAATTCAGTTCACAGTAGATTTATAACGTTTTGTTTCTATCTTAAAAGGGGTTAGACTCACTTGTACGGTTTACAGGTGTTTTATTCGCGCTACGAAAGTACGTTGATAGGTAGTTTAACTCTCGAGCAATAATCAGTGTAAAGTGATCTTTTGCAACGGACACTTAGGGATTTAACTTCATCAAAGTTATTTCCCGACTTAATACCTGTACGCGACGTTGACGAAAAATCCCCATCGTATGAAAAGGGGTCAGGCACCAAAACGAGATCTCACCTGATACAATCGGCTCGATCGTAGAGTTCCACGAAGATTGTATCGTTCGAGCTTAAATTCCTCGGCCTGTCAAGACATCATTAGCTGCGACTTTGTCGTTGGCGAGCCACATTTCCTGTGGTACCTAGGGGTTTCGCGTCCTTCCCATACCTATTTCCTGCGGCTGTTCTCGGCTTTTCCACCTGAGACAGTCTGGTTAGGCTCCGTGATCCTTTTACCCAAATCTCTGTCTTGGTTTTTGTCACATCCAGTTGTAAATTTTTGAAGTAAAAAAATTTTTCAAGTTTAATATTTCCTTTTTGGTGCTTCACACAATTTTGAAGTTAGGAAATTTTATTTAGATAGTTTTTCTAAACCGTGAATCCTTCCTCCCTCGTCCATTTCCCGGCGAGGTCTTGTTAGGTGTTAGGTTAGTTAGCTATAGGGTGACCCTTCTCATCGTCACACTTGAGTTGGGTCGACGCGAGGTCGATTTTAGTGCACTTCTCCTTTGCCACACACTTGCACACGCAAGTAGCCCGACAATACATTACAGCCGTAATTGTTGTCCTTTAGAGCAATGACGAATATGAGATTGAGATCTCATATGCTCGCGGAGGAGAATACCCAAGCCGTGTTCGCCGGCGTTGGGCTTTCTCGGACACCTCCGCCGTAGGGTGACTTAGACGCCAGGCGTCTATTCCCCGAAGCGTCGCGACGCATCGACGGAGACGTCCCCCAGGTACGTACTACCGGGGAAAATCGTGAGTTGACGATGTCAACTACCTTGTCTCCGAGAAGTGTGCTGGACCAAGGTACTTTAGAGTCGAGCTTAGACGGAGGGAGGCAGCCTTCCCCGTCGGCTCAGTTAGAATTAGAAGTTGATACCGCGGGAGTTGTCACAACTCCACCTCTGGAAGCTCGTTTTGAACGTTTTCATTTAATCAGAAATGTATCTGTTCGCAGGTCGGAGGGTTACAGAGGAGTCCATGCTGGCGAAGCTCGCGAGGTACGCCCCCTCGGAATGCGCCGAAGCGCTCCGAGGTCATTGGGTGTGCCCCACGCACAACAGCTGAGGCCACAAGAAGCAGAGGTGCATACCCTAAGGGAACCGGGTGATGCTGAGGCCCTAGTGGAGGAACTAGGGGGTGGTGGAAGGCTCTCGGAGGGAGTTGGGGATGCTCGCATTCCCATATCTCTCCAGGGGCGGGTTCAGTATACCTCCCAAGGGAACACATATGCACAGCCTGATTATGCAATAAGAGCTAGTAAGGCAGATTTCGTAACGGGTGTCGGCAGGGACACGGGAGTTGCCACCCGAAATCCCTGGGTGACGACGTCCTTGCCCTCCAGGCGACATGGAGCAGAGCGGTGGGTGGCTGAGGATGGTTTCGGAGAAATCCGAAACTTTGCTAAGGCCGTCCACCCACACCGTGGAACGAGACAGTATTGTCTCGTTCCTCGGTGTGGGCATGCACATGCTGGATCGGAGCTCTGTCGGAGTCCAGCGCCACAGCTCGGCATCTCCTTCAACGTCCTGTACTCTTACTAGGAATCTCAGTCCTTACTGAGCCTTCCTGTCTCACATTCTCTCCCGGGTCGACCGCCAATAGTAACGGAGACCCCCCTACTGGAAGTGCTAACGCTCGGATAGCAGCTTCCACTTCCGAATCTGAATCGTACTCTGGACCTTGGTCTGGAACGACCACTTGACGGGTAAGAGCGTCTACTTCAGTAGTAGCACGCCCCCCTACTGATGAGTTTGCGACGGGGAGTTCAGAATCTCTGATCTCCAAAAAGCCAGAGTTCACCACCGGCAACGGACTCCTACGGGATACTCCTCTCTTTTCCGCGCAGTCTGAGTCGCGTTTCCGTCCTTGTGGATTCCTCCTCAACCTTTTCACTGTCCGCCGGACCGCTTTGTCCTTTGGATCGAAACTGACCGTTACTTCCCGTGGATTCGTTGAGTTGGGTGCGTCAGCTCGTACCCGGATTAACGAAGGTGGCTTCGGACCGCCCCCAGTCGTCGGCCTAGGTGTGTGTGACTTCCCCTGTCACTTCTTGGTCAGCGTCGTTGGACTCTGGCTGATCCGGACCTGGGCCACCATCGTCGTGGTGGACGCCAGCCGGCAAAGTCCTGCTTACCCAAGAACGGATAACGTCTACGTGCACCAGCCTCTCGGTGCCGTTCCTATCTACGAGGTAACTGTCTCGCCCCATCACCCTCGTGATCGGATGCGGTCCTGACAGTGTACTTCCGAAATTTCCTTTGACGAAATTCCTAACTAAAACGCGGTCGCCGACCCCGTAGGTCCGTGGCGACGGTAGATCTTTATCGGGGAATAAATTCCTCTGATAAACTGCCTGACGTCTGGCTGCTTTTGCAAGACGTTCTTGCCGATCTTCGGGGCTATTATGTACCGGATCTCGGTACATAGGTAGCCTCCAATCTCCTGGACGACCAGGTGTATATCCTAACAATAACTCCGCTGGAGTCTCCCCTGTTGCTCTATTCTTACGGTTCCGTAAGCAATAGAGACTTGCAGCCAGACCTTCTTCCCAAAACCTTTCCGAAGTGATTTCCAGCATCCTTGCTCTTAGGCACTTCTTCAGTTCCTGGACCCTTCGCTCGACAGGGTTCGCCTGTTGATGAAAAACAGGTGAAAATTTGACCTCGATGTTCTTCGCATCGTAGTATTTTAGCAGATGATTGCTCTGAAACTGCGGGCCGTTGTCAGAAATGACGACTTCTGGACAACCCCAACGAGATAAAATTTCTTCGTCTAGAAAACGAGAAATTACATCCGACGTGCATGTCTTAGTGGCCTTGGCTTCAACCCACTTTGAAAACATATCGACGGCAATTACCACGAACCTGTTTCCCCTCCTTGAGGCTGCATAGGGCCCCAGGACGTCAACAGCCAGCATCTGCCACGGTCGCTTCGGCACACTAGGCCGTTGCGGTGCCGCTTCCTGATGCCGTACGGCTTTAACGCACTGGCAGACTAGGCAACCTCTCACGTAGGCCCGGACGTAGTCCTCCATGGTCGGCCACCAATAGTGTCGTTTCAAAGCACGTAAGGTTTCCTCTTGACCAGGATGACCAGCGGTCGGGTGTTCATGGTAATAAGCCGACACGTCCTCACGGAGCGCCTCGGGCACATACAATAGCCGTTTACCAGCAGAAGAAACATATACAACACCTTGGACATCTGAAAACTTGTTGATAAAACGAAGATCGTCCCTGGACATAGGACCCAACTCCTGTATCGTTCTGATACGCGCCCTCAACCTTTGCGTCTCCCTATCTATGGCCTGCCGCCGCACGACCACTTCAGCCGGCGTCTCTACGACGCTCACCACACCTTGGTGTTCAGACAGTTGCACCTTCATAGGTGGCAACCCCATACGCTCTACATCAGCATCCAAGTCTTCACTGTGAGACCCCGAGGGATTACGGGACAAGAAATCAGCTAGCTGATTGTCTCGACCTGCGACGTGCTCCACAGTGAAGGAATACTCCTGTAGAAGTAAGGCCCAACGAGTTAACTTCGCTTTTGCGTCCTTGAACTTGGATAACCAAGTCAACGCTTTGCTGTCCGTTCGAAGAGTGAATGGACGGTCTTCGAGATAATGACGGTATCGCTTGATACCCCAAACAATGGCTAAACATTCAGTCTCGTTCACATGATAGTTTAGTTCCGCGCCCTTGAGCTTGGCACTAGCATGTGAAACGATCCTTCTGTCGCCGTGACAATCGACTTGATACAGAACTGCAGCGATGCCTACCCCAGATGCATCGGTCTGCAGGAAAAACGGGAGAGTCATGTCCGGCCTGGCCAAGACCATAGGACGGCCCACGACTTCCTTGATCCTCTCAAACGCCTCCAATGCTTGAGAGTTCCACTTAAGGTCTCGACCTTTCTTCGACTTGAGCATGTCACTTATCGGAGCCTCCAACTCCGCTAAGTTCGGGATGAACTCCCGTAGCCAACCAACGGTGCCCAAGAATCCTCGGAGCTGAGAGAAATTCTTGGGTAGCGGGAATTGTTGAACCGCTAACACATGACCTGGCATTGGTTCGTTTGACGTTTCCGTCACCACATGCCCCAAGTACTCCAGCCTACGCTGAGCGAAGTTGCACTTCTTTAAACTGCACCACAGGCCATGTGCTCTGAACCTCTCCAGCACAAGGCGGAGATGGTATAGGTTCTCCTTTTCATCTTCGCTGTAAACGATTATGTCGTCTAGATATACTTTGACGAATTTATCGACATAACCAACCAACACTTCCGTCATAAGGATTTGGAAACTTCCAGGTGCATTCGTTAGACCAAACGGCATTGAGTTAAACTCATAACAAGCTCCATCTGGCGTAGCAAAAGCTGTATACTTTTTACTAGCCTCATCCATGGGTATCTGCCAAAACCCAGACTTCAGATCCAAAGAAGTGAACACTCTCGCTGTTCCGAGCTCTTTGATAGTCTCGTGAATACCTGGCAATACCGACGACTCGGGTATTGTCAGACTATTCAACTTCCTGTAGTCGACACAAAACCGAGCCGTACCGTCCTTCTTCGTGACGATAACGACCGGACTAATAAAGGCAGAATGGGACCTACTTATGACACCTGCAGCGAGCATCTTATCCACCTCCTCTTGGATAAGAGCCCTCTTCTGATCGGAAACTTTGTACGGACGGAGCTTGAAGGGTAGCTCCTCCTTCAATCGGATTTTGTGGCAAGCAGCCCTCGTCACTGGTTGCCTTGGAGATTCGTAAAAGACGTCTCCAAACTCTCGGATAAGACTCCGAAATTCCTTTCTCGAGAACGCCGGTAGCTGTTCGTCCGCTACCTGTGGTTCAGGGAACTTTTCTGGTGGAAGATAGACCTCCTCCGCCCAGAAAATAGTTTGCCTAGGCCCCTTTCCAACGTACATGGTGCGACGTGCAAAGTCGACCATAGCCTCGTTTGATGCCAGCCAGGGACACCCGAGCAGAAGATCCTCGACAAGATCATCCACCACTTGCACGACAACTTCGTGAACAACACCATCTATTAACAGTTCGACTATTGTCTCCCCTAGACTGGTGATGCCACGACCGGCGCATGCAAGCTGCAATGGTGTCACTTGCTTCCTATCCACCCTCCAGGTGACAGGCAACAAACTACGTTTCAGGAGATTTAGCGAACTTCCGCTGTCCACCAAAACCCTAACTCGACGACCCATCAGTTCAGCCTCGATTCGCGGCAACTGATGCAATCGTCCCTCAACATTGTTGTTCGCTAAGCTAGTATCACAGCGACGATATAGACACAATGGATCCAGCAGATCCACCTCCGACTTCTTTCTAAGCGGGTCGGTCTCAGTGAAACTCAGAAGTTCCGACTTGCGATTGACATCAAGTACTGCAGCACCAACTGCAGCCAACGATGGGACTTGGCGATTGCATCCCTCAGGAACCTCGCCTCCGCCCCGACTAAGACGTGTAACTCTCTCAGATGACATGCCTACCACGCCTCTGGTATCTACCAACGGGGAATGGCGATTCGCACCTGCGATCCCATCTGCTCTGCCCCTCGATACCGTCCTTGAGACTTGGCATGCATCGACCTCGAAACCTGCGTCCTGTGTGGGAGTGAGTGACAGACCACCACCCTCGGTGTCTTCACTACCCCGAAGTGGAACCGAAAAGAGTACGTCACTCTCGACGACTTTTTCGTTCCGAAACCTTGATTCGCAATCTTCCCTTGGATACACCTTTTCATCACGACTTGTGCCTATACCGGACCTGTGCCCAATTTGCAGTGCCCTAGCCCTCTCTTTGACAACAGGCCCCTCCTGGTTCTTCTGTATACCGATCACTAACTCCGAAACCTTGTGTTGTGGCGGATGGAACGACCCACCAACAACGACCTGGGGTACCTCGATGATCTCACAACTCCATGAACCTGAAGATGATTCATAACCCCTTCCATTCGTTCCAAAACTAGAACTTGACATGTTTGAAATGACTTTCAACCCTCTACGTTTAACGTCTGCCGACGAGTGAACTTTTTTCCGCCTACCACCAGTGGCGCGATCCACACGCTCATCTACCACACTGAAACAAACGGATTCACAATCTGACCGGTCTGCCCAATGTAGTTTGCCTGATGACGGTGGCGTTTCGGCTGAAACGACTCCAGCTTCAACATCCTGGAACTCCTTCTCCTCCTCCTTGTTGGGAATACATGCCGCATAATTTCTATGACAGTCCAACACTGTCACAGAACCGCAAAACGGTGTTGAAGGAGTACCTACTCCGATGGAGCCCCCTGATGGCTCCTGTTGGAGTTTTTTGAAACTTCTTTGCAAACTGCAATTTTGTCTGCGTCCTTAAGTGACGTCTTACGACGCGAGGTTTTACTCGCCTGCACGGTATTAACCGTATGTGCCTTATTGGCCTGATCTAACGGTTTTGTTCCCGCACTCTGACGTTTGGGACCGTTCTTGTTGTCATTTTGCTGAGGGCAATCTTTGTTCCAGTGAGCTCCCCCGCAAGTGAAACATCCGCTCGAAGGAGCGTTGTTTCCTCCAGAACGCCTCGATTGATCATAATTCTGGAATTTAGTGCCATTGTTGTTAAAGTTATTGGACCTAACATGGTTCGAACCCCTGTTGTCCTGTAGCTGTCCCTGAGGACGTTTAGGTGGCACATCGTCGGCCTGATGAGGACGGTTGGTGTTCGAAACAAGTTTCGGCCCCGACTGTACACTTTGGCTGGTGCTACGAAGTAGCGTCTCGACAGCAACAGCTTTTTGTGTCAGCTCTTCAATAGTTGCAAATCTATGCAATTGCAAATGGACTTTAATGTCCGGTCTGATCCGGTTCAATATTAATCGCACAACCCTTCCTTCGTCCATCTCTGGGTAGAGCCTTTGTGAAAGACTCCACTTGCTCAGGATGAAGGAAGTTATTGACTCTCCCTTCGGCTGGTCAGTGCCAAAGAACTCCGCTTCTAAGCTCGAGACCAACAGATCGTTATCGAACCGTTCCTGGAGCCGGTTTGTGAAAAACTGCCAGTTTAGGCGTGAGTTGCGATATGGAGCATACCACTGCTGGGCTGCTCCCTTGAGCCACTGAGCTGCAACGCTCACCCAGACGGTTGGATCAAAGCCCCCCAAATAATCCTCAGAGGATTGGATAAATTGAATTGGATCTTCGTGAGGAAGCCCACTGAAACTGGGATGTGGTTTGTTGTTAATTAAACCCCCATCAACACCGTTTAGGGTTCCCCGACGTCTATCCTCCAGCAAATCTGCGAGTCGCACGAGCACGTCGTCGACCCCCGTCACTGGTCTTCTGGGATTCTCCTGAATCCGGACTGTGGGCACTGGCCTCCTCGATAGGTAATATCTACTCCTGTGGACATCACCGGGGTTGGAAGCGCCGTTTTGAACGTACCGAGGGACATCCTCAGATTCCCTATAATGACGATTCCCGGTTGGCAACCGGGTAAACGTGCCATATGGGCGCCAAAGGGTTTCCGGTTCCATAACCATATCATTTGTTGGGAGTCTCTCAGGAGAGAGATCCCGAACTCTAAATCTGTTCGTCGGAGGAAGGTTACATTCGCAGATTCCTGAAGACGGTCTGTCTTCAGCAGCCCCACGTTGGGCGCCATGTCTCGTTCCACGGTGTGGGTGGACGGCCTTAGCAAAGTTTCGGATTTCTCCGAAACCTTCCTCAGCCACCCACCGCTCTGCTCCATGTCGCCTGGAGGGCAAGGACGTCGTCACCCAGGGATTTCGGGTGGCAACTCCCGTGTCCCTGCCGACACCCGTTACGAAATCTGCCTTACTAGCTCTTATTGCATAATCAGGCTGTGCATATGTGTTCCCTTGGGAGGTATACTGAACCCGCCCCTGGAGAGATATGGGAATGCGAGCATCCCCAACTCCCTCCGAGAGCCTTCCACCACCCCCTAGTTCCTCCACTAGGGCCTCAGCATCACCCGGTTCCCTTAGGGTATGCACCTCTGCTTCTTGTGGCCTCAGCTGTTGTGCGTGGGGCACACCCAATGACCTCGGAGCGCTTCGGCGCATTCCGAGGGGGCGTACCTCGCGAGCTTCGCCAGCATGGACTCCTCTGTAACCCTCCGACCTGCGAACAGATACATTTCTGATTAAATGAAAACGTTCAAAACGAGCTTCCAGAGGTGGAGTTGTGACAACTCCCGCGGAATCGATTACTAACCCTACCTGAGCCGACGGGGAAGGCTGCCTCCCTCC
Source organism: Chrysolina americana (assembly GCA_958502065.1). Lineage (NCBI taxonomy): Eukaryota > Metazoa > Arthropoda > Insecta > Coleoptera > Chrysomelidae > Chrysolina > Chrysolina americana. The sequence goes on from OY293418.1 coordinate 37,170,853, forward strand.
GTCTAAGCTCGACTCTAAAGTACCTTGGTCCAGCACACTTCTCGGAGACAAGGTAGTTGACATCGTCAACTCACGATTTTCCCCGGTAGTACGTACCTGGGGGACGTCTCCGTCGAGGCGTCGCGACGCTTCGGGGAATAGACGCCTGGCGTCTAAGTCACCCTACGGCGGAGGTGTCCGAGAAAGCCCAACGCCGGCGAACACGGCTTGGGTATTCTCCTCCGCGAGCATATGAGATCTCAATCTCATATTCGTCATTGCCCTAAAGGACAACAATTACGGCTGTAATGTATTGTCGGGCTACTTGCGTGTGCAAGTGTGTGGCAAAGGAGAAGTGCACTAAAATCGACCTCGCGTCGACCCAACTCAAGTGTGACGATGAGAAGGGTCACCCTATAGCTAACTAACCTAACACCTAACAAGACCTCGCCGGGAAATGGACGAGGGAGGAAGGATTCACGGTTTAGAAAAACTATCTAAATAAAATTTCCTAACTTCAAAATTGTGTGAAGCACCAAAAAGGAAAAATTAAACTTGAAAAATTTTTTTACTTCAAAAATTTACAACTGGATGTGACAAAAACTAAGACAGAGATTTGGGTAAAAGGATCACGGAGCCTAACCAGACTGTCTCAGGTGGAAAAGCCGAGAACAGCCGCAGGAAATAGGTATGGGAAGGACGCGAAACCCCTAGGTACCACAGGAAATGTGGCTCGCCAACGACAAAGTCGCAGCTAATGATGTCTTGACAGGCCGAGGAATTTAAGCTCGAACGATACAATCTTCGTGGAACTCTACGATCGAGCCGATTGTATCAGGTGAGATCTCGTTTTGGTGCCTGACCCCTTTTCATACGATGGGGATTTTTCGTCAACGTCGCGTACAGGTATTAAGTCGGGAAATAACTTTGATGAAGTTAAATCCCTAAGTGTCCGTTGCAAAAGATCACCATTTTCCATCTGACATTTGACACATACATGAATACCAAAAAAAGAAACGAGTCAAACTGCAAAAATGGGATCAAAATAGACGTTTTTCGCGTTCCAATAAACAACTAAAATTTGAAACGCAAAAATGCAACCACAATAAACGTTTTTCGCGTTCTAAAAACAGCCTTAAATTTAACCGAAAAAACTGCATGTTTACATGTATTTCTTATGGAGATTTGACATTTCAAAATTGCTCAAAATACATGTTTTCGCGTTCGAAAAAACAACTGAAATTAGAAACGCTAAAACACGTAAAAATGCAACCGCAATAATCGTTTTTTGCGTTCGAAAAAAAAGCTAAAATTTGAAACGCTAAAATAAGCAAAAATGTGACTAAAATAGACGTTTTATAAGGTTAGTTCGTTCTGCTTCTATCAAACTATCTGTCACTCTACCTATCTGTCAATCTGTCTGTCTCCTATCTCCTATCACCGAAAAAGAAACAGACACATACTGGGTATGGCACGTTAAAAATGACGGACCCCATCAGTGGTTGATTTTTTCTTTTCATATTTTTTGATGGTATATTTCGGTATGTCCTACAATAGCCTATAGTTTTTGGGAAGGATCAGAAAATGCCAACAGGATTTTCTGAATTTTTTCCGATGTCAAAATTTGAACGTTCAATCTTCAGGTAAACCATCGAACGGAACTGAAATTTTAAAGTTGCAATCGATAGAGCTTATATCCCTCATATCTTGAATGTTTCTTCTTTGAAAATTGAAAACGATAGATTTCGTAAAAAGTGACACCGTAACTGAACCATACCTAACCATACTGCGCTAAGCGTAACCGTAGCATACCGCACCATACCTAACCATACTGCACTAAGCGTAAACAAAAACGGTTGCACGAAAACGGATACACAAAAACGGATACATACTAAAACGGTTACACGAAAACGGTTGCACGGAAACGGTTACATAAAAACGGTTGCACGAAAATGGTTGCATATTAAAACGGTTGCACGAAAACGGTTCCGCACGAAAACGTTTGCTCGAAAACGGGTGCACGGAAACGGTTGCACGAAAACGGTTGCATACTAAAACGGTTGCACGAAAACGGTTGCGCACGGAAACGATTGCACGCAAAACGGTTGAAACATCCACACAAAAAAACTTGAAATGCATGTAAAACGCATTTCTGGTTCTACCGACAAAATTACATTATTTCCTCAATATCCAATAAAAGTTGTCTCGTTAGAGTACCCGCACGTCGTTGTACCTTCGCTAATAACGAAGTTAGCCTCCTATGCCCTTTTGGCATTGGAAAATGCTTAAAAATGTTTCTTGACGTCGAAACGAATCGATTGATGCCAAAATCATCGAAATCGGACAACCGGAAGTGAAAACCGGAAGTGGTCATATTATTGCATATTTGAACTCTCCTCGATGTGGACAATCCGAATTCACTATTACTTTTCTCCTACCTCAATTTTTTCAGACCGGAGGTGCTTATTTTTTTTATGATTCGTACAGATCCGAAATATCGTTAATGCGTTTATTGGACACTGGTGGATCTGATGTATTCCTTCATGATGTCAAATGGTGGTCATGTTTTTTTTTCTCTAAACGACTTACCGATTTTTGGTGATATTTTTTCAAAACACTCGGTGGATGTTTTCTATTTATGATGAGACATATGACAAATGACAGAAGCTGTCATCTTTTTCCCAAAAGCAATGATGTTTAAATCAAAACGCTCCTGTATATATTTTCCCCAATAAAATTTGTGAGACGTCCCTATACAACTATGATGAGCGTTGACCACTCAGAAGCAGCCATGTTTTTTTTTTTGACTTGAATCCCCATACCCTCTATAACGTGTTTTTTTCTTTGACCTCCATGTTTTTTCTGTTAAATGATACGTTTTGAGGCACCTGGTATACTAAATCTAACGAGCAGCCGCCATGTTTTTTTTCTCTTAAATGATACGTTTTGAGACACCCTATACACATAGCTTGTTGAAACGCTAGACCACCGTTGAACCGCCATTTTTTCACATTTATTCCAAACATCATTATTATTATCAGACTCACAATCATTATTTTTCGTATGTTATTCAAACAGCGTCTAGAGAAATATATATCCCACATTTGTACATCACCTTGTACGAAGTCTCCGTCATTCGCTACCAAACATAAACCGCTGGTTCAAACCTCGTTCTCGGAAATCTTTTTTTCTTTAAAATCTAATTCAATTAATTCAAAATATGTGTGCGCCGCGCTCTATTGACAAAACTTTATCAATCTAAGGGATCTACTCAATTACGTCACACGATGAACGCAGACCAGCGACGCTCTAATTTCCCCCCACCCCAAAAAGCGCAAAAATTTGCAGAACGGACTTTAAAAATCTTTATGGAGATTAACATGTAAAAATGATCGAATTGATTCTTGAAGCCCCCTAGCACATATACTAAATTCCTCCGCAGAGTTGATTTTAGCTTTGATTTCAAAATTATGCCCACGGGCAACACCAGTCGAAACTAAATTTTTAGTTATGGCTCACAAATGAAATCCAATTCAAGGATGACTTCAATATTATAAAATATTTGTGAATCAACGAAAACCGTTCAGTCCACTTGTATCAAGGAAAGTAACTGAAGTGAGAGAGTCAACTGGAGAGAACAGGTATATATATCCTCATTGGTCACTAGATCAGACCCATCACGCGACTACGGTAGACGAAGGTGTTGAAGACACCACCCTGGCAGGCCATAATGAATCCCTCGGTTTCCGACTTCAGCCCACTTGATCTGAGAAAAGTGAAGGTCAGGTTTCTGGATAAGCCAAGGTCTTCAATGTTCTTGAAGAAGACCCCATGCATTGGCTTATCCCTATGTAGCTGTAGGAGCCTGTCACACTCCGCAGCTTTCACGTGGGCTCTTTGCTGAACGGGATCCAACTCGGTGACAGAGTTTGTGTTCGTCCGTTCAGTGTCGAATACGAGACCGAGTTTATCGGCTACACTTACGAGAGATATTAAGAGAAGAGGAATACTCCAAATGGAAGAAGTTGAAACAAAAAGGAAGAGGCGCAGAACTTTATAATCAATACACACCTGCAAATTCGTGGATTCGAACACAAGAAGGTTTGACAATATCTGAGTGGAAGAAAGCCATCAAAATGACTGGATATGTGGTCAACTTGAGAGGTGTACCAGGCAGATCTCATGACGGTAACCAGTGCAGACACTGTACTGAGACTGAAACCCTTATCCATGTCTTGGTATCTTGTCAACATGGAAATCTCTTGAGAAATACAAGACACAACACAATTCGCCATCTGATAGCTACTGAACTTTCCAAAAATTTTGAAGTATACGAAGAAATCAAATGTACAGCTACCAACGACAGTCTCCGAAGGATTGATATCATAGCCATAGACAGAAAGAAAAACCTTGCCTACATATTGGACCCAACAATAAGATTTGAATCAGATGAATCTCAACCCATTGATGTTGATTAAGAGAAAAGGCATATTTATAAACTCACGATCCCTTTCTTCAAGGAAAAATATAAAATATCTGGTAAAATCAAAATAATTGGATTATTCATTGGTGCCCGAGGAACCATCACCAAATTCTTCGTAGATTTTGCCAAAAATTCCATTTACCTATAAAAATTGTTAAATTTATAGCCCTTCAAGTACTAAAATTTTCCATTAGAATAATGAGGACACATATTTATTGTCAATGAAACAAACCATTATCTTCTAAATGCTTTTTAAAACTTTTTTAATTTAACTTTTTATTGTATTTTTACAGTTTTTTGTGGTATTCCTTGTTTATACAGACCACATATGTTGGTAGGATGTTATTATTTTTATAATAAATATACAGAGTGTATCTTAAATGATGACTTTAATTTCAGCTGGTGATTCCTTATCATATTTCATGACAAAAAGTTCATATAAACGTGTGTCCTAACTTGCTCCGTCCAAAGTTTAGTGAAATATCGGTTTTTCATGAATTACTCAAATTACTGTTCGCCGATTTTTGATTAAATTTTCTTGTGTTTTTTATTTGTAATACGAAGCTTCTTTTCATGAAAGTAGATTTTGAATTTTGTTTCCAGTGGTGTGGCAGAGGGTAACCTGATTGATATTTACGATAATAACTATTGTACGCTAATGTTGTCGCTGACATTCGAACACAGCACAGCACAGCACAGCACAGCACAGCACAGCACAGCACAGCACAGCACAGCACAGCGCAGCGCAGCGCAGGCGCACGGGCCGGGCCGTGCCGTGCCGTGCCGTGCCGTGCCGTGCCGTGCCGTGCCGTGCCGTGCCGTGCCGTGCCGGTGCCGTGCCGTGCCGTGCCGTGCCGTCCGTGCCGTGCCGTTGCCGTGCCGTGCCGTGCCGTGCCGTGCCGTGCCGTGCCGTGCCGTGCCGTGCCGTGCCGTGCCGTGCCGTCCGTGCCGTGCCGTGCCGTGCCGTGCCGTGCCGTGCCGTGCCGTGCCGTGCCGTGCCGTGCCGTGCCGTGCGTGCCGTGCCGTGCCGTGCCGTGCCGTGCCGTGCCGTGCCGTGCCGTGCCGTGCCGTGCCGTGCCGTGCCGTGCCGTGCCGTGCCGTGCCGTGCCGTGCCGTGCCGTGCCGTGCCGTGCCGTGCCGTGCCGTGCCGTGCCGTGCCGTGCCGTGCCGTGCCGTGCCGTGCCGTGCCGTGCGTGCCGTGCCGTGCCGTGCCGTGCCGTGCCGTGGCCGTGCCGTGCCGTGCCGTGCCGGTGCCGTGCCGTGCCGTGCCGTGCCGTGCCGTGCCGTGCCGTGCCGTGCGTGCCGTGCCGTGCCGTGCCGTGCCGTGCCGTGCCGTGCCGTGCCGTGCCGTGCCGTGCCGTGCCGTGCCGTGCCGTGCCGTGCCGTGCCGTGCCGTGCCGTGCGTGCCGTGCCGTGCCGTGCCGTGCCGTGCCGTGCCGTGCCGTGCCGTGCCGTGCCGTGCGTGCCGTGCCGTGCCGTGCCGTGCCGTGCCGTGCCGTGCGTGCCG